>BTHU01000015.1:39667995-40166111 GCA_036184795.1 Tokudaia tokunoshimensis
GAGAGAGAGAGAGAGAGAGAGAGAGAGAGAGAGAGAGAGAGAGAGAGAGAGAGAGAGAGACAGATAGATGGATATCTGAGGAGTTAAGACCTCTTGCTAATATTATAGAGGACACAAGTGTCTAGACGCCATGCTGAGTAGGTCACAATTGCCTGTGAATCTGTCCCCTTTTACTGACTTTCAGAGGTACTAGTACCAACTTCTTCATTAATGCAATCAGGAATACACACACTTTTTTTTTTAAATTTTTCATTATTGTGACTATGTACATAATCATGATGTATGTTGGGGAGGTCTATATGTCCCAGTGCAATGCATGGATGTTACATGTAAACTCTGTTAACTTTGTTCTCTCCTGCCATTTTTCATACCTTGACTCAGAAAAAAATATTGACTTTAGATAGATAGTTTTACCAAGTGGGTGATTTTGTTGGCCCAGTATATATGTGCATGTATGTGTATGTATATGTATTTATGTATGTATATATGCACATACAAAATATTTGATATATTTTATTTCAAGTGTCTCCTAGTATAGACAATTATATGAATAAAATTAAATTTTATTTCTTTCCAATGAAAGTTTTCCATAATACGATAACAAAGGTGGATTAAAATATTAAACCTAAATATAATAGTATAATGCAATGTATTGTGAAACTAAATCATTCCAAGATACTTATACTCTCAGTAAATGGAGAGGAGACAGAATCCAAATAATTTTGAAAGATGATAAATTATTTCCATGGGGGCAAACTTTCTTAACAGAAGCCTAGGACAGAGACTGCTTCCCATCCAGCCGACCATGATTTGTACATGATTCTGTTTGAGAATGATATGTGGCAAGGTTTGAACATATGTTAGTTAACACTTAAACAATTAATTTTTCTTCAGGTTTATGTGCAGATCCTTGGAGGATGTACCAAAAGTGTTTGTCTTCTTGTTTGGATATCCAGATTTAAACCAGACATGAAAATATGGGACAGCAGTACTCCTCTCTAATTATCTTTCTCCTAAAATAATTTACAATCCAGGGCCCCATATTTTTGTTTGACAGTTCCTGAGAGAGCTTATTCATAATAAAAAAGAACATTTCTTTTTCTATTGATGAAACTTTTGCCATATTGAAAACATGTTCTTCCCTTAATCAAACATCTTAATTCTTAATGTCTATTCTCTGTATTTATACCTTGGAATATATAGCAATACACATTTTATTTACCAATTCTATAATGATTAAGATTTTCTTGTATGTGATCATTAAGATTCCTTACTTAAAATGTATTATAAAAAAATCAAAGCAAATCACCAAGTTATTGTCTGACAATGTAATGTTTTTTAAGTACAACTGGTTTCTGATTTTTTAGATTTCAGAGAATGCTTCTGACAGTATCAATCCCACCCCACACAAATGCAGATATAAACTGTTCACAGAGGTGCTCTCTTATTTATGTAAGTTCTTACAAACCCAGACGACTTTTATGGCCATAAGGAATTAGAGAGAGTAGTTGATCATTGTTAATTGACATGATGAACCTACCATCCTTAAAGACCTCTTGGCTTCCTTACTTCCTCGTGTGTGGACAGAGAAATCTAATCAAGGATTTAGAAATAAGTGAATCCTTGCCATTTTATTTTCTGATTCATTATCTTACATTAGATAGTCTTGAAGTTATATTCAAAATGATATTATGTAACTCAATGAAGCACAGCATAACCTGTCATATCCTAATATAATAAGATATGATGTATTGGAAATCGTTTTAAAGCAATCACTTTGTTTCAAGTTTGGTACCTGTTATTGATTCACATAGATATTTATCCAGAATTAATTTTGGTAAGAGTGGCAGTGTTATTAGCATGGAAACTCCACTGTAATCTTTATGTGTTCACTGTCATTTTTTTCTTGTATTTTCTAAACCTTTGTCAGTTCCTTAAACATATCCAAAGTCCCCTTGGCAAAGTAATATTTGACTTGTATTTCCCATTTACTTTATTTTTATACCTTGTGAACAGTTACATTTTAATTTTTTCAAAATGTACAGAAAAAAAACTTCAGTCATCTCTTTCCATAATACTTTTTTATTATTATTATTTTATTTTCTATATTATTTATTTACATTCCAAATGATTTCCCCTTTCTCAGTTCCCCCCTCCCCGAAAGTCCCATAAGCCCTCTTCCCTCCCCCTGTTCCCCATTTGCCTAAGAATTTCACGAATTCATTGTTCTTAATTGCTGAGTAGTATTCCATTGTGTAAATATACATGGAAAATATCTCTGATAAAATTGAAGAAATATATAGAAAAACACGTCAAGTTTGACTATTTCATGGAAAAAATTTACAGATAAAATGGTAGGCATAAAAATATTCCTAAGTTGATTGAAAGTAGAATTATAAACATTTTCTGATAAAATTGAAAATCTACAAGGAAAATATTTCTGATAAAACTCACCACCCTGAATGCGCTTGATCTCGTCTTTCCATAATTGAACCAACAAAACAATGGTGATATGCAGTACACAAAAGCAAATTTCATTGAAATTTCTTGAAATTTCATTGGACTTAGGATGAAGTAAGAAGAGGAAAAAGTTTATACCAAAGTAACAACAAAATTATATTGATTCATTTGGAGGAAAACTAAGAAAAGAATGCATCTGATATAATCTAAACTTTTCAGAAGGTAACTTTCCATATACAATACCTGAAAATATTATATCTACATTACCACATGCTATATTTCTTTGAATGGCACTTGGCTACTTATTAGAATTGCTGGTTCCTACAAGATATCAAGGTTTAAAAACATGCTGAAAGGGTAGGAATTATATTTAGAGATTAATTTTGATTTTAGTTTTTATTTGATTTAGCTTTTGTTTTCTTTTGTTTGTTAGGTTTTTTGCCCTTGCCATTAAGGAGAATGCCAGCAAACATTTCTCTGTGTGTGATATATTAATAAATAAAAGCAGTTTTATCTCTTTGAATATGCCTGGAGTATAGCACAGTTGTCATTTGCCTGACTCTCACCTCTGTTTTCTGTTGCTTTCTTTGGTTTCCAAAACAGAGATTCCTGATGTCTAGTCAAAAGCTATCAGTGACAATGCCTTTCTCCATAAGTTCATTAAAGTATCAAAGCCTTAATATGTTTGAATTACATATGTTATTTTACTATATAGTTTGGGTTTTTGATACACACACACATCACCATCACTACCACTGTCATAGACTTTTATCCATATACATTGTTCTTAATCTAATTAAACAATATATGATAGACATGGATACATTTCAAAACAGAAAAATAGTTAAAGTACCAGTCTTGCCAGATTTAATGTATAAATTATCAAGTGCTTGTTCTGGAAATTCCATATCTTTAGAGTTTTCTTAGAAAAGAGGAAATACATATATTGATGAGAGGTGAGAGCTTTATATATCTGTTCATCCAAGGATTAGTATTACGATTATACTTAGAAATTGTTATGATTTAAGAAAATATCATGAGAAAGTTTTCCTCTTATGTCTATAAGGTAGCTGTGGGTAATTGGCAAAGTTTACAGTGCCTGGAATGATACCAGTCTTGTTGATAGGGCTTTCCATTATATTATTGGTTACTTGCAATATGCTGATTAGTTTTATACCACATTGACAGAAGCTGGAGTCATCTGAAAAGGGAGAGCCTCAATTGAGAATATGCCTCCAAACATCTGGCTTTAGGGCATTTTCTTTCTTTGTTTTTTTTTTTCTAAGTTTTTTTATTTACATTCCAAATCATTTCCTCTTTCCTGTTTCTTCCCTTCCCAAAAGTACCATAAGCCCCATTCCCTCCCTCTTTTCCCCATTCAACCCCCTCTTACTTCTCTGTCCCGGCATTCCCCTACATCCAGTCTTTCCAGGACCAGGGGTCTCTCCTTCCATCTTCTTGGAAATCTATTGATATGTGAATTGTGTCTAGAATATTCCTAGATTCTGGGTTAATATCCCCTTATCAGTGACTGCATACCATGTGTGTTCTTTTGTGATTGGGTTACCTCACTAAGGATGATATTTTCAAGTTCTGACCATTTGCCTAGGAATTTCGTGAATTCATTGTTTTCAATTGCAGAGTAGTATTCCATTGTGCAAATATACCACATCTTCTGAATCCATTCCTCCATTGAGGGACATCTGGGTTCTTTCCAGCTTCTGGCTATTATAAATAAGGCTACTATGAACATAGTGGAGTATGTGTCCTTATTGCATGCAGGTAAAGCCTCTGGGTATATGCCCAGGAGTGGTATAGCAGGATCCTCCGGGAGTGTCATGTCCAGTTTTCTGAGGAACCGCCAGACTGCTTTCCAGAGTGGTTGTACCAGCTTTCAATCCCACCAGCAGTGGAGGAGTGTTCCTCTTTCTCCACATCCATGCCAACAACTGCTGTCTCCTGTGTTTTTGATCTTAGCCATTCTGACTGGTGTGAGATGGAATCTCAGGGTTGTTTTGATTTGCATTTCTCTAATGCAAAGATGACTAAGGATGATGAACATCTCTTTAGGTGCTTCTCAGCCATTAGATATTCTTCAGGTGAGAACTCTTTGTTTAGCTCTGTACCCCATTTTTTAATAGGGTTAATTGTCTCTCTGGAGTCTAACTTCTTGAGTTCTTTGTATATATTGGATATTAGCCCTCTGTCGGATGTAGGGTTGGTAAAGATCATTTCCCAGTTAGTTGGTTGCCACTCTGTCCTTTTGACAGTGTCTTTTGCCTTATAGAATCTTTGTAATTTTATGAGGTCCCATTTGTCAATTCTTGATCTTAGAGCATAAGCTATTGGAGTTCTATTCAGGAAATTCTCCCCTGTGCCCATATGTTCAAGGTTCTTCCCTAGTTTCCTTTCTATTAGTTTCAGTGTGTCTGGTTTTATGTGGAGGTCCTTGATCCACTTGGAATTGTGCTTAGTGCAAGGAGATAAGAATGGATCAATTTGCATTCTTCTGCATGTTGATCTCAAGTTAGGGGCAATGATGGATCATACCATTGCCGGTGGTGCTGTCTCTGGACTGATGGCTTTGGGGGTTATATGAAAGCTGGCAGAGTAAGCTATGATGTATAAGCAAAACCCTCCATCACCTGTACATTAGTTCCTGATTCTTACAATGACAAGCGGTGATACTGAGGTATGAGTCACAGAAACCCTTTCTCCGTAATTTGCTTTGGTTTGACACAGCAATAACAACTCTACCCAATAACATCCAATATAAAAATGCTGCTATTGCATCTTATTGCATTTGACCAAGTAATGGTTGTTTTTATCACAGGCTTTACTGCTGACTAGAACTGAACATCACTCTTCTCTTGGTTGCTTTAACAGCACCTTCTAATAATCTTAGATTGAGTCTTCAGGAAAAAGGCTTCCACAGAAGGTGCAGCTTGACTCCTAGAAGCTCTGTGTCTGAAGTAAGTGGTGTCTGCAACAAAGAGGCTTTACTTTCACGTTCTCAGAGGCAACCAACAGCAACAAGTTCTCAGTTACCACCTTAACACCTAAAGCTTGGGGGGAAATCACAGAAGAGGTGGCAAAAAGATCATCAAAGCCTGAAGTACATATCTACTCTGAGGTAGTGACTTAGAAATATGACAGAGATGTTGCACCTATGAACCCTCAATAATAAGCACACCTGAGTAAGATCAGCTAGTTGATATGAAAACATGGACAGGGGAATTTCTCCATGGTCAAACCCCTATGGGGAGAAGTAGGCTTAACCAATATCTGCTGAGATAAGTAGTGACAGTCTTTAGAGAAAGAGGAACACGAATAGTATGTTCGATTCCTGGTGGTCAATTTGGGACACATGTAAATATGAGCAAAGGTAAATTAATTCAATATGTCTAAGACATGTATGCAATGATACACATAACCATATACACATAATAATAATAATATAAGAAGAATAAATAAGTCATGAATTTGGATTTGGAATGGAAAGGGGGCACACTGAGAATCTGGAGAGGAATAAAGATGGGAGAATGAGTAAATATAAAATTCAAGCTTGAAGTTCTCAAGAAAATTAAAAAATTATATTAAAAATCTGTTTCAAAGAAAATTATATTCGGGTAAAGTATTGGAGACTATAATAAGGTTTGAGTGATAGATTTGAGACAAACTGTTATAATGTGCTTGTGATATGTTAATCTGACAATAATGTTAGAAGGAAACAACTCATTATAGAAGATACCAAGTGATTCAGTTGGGGCCTTTACAGGCACCCTATAAAGCATCTGCTTTTCCAAAAGCCAGTATCCACAGGAGGCAGTCTCATTAAATGAGTGATTCATAAGACAGATTCTCTTCACAATAGTCACAAACAATGTAAAGTATCTTGGTGTGACTCTAACCAAACAAGTGAAAGATCTGTATGACAAGAACTTCAAGTCCCTGAAGAAGGAAATTGAAGAAGACCTCAGAAGATAGAAATTCTTCCATGCTCATGGATTGGCAGGATTAAAATAGTAAAAATGACCATCTTGCCAAAAACAATATACAGATTCAATGCAATCTCCATCAAAATCCCAACTCCATTCTTAACAGAGTTAGAAAGAACAATTAAAAAATTCATCTGGAATAACAAAAACCCAGGATAGCTAAAACTATTCTCAAGAGTAAAAGAACTTCTGGGGGAATCAGTATCCCAGACCTCAAGCTGTACTACAGAGCAATAGTGTTAAAAACTGCGTGGTATTGGTATAGTGACAGGCATGTAGACCAATGGAACAGAATTGAAGACCCAGAAATGAATCCACACTCCTAAGCTCACTTGATCTTTGACAAAGGAGCTAAAACCATCCAGTGGAAAAAAGATAGCCTTTTCAAAAAATGGTGTTGGATCAACTGGAGGTCAACATGCAGAAGAATGCAAACTGATCCATTCTTATCTCCTTGCACTAAGCTCAATTCCAAGTGGATCAAGGAAGTATGGACAGACAGAGATGCATATGTACATGGGATTAAGAACAGTACAATTGTTGAATCCTGAACTCGTCTGATCATAGTAGCTAGGCAGATTGATGCCTGGTTAAAACTTGGATGTGAGTTACAAAGGCAATTTGTTAATATATGGTTCATACATCAGAGATGAGATTTTAAAAACATTTATAGAATATTGCATTTCCTTTACATTTACATGAATATACTTAAAATAATTTTTCACTAGAAGTACACATCAAAATACAGAAAGAGAAGAAAGACCAAAAATACTTTTGTAAGTTTATCTCAGTTTAGATGTAATTGTAGCAATATTTATATTAATCAAGCTTGAGGTAGTCACACAGGTGGATAGAGATGAATTCTATTGATCAGGCTTTATCCAAATACTAGCAAAGGAGAAAACTGTATTCACTGCTCAGATTCCAAATTTAATGTAAAGTGATAACAACCTTGATTTTCTTGAAAAACTTTAAATATTAATTGATAGTAAATGAAAGCCAATAATTGAGTGCAGAACATATGCTAATATATTTTAGTTTAAAATGAGTCAAATGAAAAATAAGTTGTTTCACAGTATAAGGTGTTTCATAGTACATTTATTAATGTTCTATGTATCTTAAGCTTTTATTTATTATTTTCTATGAATCTGCATATACTTGTGTATGTGTGTGTATGCACTCACTAGTGCTTATGTGCAGAGCACATATTCATGATGTGTTCTTTTTGACATGTACTGGGTTGCAGATGAGCTCAAGATCAATGATGGAGTTTTTATTCTTTGTCCACCTTTATTTTTATTGGATTCTGTAGATCAAATTCAGGTTGCAAGGCTTGCCTGCCAAGCACTGTTACCATTTATTATCTCATCAAAGTCACAAAAGGGGTCCAGGTTGTACAGTGTGTAAAGGCCCTTGGTGCCATAACCCAATCTTAATTTTAACTATAGTAATCTACATGATGGAAGAACTGACCTGACCACCTCAAGTTTCTTTTGAACTTTCATACCTATGCGTATGCATGATGTGAGGCTGCACAGGCATGTGCATGCATGTACACTACCATATGCACACAATGAATAAAAGGTAAATTATATTTTTAAAACAAAATGCTTGAGACAGTTTAGCTATGTGGTAAAATTTCTGTGCATTGTGAATAACAAAAAAGTTATAAACAAAGCTTTTTAAAAGACCGCAAAAGCTTAAATGAGAAGAAACACTAAGTCATTAAAATGTCATTTTCTACAAATGATTTAAAATAATGCCAAAAAAGGCTCCAAAATTAAAATTTTGGGATACTTATTTTTATTGACCATCTTTCATTTTCTGATTTTGATACTTAATTGAACGTTGCACACATGAATCAAAATGCCATGCAGAAACACTTAGATGATAGGATGCAGGTAAAAATCCATAAAACCCATCTTTATCAGTAAAGTTTCCATAAAATTAACAAGGAAAAGTATTTTTCAAAGAGTGATAGTTAATCAAATAGGTAAATATTCTTCCTTAGATCACAATTCAGGCTAAATATGTCTGTAGGCATTGTGTATATTTAGGAGTATATGTATACATGCATAATTTTATATATCATAGACATCCATGTAAAAGTTACTATTATAGCATTTGTAGAATGACACATGGGAGAGCAGATTTATGAGCAAGGAAAATCAAAAATGTCTTGCTGATTTGGGGAGTTAATGTTATGGAAAAACTGATAAGAATTTTAAAATCAGGAATGACATTTAAATGGAAATATACTCACCTTCATTAGACATGCTGGTCTTTAGAGCCAGGAAGCCTGTGACAGTGACATTGTGAAGGAGCTTGGGCTGAATACCTTAACCCAGGGTCTCCACTGCACTCATGTCCTCCTTATTGTAGCATGTGACAGACCCCACTTCTGGAGATGAAAACATGAAGAACTCGTTCTTTCTCTTTCTTTTGTGTTTTCTGTCTTCTTGGGGTTCCCACGTACTACTGTCCTAGAAAAGTATTCATTTATACTAGCAGCAGGGCTTCCTAAAGTGTTAAATTATATTTAGATTAGATTAGATTGGAACATATTCACCTAGTCCAGATTTCAGTGTTTTACTCAAAATCATTTAAATAAATTCTCACTAATCAATTACACTCTCACCAGATTCAAATTTATATCATCAAAGAAAACAGGACAGTACTGCAGAGGCTGCCAGACTCTAAAAACAGTAGAGCTAATTCAAACATGTTTGAATGATTAAAATTTAAAGCACTAGCAACAACCAATAGTCAATGGGCTCTAGTGCAACTTGACCTTGCAACCACAATTGGTGAAGTATTAAATAATACTGTCAGCTTTAAAATTCATTTGCAATATTTCAAAAGATGAGTATCAATTTACCTTAAATCTTACTAATTACTTTTAGAAGATGACCAAGATAATTTTTAGTGGGTTGAAAAATAAACATGTGTATAGTTGCTTTATTTAAGAAGGCATAAAATTGAAAACAAATCTAAATTTCTGACAATAAGAGAATGGCTAAGGGCTAACATCTCGGCAAGAAAAAAAATGCTTCACAATAGTACTTAAGTATATTTTGACTCATAGATCAAGAGTATCTTCCATCATGGTAGAGAAGACATGTTGGACAGAGCCTCAGGCAGCTGGCAATACTACATCTGCAATTAGAAAGCAGAGAAAGTTACATTTTGATGCATACTGGTGTTCAACATACTTCCTTCTTCTTTGTTTTAAAATATCTTTTAAGGATTATAACATAATTACATATTCCTCCTTCCCTCTCCCTTTTCAACCTCTCCCATGTGTGCCCAGCCCCCTTCTGTCTTTCAAATTTATTGCCTCTTTTTCTTTAATGGTTGATGAATAAATTTTTTAGTCTGTTCAGAGATACAGTCCAATGATGCTGCTGATCATTAGATCATTCGAGTGAATCTTCCCATATCTATAAAAGTAATCAGGAAAGTCCATTAAGGATTGTTGCTGTGGAGATTTTCAATCCCGTCAAGTTGACAAGAATACCCATCAAAGCATGAGTTTATAATCTATAAAAATGATGACAAACCTTGAATTCTAAATTAGAGTCATTGGTTATTTTGGTGAACATCGAAATTAATTGTGAAGAATTACAGGTTTGCTCTAGCTATCTTTTACAACAGGTAAACCATAATCTTAACAAAATTAGATGGAGAATTATCGAGGATAAGAAAACGCACTTCTAATCTACTATAAACAAGTAACAATATGGAATCCTCAATTGCTTTTAATTGGTGTACTTTTTCTACATTGCTCCCACATGTAATCAAGCCACAATATTCTGCCTGTTAGCAGATATTCAATTACTTCCATAACAAAAATTAATGTAAGTACAGCAATCTGAGAGTCATTCTAATTCATAGCACAGGGTAATAAATGAGTATGGTGATTGAAGTGTAAGGTATAAGTTGAAATACATGTGTTCTTCAATTTCTCACAAGAAATGGTACAAATTTCAATGAGCAATATTTAAAAGTACAGCTATCAGCAGGATTAACCACCAAAGATAAAGAATGGAATTTAAGGTAAATGCAAACATTTGGAAAACAAGGCTCTGAAAACTGAAAAACAAATTCAGAAAGTAAGAGTGTAAAATAAGTCAAGAAATTGAGCTAAATATTAGGTAACATCCTAATTGGAGGTATTTCTAAGGCATAAGTAGGAATCTGTAATTGATTTAATTAGAAATAAAGGAGCCTCAAATATTATTACAGGAAGAAGCCATAAAAGAATTAGAGATTGGCAACTGAATTCTGGCACCAATCTGCTACATTATAGTGCAGAAATCTCTGGGAATTTACAGCCCAAGTCTAGACATAACTTAATTAGGGATGAATTGGGTTGAGGGATTTAAAGGAAGAGTTAGATTCAAGAGAAAAATGTCAAAGGAGGAGAACATGATGAAAGAAAAATATAAAATATTTTATTATTAAGAAAAGTATTAAGAACAGAGAGTGCATTGGCTTTATTATGTAGCAATAGATATCAATGTGTATCTACTCCTAAAGTATAATGCATAACACAAATAAGTCATTTATATAAACAACCATTTCAAACTTAGTTATGGCTTGAACTGTCTTAGATTTTCTTATTTGCTTGTTTGTTTTACTGCCATATTATGTATGAACTAAAAGAGAGTGATTACTCTCAATGACTTCTGCATATTTCTATTTATACCTCATGCGATTTCCATCTTATGATTGACTCTTGCTCTTAGGATAATTCATGCTTGAATATTCACATCTTCTTTATTTTTATCTTATGAATTAAAAATCTGGCGGCACTATCATGCACTCTCATTTGTTTCATTCAATAGCTTAGCACTGTTTTGCTTTAATTTTCATTTTGTTGGAATAAAGTTTGCTTTTTCTTTAATATTTTACTTTTAACATTCATATTGGAAAGATTTATAACACTACAGTAGCAATTTGTTTATGGCTTGACATGAAAATAATTTTCAGCAGAAGCTAAGCCTCCTTACATTTTAAATGCTGTATATTTTACTTTAATTTTGTCATAACCTTTGTTTTATCTTTGATAGTATCCCAAAAGTTTGTCTTTGCTATTGTTACATGGGTTGTTCAGATATTTGGAATAGTATCCATTTTATAGTAGTAATTATTCATACATTTAAAGATCCCTTAATTCTTTATTTTATGAATTCTGTATGAATGTTACTGCCTGAATTAGCATTTTTCATCTTCATTCTTCTGTTCCTTTCTTTTAGCAGTGTTAATTCATCCTTTTGCAGAAAACTGTGCCTTAATAAATCCACTCATTTTTATACTGCTTCTCTTGGTCTAATGTAGTGCTGGATTTCAATATTCAGTTATTAGAAAAAACAGCAAAATGACTTGTCCTGTACTGTCTGGTATTTAAGTCATTTCTATGTTTATAACCTCTGAGAGAATAAAAAAAAAGTTCACTTTCAAAAATTCCAACCATCTTAGTTTGATTATATTAGAAAAAACCAGGTCACCTGTCTTTCATTTTTAATAATGATGATAATGTGTTCTTTGGCCTTACTATATCCTGCTAGAATATAATTGGTTTTAATTTGTCAAACTTATTATACTTTTTCTTTTTTATATTTTACCAACAACAGTATTATGTGATAGTCTTTCTGTTTCCTTGAAAAGGGGCTAAATACTGTTCTCACAATGTTCCCTTATTTTGGCATATTCAATTTTACTTAAGTTTGTTTGTTGCCTTTCTCTTTATTCAGTTTTCTGTTTTTCATGTGTTTTTTATTTTATGTTTTCTTCTGCTCTGTTGTTTCATTCACTAAAATTTAGCAGACTAAATTTTTGCCTACTGATATTTTTCTCTGATTTCTTGATGTACTTTTTCCTTCATCATGGTCAAATTTCTGGGAAACACTTATCAATATGGTTTGGCTTTTAATTCATAAAATAATATATTAGTCCCTATCATTCTCTCCTTTTTAAAGAGCAGAATTTTACCTTCAGGCAGTTTTACTGAATATTTTGTTTTTATTATAATTATATTATTTTTAAATGTTAATGATCTGGTAATTTGAACTTTGCTCTATGGTAGCAATGTTTTTTAGTAGAAGAAAATTGTATAAAAGGACAAATATTTGGCTGGGAAAGGCATGTATGGCACATGTCAGGGAAGAGAAAAAGGGGCAGGATAGGGCAGGAAAAATACCAGTCAGGAGGATAGACTAGTGTCTGCCCAATAGACAGTAAAAATGCTTGTTATGTATATGTCTCTGTGTGTATGTGTGTGTGTGTGTGTGTGTTTTAGAGTTAAACTCTTATAACCATGTGGGAGAGTGCAGCAGTGAGTTGTATCAGGTAACATCCCTGAAGAATATTGTACACTCCATACCAGGTATTTGCCAGATATCCCAACAATCTAGGAAAAGTACTCCTCTCATTCAGTAACATATTTTCTGATCTCAGAAACAGTATATTTTAGGATAAACACACACACACACACACATACACACACACACACACATACACACACACACACACACACACACAAACTGCCCTAAATTCAAACTGTAGTTTTTACATTATTTAAAGTAATTTAATATTCACTGCAATTGATGAAATTTTACCTCACATAGGATATTCAATTTTTTAGTCTGTTTTCCATTTGATAAAGTTTATTACTACAAATTTTGTACTTCTTTTCTTAGTGTTGCTATTTTTTCCAGTGTAGATATTTAACTCACTTTGTCAGATGTTCAAATGTTTAAAGCTCAGAGTTCACACTTATTTTTTTTTTCAAAGAGATTCTTTAGAATGGTTTCTTCTCAAATTGTTCACCTTTCTCCATTTTCCTTTATAAACAGAGATAGAAAAGACATTCTGGTTGATAAAAATGTGTTTTGAAATTTTTGTTTGGGAATGTATTAATTTATGGTTATTCTTTTAAGTAAACATAAGAAAGAAAAAAACAGAAACTGAAGGCGGCAATCCTGTATTCTATGAGAGAAGAATGAACAGGAGGGAGAGAGAGAGAGAGAGAGAGAGAGAGAGAGAGAGAGAGAGAGAGAGAGAGAGAGAGAGGGGGAGGGGGAGGGGGAGGGGGAGGGGGAGGGGGAAGAGGGAGAGGGAGAGGGGGAGGGGGAGGGGGAGGGGGAGGGGGAGGGGGAGGGGGAGGGGGAGGGAGAGGGAGAGGGAGAGGGAGACGGAGGGGGAGGGGGAGGGAGAGGGAGAGGGAGAGGGAGAGGGAGGGGGAGAGGGAGAGGGAGGGGGAGGGGGAGGGAGAGGGAGAGGGAGAATAGAACCTGGTGAATTTGGGAAGCAGAAATGCAAAGGCCATTGTTTGCTGCTTGTAACTAAATATAGACAAAGGATGAAAGGAGTTGAGAGTGACTTTGAGACTGCCAGGTGAGAGCCTGAGAGAAAGATTCATTCTAAACTTCTAAACTGGAGAATGTGGACTCCATGAGCAGCGAAGGTACAATCGAAGGCATATTTTCTATGGTGGGAATAGACTAAGTTTGCCTGAGCAGGAAAAACTCTTGTGTGTGGTTAGTAGTGATCATGCCCCTGAGTTATATTCTTCTGCAAAGGTTGTTTCTTGGTTAGCTGGTTGACTTTTAATCCATAAGTTCTGAGCTCTGTACCTTTGAGCCAAGGATCACAGTACAATGGGTTGTGCTAGAATATGGGGTATTCGAAAAGCAAGTTTACATATGTTTTTCATAAAAGATAAATTACTGAAATACAGTGTCTTTTGCCTTGCAAAAACTTTGTAATTTAATGAGGTCCCATTAGTCTATTCTTGATCTTAGAGCATAAGCTATTGGAGTTCTGTTCAGGAAATTCTCCCCTGTGCCCATATGTTCAAGGTTCTTCCTTAGTTTCCCTTCTATTAGTTTCAGTGTGTCTGGTTTTATGTGGAGATCTTTGATCCACTTAGAAAGCGGCAACCAACTAACTGGGAAATGATCTTTACCAACCTTACATCCGACAGAGGACTAATATCCAATATATACAAAGAACTCAAGAAGTTAAACTCCAGAGAGGCAAGTAACCCTATTAAAAAAAGGGGTACAGGGCTAAACAAAGAGTTCTCACCTGAAGAATATCTAATGGCTGAGAAGCACCTAAAGAGATGTTCATCATCTTTAGTCATTAGGGAAATGCAAATCAAAACAACCCTGAGATTCCATCTCACACCAGTCAGGATGGCTAAGATCAAAAACACAGGAGACAGCAGTTGTTGGCGAGGATGCGGAGAAAGAGGAACACTCCTCCACTGCTGGTGGAATTGCAGGCTGGTACAACCACTCTGGAAAGCAGTCTGGCGGTTCCTCAGAAAACTGGGCATGACACTCCCGGAGGATCCGGCTATACCACTCCTGGGCATATACCCAGAGACTTTACCTGCATGCAATAAGGACACATGCTCCACTCTGTTCATAGCAGCCTTATTTATAATAGCCAGAAGCTGGAAAGAACCCAGATGTCCCTCAACAGAGGAATGGATTCAGAAGATGTGGTATATCTACACAATGGAATACTACTCTGCAATTAAAAACAATGAATTCACGAAATTCCTAGGCAAATGGTCAGATCTTGAAAATATCATCCTTAGTGAAGTAACCCAATCACAAAAGAACACACATGGTATGCAGTCACTGATAAGGGGATATTGACCCAGAATCTCGGAATACCCTAGACACAATCCGCATATCAATAGATTTCTAAGAAGATGGAAGGAGAGACCCCTGGTCCTGGAAAGACTGGATGTAGGGGAACGCCAGGACAGAGTGACGAGAGGGGGTTGAATGGAGAAAAGAGGGAGGGAAGGGGGCTTATGGGACTTTCGGGGAGGGAGGAAACGGGAAAGGGGAAGTGATTTGGAATGTAAATTAAAAAAATAAAAAATTACTGAAATACTAATTTTAGAATGTGTATGGAGAGTTCTTTTGGCAATTATTTTTTAAAATTCTATCAAACGCATGTTTATTTTTTTTTCAAAAAAGCCGTTACATAAATTGAATATGATTACTGTTCCTGCTATTTGAGAATTCACACCTCTTTTAGCCTACTGGTAAAAATTATTACTTATAATTATACACTATTTAGAAAAATGTTCAGTTTAAGCTCAACATTATCTCTTTTTGTGTACCTTTTTGAAAAAAATTACCTTTTCTGTGTTGTACATAAAATAATAGCACAATTATTTCAAAAATATGCATATTAAGGTTAAAATATGTGATCTAAAATAATCAGAAAAAGTCAAGACCCTGAGTGTGATTCAACCAGATATTGGTTCATGCTGCTAACCCTGAAAACCTGAGTTTAATTTTTTTTGTCCCATGCCATAAAGAGAACTCTTATCACCAACTTTTTCTTTGTCTTCCACATGCAAAACTGTAGCTTATACACACATGCACACATATGCACATATACACATGCACACACACACACAGGCACACACACACAAACACATGCAAAGATATACAAACACAAACACACCCTTATAGACACAAATATACATGCACACACACACAAACACATATACACAAACATATACATACAACAAACTAACTAAATAAGTGTAACAAATTTTTTAAAATTCTTGATGGCAGCAGTACATGGTGGCCCATGCTTTAATGCCAGCTTGGGAGACAGAGTCAGGCAGATCTCTGTGTGTTCAAGAACAGTCTGGTCTCTGAACTGAGTTCAGAGCAGCTAGAGCCTGTTACATAGAGAATCCCTTTCATGAAAAACAAAGCAAACAAAAATGTACAATTTATTCTCATGACTCTTTTTACACTATCTCTTGAGATAGATAAAACTTTAAATTCTGCCTTTTCATTTGAAATCATTTGTCTATGTGACAAATATGTCTCTATATTGAACGTTGTAAATAAAGAAAACTATATATACATGCAACTTTGACATATAAGTTATATATATATATGCACATACACATATATATGTATGTTTGTGTATGCATATTTGTGTGCGCATACAAATACAAAAACATAAAATAGATCCTATTTTATATTTTCCTTTTTATTTGTATTTTTTCCATTTTCTTTTAGAGAGGCAGGGTCGCAAGCAGTTCAAACATTTGCCATCACGTTTATTAAGTAAGTTAATTATACTGGTCTTGAATTCCTGATCTCTTCTTTCAACCTCTAAGAGCTGAGATTGCTAACTTGAGTCATGAGGTCTTGCAGGTCTGTGATTTTGACCATTTAATGTGGCTTTGGCTCTAACCATAAGACCTAAGTCTAAGGAAATCTCAACCTGGTCTAGACAAAATGTGAGCTATCAAAGCAGTGCATCCTTACCTCACAGAGACCTGTGATGAGAATCAAATATTAGCCAGAGAAAAGAAGAATTGCTGATAGTTTTTCTTTCCTCCAATTATCCCAATATCATTTTCTTTCTAATGAAAACATTTTTCATAAAGAACTTCTTAAAACCGATGATAAAGGTTTTTGAAGGGTAGCAAGCCAGATAAGAATCTCACTGAAAAGAGTTTCACATTAGGACCTTCATTTCTTCCCTGCGAAGTTTTAAAAAAATGTAGCCTCTGGTACATTACTTTCATCTCTGTGTCTGGTGTGTGGAAGCTCATGTGGTACACATAGAGCAGTCATAGTTATTTTAAGGCCTTTCCTAATGCATTATTCATACATAGAACCTTCACTATTATTTTCTGTCTATCAAGCAATGAAATAAAGCAAGTGGGTGTGTTTATCAGTGACATTATTGAGATTTATACAGCTAAGTAGTCCTTGAGTTAATATGATGACACAGAAGGCCTGCCAGCTGAAATCAAATTGAAGTAGTGCACTGTGCCCATTATATTTTCCAAATGCTTCCTCAGCCCTGGTAGAGGAATTAAATATTATTAAGGGAATCTGTATCAGATAAGATGAGACCAGAAACCAGACCATGTAACGTCAGCATCCCCTGTTCACACAGTGGTTTGTGCACGTATCTGCAACCCAAGTAAAGAGCAACCAACCTGAATACAAAACACTGAAAATAAGTCAGCCAAAAAATACAGAATAAGAAATTGGTTTTGGTGATGAGGGGACAGAGATTTGTTTTATAAATATAAATTTGTTTAAACTCACCTATCTACAGTTCCCTCATAACAAATAAAGACTTATTTCTGTGTGGCTGTTTCCCGGCTTTATTGATGGAAAGAGAACTGCAGAGTGCTAAGTATTCTTATAACTGACAAAAGTCACCCAGAATATTCAGTTCTGTCATGCACTATTTTTTAAATCAAAGATTAAAACTACATTATTTTATAATAAAATATATAGTAAAGTTGAAGCCTTCAAGCTAATTTTTTAATGTAATACAGTAGTGGTTCTATCCTATCTAAAATGTGTTTTAAGGCTTATAGGAGAAATGAATCTTCAATCATGTTGCCCCAACTGAAAATAAAATAATATAGTGCTGTAACTTTAACAATTTGAGAAATCATTTAAAAAGAATTCACATATCTTTACTTTGCAGAACAAAATATCTGTTGAACTCTTTTATGTTTCAAAACATTATTCACTGTGTATTCAGAAGTAAACTGAATAGAATAAGAGCTAGAATAGGATGATGATTTAAATTACCTCAATCTACCAGACGATTTTCCACTTTTTAAATCATACCTAATACCTTTTATCTATGTCTTATTGAAAGAAAGCAGAAATTGTTGCAATGAAAGCTTGCCTGTCCCTTCCAAAAATGCTTTTAACCCTTAAATTCCCACTTTAAGTTTCACTTTAAATTGCAGTAGTTTTGTGCTCTAACAGGAGATTGATTCTTTCAAGTTTGTACTAGGATGACTTTCTTCTTTTAATGTGAGCTTACCATATTCATTATGAAAGATTTCATCATTGGAAAAAAATTTCTTTTTTTTAAATTCCCTTAAAACAATTACCTTCACCTATAAAATTTTCATTGTTTTATTTTGCTGTGTAATTCTCCATTTCATTTTTTTGGTTAAATAAAAAGTGTCCTCCATACCTCCAATTTAACTGTTTAATTTTCATATAGTAATGGTTTTTGTGAAGGCCTGTGGAGAATTGAGGAGGTAAGGTTTAAATAACACAAAACTACTAGAAGCGAATCTATATAGTCTTTTCAAGTCCCTGATTTGTTCAGTGCTGTGGTTCTTTTTCTGAAGTAATGTGAATGGTCTCTAAAACTGGGTTCTGTGACCAAGGGCTATGATGTACTGCTTTCCTTGTCACTATGAGTCAAAATTAGTTATTTCTCCATGAAGTGGTAGATCAAATGTTATAGTCACAATAACACAAAATAAATTATTTCTGCTCTATCTCTACTACCATTTTTAAAATTTCTACAGTGAAAATTTTCTTATGCATGCTGAATTGAAAGCCCTATGCTCCAAAAATAGTTGCTTTTATATTTAACAACAGTTTCAAAACTTAAGAAGTGTGATGGTTTGTGCCAGGGAGTGGCACTCTTTGGAAGTGTGGCCTTTTGGACTATGTGTGTAACTCTTTGCTTGGGCTTTAATGCCCTAGTTCTAGCTGTCTGGAAGTGAGTATTCTGCTAGCAGTCACCAGATAAAGATGTAGAACTCTCAGCTTCTCCTGCACCATGCCTGTCTGGATACTGCCATGCTACCACCTTGATGATAATGGACTGAACTGCAGAACTTGTAAGCCAGTGTTAATTAAATGTTGTCCTTATAAGAGTTCCCTTGGTCATGGTGTCTGTACCCAGGAGTAAAACCCTTACTAACACACCAAGTTTGGTAGAAGTATTTTATGTACAGTGGGTTACTGACTTTTTAAGAGTTTCATTTTATTCTGAAATGTAATTTTCTTTCTTTTTTTTTTAAATAAATCTCTTTACATGTAAGGACTTTCATTGATTTTATAACATGAAATAGTAAGTATTTATATGATTCGGGTTTCCATCTTTGAATATTTTCTGTACTTTAATTTTGTATACATGGTAATTTTTAAGTGATCTCATTGAGTAGTATCTTTAGACAAAATACTTTTTCTGAAACTACTTTTCTGTACTGCACACCCACTGAACACTAGGACCTGGACATTTAACAATATATAATAGGCTCTGAAACATTATCTTTTAAAACTGATTGATATACAGGAATAAATAAGTCAGTAAATAAACTAGAAAATAAAAGGAAACATTTCATTATGACAAAAGAATCGTAAGAACCTTTACCACCTTTCAAATTAATTTAGAACTTCCTAAATCAACGGTTCTAGAAGTCAAGTTCTTTGAATACTGTGACAGTCTCACAAAGATTTCACATTGTGTACTTCTTATCACACCTTCCTTTTATTTAATTACATTAACTATTTTCATTCTGCTTTTTCTACAGTCAACTAGCTGTATGCTTCTGACCTTGTACGTGACATTAATTTTGTCTAGAACTAATACTCTTTTAATATATTGCCAGTTTTCTCATGTAACTTATCATTCACATACATGAATTTCAAACCCTAAGGGGTTCTGCACTGTTTATTCTCTAGTAGTTGATCCTTTAATCTTTATTTTTTTTACAAAACTTTATTTTCTAAATAACAAATACCACTGTGTAATTAAATAATCATGTGATTAGTTCTTATTTTCATCTCTAGAAATTGAGTATTATGAGGGGCATTGTTAAATGACCCATTACACCATGCCAATCATCTCAGAAAAGTGCTAAACACAAACAGTCTGCTTATCAAACATTAATGAAGTTCTAATGAAGCACTGAGCATAACACAACTGCAGAAATAATGACCAATGGTTGTACAAGTAGCATTTGCTTTACAGCAAGCTACATGCATTAGCGAATGTCACGTTTTCTTGGGCATTTAACCATGTTTTTATGAAGCAATGTTTCTTGCTATCTTTTCTCTATGTATCTTTTGTCTGAAATTAGTAAGTTTATTCTCACTTTAATTTGCCTAATGTTACCTTATTTTTGTCAATTCATTCCCTTTTCATCCAGTCTGTCTATGTTTCAACAATGAGTTATTTAGAGACTATATGTCATTGACCATTTTTTTCACTTGCTGTTGTTTACAGTTATTAATATGGTTGAATTAATATTTTCTGTATTTATTACTTGTCTTAGGCTTGTAATTGTATTAGTTTTTAAGTTAGTTTCTATGCATTGTCATTGATTATGTGTTTTTATTTAAGCTCTTTGTATTACCCATTTTTGTTAAAATCGAACAATTATATATTTTTTTTAATTTTCATTTTTGTTAGGATGTACGGTAGTGTTTATGACAAATCTAAGTCTATTCTTGATAGATATGCTACCTCAGAGGTGGTATTCTCAAATTATCTGAAGAAAACTTTAATTATCTTTCCATGTCCTCTCCTGGATAATTGTTGCCATTTATTTTGCTGTTCAGAAGCATGCATGTGGTCAAATATTTTAAAATAATATATTACCAATTCTTTGTCTGTATTTATTTTTTATTTTTTTAATGGATATTTTATTTATTTACATTTCAAATGTTATCCCTTTTCCAGGTTCCCCTCCAGAAACCCCTATCCCATCCCCCCTCCTCAGACTTCTATGAGGGTGCTCCCGCACCCAACCATCCACTCCTGCCTCTACACCCTTGCATTCCCCTACACTGGAGCATCAAGCCTTACCAGGATCAAGGGCATCTAATCTAATTGATGTCCCATAAGACTATCCTTTGCTACATATGCAGCTAGAGCCATGGGTCACTTCATGTGTACTCTTTGGTTGGTGCTTTAGTCCCTGGGATTTCTAGGGGATCTGGTTGGCTGATGATATTGTTCTTCCCATTTGGTTGCAAATCCCTTAAACTCCTTCAGTCCTTTTTATAACTCCTCCATTTAGGGACCACATGCTCATTCCAATGGTTGGCTGAAATCATCTAGTTCTGTACTTGTCAGGCTCTGGCAGAGCCTCTCAGGTGACAGTTATGTCAGGCTCCTGTCAGCAAGCACTTTTTCATATCCACAATAGTGTCTAAGTTTGGTGTTTGTACATGAGACAGATCCCTAGGTGGGGCAGTCTCTGGATGGCCTCTCCTTCAGCCTCTACTTCACACTTTGTCTCTATATTTCCTTCTGTGAGTATTGTGATTCCCCCTCCTAAGAAGTACTGAAGCATCCACACTTTGGTCTTCCTTTTTCATATGGTCTGTAAGTTGAATCTTTACTATTCTGAATTTTGGGGCTAACATCCACTTATCAGTGAGTGCATACCATGTGTCTTCTTTTGTGATTGGGTTACCTCACTCAGGATGATATTTTCTAATTACAATCAGTTGCCGAAAAATTTCATGAATTCATTGTTTTTAATACCTGAGTAGTACTCCATTATGTAAATGTACCACATTTCCTGTATCAATTTCTCTGTTGAAGGACATCTAGGTTCTTTCCACCTTCTGGTTATTACAAATAATGTTGCTATGAACATACTGGTGAATGTGTCCTACTTATATGTTGGAGAATCTTTTGGATATATGCCCAGGAGTGGTATAGCTATGTCCTCAGGTAGTACTATGTCTAATTGGTAATTTATTAGACTTATTTCCAGAATGGTTGCACCTGCCTGCAACCCCACCAAAAGTGAAGGAGTGTTCCTCTTTCTCCGCATCCTCGACAGCATCTGCTGTCACCTGAGTTTTTCATCTTAGCCATTCTGACTGGTATGAGATGGAATCTCAGGGTTGTTAGATTTGCATTTCCCTGATGACTAAGGATGTTTAAAGTGTAATTGTTTTGCCTTTTTATAGGTATATGTATCATGTGTATGCCTATTGCCAACAGAGGCCAAAAGATGATGTTTCTTCCCCTGAAATTGTAGTTACCTGTAGTTGCGAGCCATAATAATTATGCTGCAAATTACATCCATATCTTCTGAAATAGCAAAAAGTGATTTTTACCACTGAGACATTTGTTCTGCTCATTCCATTCTTCCTTCCATCCTTCCTTCTAGCAAAATCCTTTTAATGGATATATTTTTCTAAGAATAATTGTTTAGACAGTGAGATATAGAACATTCCTGACTATAAATATCTAACATAAGCAAGGGAAAATGCATATAATTATTCTATAATTAGGAATATATATTTATAGGATTTCCTTATCTATTCTTAGGAATGTTTCAGTTCACTTTACATCTTTTCTTCAAAGACAAGACAATTGGGTACCTCATGTCATTAAAACTTTTATTCACCCAGTGTAATTCTTATCTCAGAAGGTTACTGCTTAGTACCATTGCCCTTTCTTGTTCTTTCTGAACTTTGATTGGCTAGTTCAACTCAGATTTTCTGGCTCAAATTCCTTTCCAAACTGAACGATTCATTATGGCTTCTCTCAGCTTCTCACTGAATTGCTCTGCTTGGCCTCAAACTAAATCTGGTGATTCATTCTAATCTTCTGACTTTTTCTTATTGTCTAGCTTCAATTGCCTCTGATTATCTAAACTGGACTCAGGAGCTAACCAAACTCCACTCCACTGCATTCACTGTGAATACAATCTGCTAGAACAAACTAATCTCAACAAACTGAACTGAATAAAGTGACTCTTTCCCAGGAGTGCTCTTAAATAGTTTTTTTCTTTTTACTTATAAGTTGGGCATATCCAAACTCTGAATCATTCTGTCATTTTTCTCTGATTTTTCACTTTGTCTTCCCTTCAATTATACATTATTGTTTAGGAAGAAATGTATGGACTCAAGGATTCCTGGAAGAGTAATATAAGTGTGTAATAAAGTCATATATTCCAGCTGGAACACAGTCCTAGAAGGTCTTTGGATATAATCAGAGTTGCTAGATTAAAATTTTCTACAACATTCATAATATAAATGTTTAAGGAAAGTTATAATGTAGAGGCTAGTTAATTGAGCATGAGAATCAAATATTAAATTAAATAACTAAATATCAACATAAAATACTGAATACTCTGTTATTTGTTTTATCTTATTTTCTGTGTTTTTTTAACATATGACTAGTTAGGGCTTCTATAGTTTTAGACTTGGTAATAGCTTGCTGAAATTATTGTATGTGCAGAGTACTATGTTTATCTTTCTGAAATTTTCCATTAAGCAGATCAACAAAATACATCCATACATATATAAAGTTATTTTACCTCAGGAAAAAAGTTATTTGATTAATAGTCATGTTGACAATAATAACATTTTAAGGCAAAATGATACATTTTCTTCAACATTTATATTATAAAAATTATGTATGATTCACATATTTTTTCAATTTTTCTCTTTTTCAAGTTAACATTTTTTTAATCCATACAATTGATAAGGCAAAAGAAATTTCAATATAACTTACTATGTTAATCTTCTAACTCACTAAAACAATGAGAATGTGTCTTTAGGGAAACCACATGAATGTGTTCCTTATCATTAAACAATTTCCATTTCTTAGATTGATTTTTTCTTTTCTAAGGACAATAAGTGAAGCAAACAAAAGTGGAGTTTTCAAAATAGGCAATAAAACCAAGCCATAATTAACATGCTAAATATCACTGATATTTCATTTTCAGATATGCATTTGTGCACATATAAATTATGCCATCTATAATTTTACAGAAAAGAAAGGACATTGGTTTAATATTTTGCCAAGTATATCTAAGTCTGTCCTTTACAAATAAATTGCATTGGAATATAATAACATAATGTTCTTTGTCGTTTTTATAAATTCAGGGTTGCTTAATGTTCTAAGATCATAGAAGACCGCTACAATAGCTTAAAATGGGTTGAGGCAAATCCAATTTGCATCTCTCATTCCCACAGCTGATTCATTTCCTTCTGTGCTGGTATTTTGGTTTCTCAATGCTTTGTCTTTCTAGAAGACAAAATGTTCCAATTGCTCACTGATAAATAAGAGCAGTACTGATTTTAATGACAGAAAAATTGCTCAGACTTCATACAAGAATCAGAAATGAATATGGTGATAGGATTTGGGAAGAAACAGTCTCAGTCTGATCCAGTTTTCCTCTTTTATGCATAATTGTGACATTCACAGGACCTCTAAGGAAAAATTGTGTGCTACTAAATTTTAAGGAAGTATTTAGAATGTAAGATTTTAAATTAATTGGCATCATTACCATCAAATATTAAATAATATAATAGATTTCCTTAAAATCTGAAGCTATTTACAGAATTATGTATAGTCAAAACATATTTTTCATAAGCATAATTTTATACATGAAAACAAAAAGAAGGAAAATCTAAAAACATCATTACTTTAAGCTGAAGAGCACCTCCAAAATTTAATCCTCTCAGTAGTACTCTTTGTGGTAATGAAAACTGCACCCCCAATTAAAAAAGTATTTATAAAGAAAGGATAAAAACATCGAGTTTCTATCAGCAGAAACGCATGTTCTGCTTTCCCCATTGTTACTCTCTGAAAGGGACTGATGGGTAAAATTGCTTATGAGATGGATTGCTTTGTTTCTTTCTCATTCACTTAACCAGCAGGAAGTAGATAATGTGCTGTTTCACATTAGGATATTTTAGCTGTAAAAATATTTTATAACCAGGAATAAACAAATGACTTCAAGTTACATTAGCAATCCAATTCACAAAGAAAATGGCTGAGTACCAGAATAGACTCAAAACAAATTTGGAGATACACAGTTTTGAAAGACCTAGTCCGAAGTGTTTATGATTGTTAGCTGACAAAATATATCAGTAGAAAAGATACTAGGCACTGTGCCTGATGACCTGAGTTGGACCCCAGGAAACCATCAGTGAAAGGAGAGAACCAGCATCCATAATTGGAGATTTCCTCTTAAAATTTCTAGGAGTTTTGAAATAAGACTCTTGAAAGGAAGTATTAATTTCCTTTAAACTCTAGTAAGACCTGAGCTATCAGGTATATATTTCTATACCATGCATATGTGCATATGTCAGTTTTCTATTCCTTCAATACACATTGTATTCTTCCAATCATCACATATTAAGACAATTAATATTTATATTTGTTTGTGATCATACTTCCTAGATTACTGAGAACAGTGTAAGAAACATTTTATTTCTATGAAAAGTGATAGCATGAAAGTGAGAGAATCTTTGCTTGCTATTCATCTGACAAGGATTTTGCAACAAAATAAAAGAATGAAAGAAAGAAAGAAAGATTTATACAAGAATTTTAATCCAACATTTCTGGTCTGCCAAATGATTACATCAGAAGACCTAGGTCTGTGTGATCCCTATAGATTGCAGACAAACCACACACATTAAACCATCTATCTGGAATAGTCTAGGTCTTACTATACCATTAAGGTAAAATTAGATTGGTTAAGGAGGCAGTATGGCTGAAAGTGCAATATAATTAAGGGACACACAAAGTAACAAATCAGAGAAAGATTTAACACAAGAAGTGAAATAGGAAATACCTTAGTCTCATGGTAATGGTATAGGAAAGGGGAGTGTCACAAGGATCACAGCCAAATCAGTCAGTAGTTAATGCAGTGAGAGCAGTGCAGTGGAATTGAGTTCTTCCTGAGTCCATGAAGTTCAGTGGAGGTCGGCAAAGGCTGTTGAAGCCAGAGAATAAGAAGAAGCCAGATGATTAGATATTCTAAGACCAAGCAGAGCAATTCAGTGAGAAGCTGGAGAAGACATACAAAATCAATCAGCTTGGAGAATATTTTGAGCCAGAACAGCTGAGTTGAACAAGCCAGCCATAGCTCAGAAAGAAAAATGAAGGATGAATATATTCAGCAATATGTCTTGGAGGTAAATAAAAACAACATTTAAAAAGAGAGGAAATAAGCAATAGAATTGCATGTGTGATACAAACCAGAATCAAAATTCCTCAAAAAAATAAACTTGATTAATAAACACTATAAAAATTCCTTAACACCTTAGCCATCAAGGAATTGAGGCAAAAACACTGAAATCTTTAACACTATTTTTATTTTAAAACTTGTCTTAACCAAGTCAGAATTAGCAAAACAAATGATGACCTGGATATGATGATAAAGGAATTCTTTACACTGTTAGAGAGATTGTAAACATATTTGAATCATACATCTAAATCTTTTGTTCTGTGTATTTAATATGGAGCAAAATGGAAGCAAAAAAATTTTAAAAAGGCCCTTTTTATGAGAGAAACATATAAATGAACCAGTGAGAATACATTTACAGAAACAAAATCAAAAAGGTTAAAAAAAAGTGAAAGAGAAAAATTCTAAACAGTGGGTTATATGTAAATTTTGAAGGTGCAGGAGAAAGGTAATTCAAACAAATGTGTGTAAAAATATATGGAAATCTACTATATCAATACAAATGACATTATGTAATTTGAGGGATAGTAGAATTAAGTGATATAAAAGAGGAGGGAGCTATGGTAGGAGTTAGGGATTAAGTAAGGATGAGATAGTGCCTCAGGATAATGAGGTGCTAGTTGATGCATTATCCAAAACAAAAGATCTATAAAAATCTCTTATAAAAGTCACTTGCAAGTAGGATAATATAAACTTTAAAATGAGTGTGAAAAGATTTATACTACAACGGTGAGCAATGTCAGCCTCCAGAAAACTAAGGTTTTTTAAATGAAAATTGTCATACAAGGTACAAGACATTTCTCTACAAATTATTGTTCAGGGGACCCCAGAGGTCTTTGAAGTTACACAATCTATTTCCATTGCTTTTTTTTTTTGCATGAATATCTGATTAGACCCTATTGGTGAAAATTCCTGTCAATTTTACTGGAGAACATAAATAAATTCATCTCAAATTGTTTGGAACATTATACCCTGCTATCTATACTTCATAAAGTGTCATTTGAGCTACTAAGGAGAAAGATATCATTATTCATACTCTGTCTAGACTTTATGTGCTACAATATCAAAATACCAGGGAAAATGTAGGCAATAGTCAATGGGATTTGATTCCAGATCATGCTGTAACCCTAGGGAAAAACCCACGTCAATGGAAGGTATAGGCCTGAGCATACAACCTGGTATTAACATTTGAGTAAATAATCATGTGTCATTTGTCTTCTAAATATTTATGTTTATGTACATAGGTATTGACTGCTTTTAATCGAAGCCTGAAAAGTCCCACTTTATAGGTAACATCAGCCAGTGGAAAGATGGATAAATCATCAGATAGCTGCAAGTTAAGAGATTAAATTATGAGCTCTAAATTGGCAACTGTACCCTCCTAACAGAAAGGCTCAGAGAGTATTTTCACAGAGAATTGGGGAAAATGTCAGAGTTGAAGTTGAGAAGGAGTGCTGTGGAGTGATGTCTACTGAATGTGAAATGGCTAGCATGAACTCCAGCCTTTCTGTTTGCCTGCAGAAGATCAAGCCAGACAAAATATTGACATAGATGAAAGAACCACTCTCTGTGTTATAGGTCTTATTGGCCCTTTATTCTCAATTGATAGTTGCTGGTTATCGACACGTTCTTAAGAACTGATTGCTTTAGCAAGGTCTCCAACATGTTTAGAATATAATTGTTTTAGTTTCATTTTTCATTTCAGTCATAGACTGAGAGTAAACAAGATGCTCACAGATTCAGTAAGACAACATCCTAATCTATGTGGATTGTTATGACAGAATACCGTAGAGTATAATGTTTAATTGCAAACCTTTATTAATTACATTGTAGAAGCTGAAAAAATCCAAGAAAAAGGCATAGGCTGGCTCCTTGATTCACAGAGAGTAGTCCTTTGCTGTATCATCATGAGTATAAATAGGCAAGACAGCTTTGAGGTACTTCTTTCATGAGGACATCACTTTGATTCATGAAGTCGTTAATTTCAATATATAACTATCTCATAAGTTCTACTTCTACTATCACTTTTAGTGGTAGAATTTCTTCAAATGAATTGTGTAGATGCAGGGCAATACAGTCTATAAGACATGTCTTTTCTCATGTCCACTCTAGTTAGAGAATCTCATGCCATAATTCCCTCATGTAACTAATAGCATTTCGGGCAGTGAAAAAAATTTTCCCAATATATTGTGTAAGTCTGTATCTGATGACTGAATATTATTTTTACTGACAATTAGCAAATAAAATAATATTACTTTGGTTCTAATATAGTTAATTCAGTACCTTGATGTAAACAAGAATATTCTTACACTAGCCTACTTTATTTCAAAAACTGAGGTCGGGTTCCCAAACAGTACTGGGGATAGTCAGTAGTAAGAAATATAATGAATGACAGGAAGTCACAAGGATATAGGAAAAATCTTTACAGAAAACGTATATTTTCAAAATATAAATAAACCAAATAAACTCTGAGTTTCTTGTGGTTCTTCATGATGATTAATGGATAAAGGTTTGTCTAAGTTTCTTGAGGAACACCAGAATATTTTTAATCATTTCATTATTTGTGCAGAACCTTGGATCATTACCAGATTGCTGGGTCAGTAGTGAATTCAACCAATTCTACACTACCTTTCTGTTTCTGTTTCTGAGATGATAACACTGTCCATTAATTGCTCTATTTGGAACCTGAATTATATTTGAAACCCAAATCATGACTAAATCTCATTATATTAAGTTATTACAGTAAATACATAAGTTTTGATATCCCTGTGGCACTACAGCAATCATAAATCTTATGCCTTCTCATGTGAAGCTTAACTGCATCTTTTTCTTATCCAAGGTTGAAGGACTGAACAACAAACTTGCAAGATCAATCACTTGTTATCAGTCTCCTTTTGCCTACTGAATTTTATTCACTAGTTAGAACACACCCAGATTCATTGAGGTTATAGGTATATTTTACTTAATTCCCCACAGTCTGTTGCTAGTTTCTCTGAAACATTCATTTTTCACCAGGTATATAGTGCAATTTAAAACAAAGAAACAGACAAACACTCAGTTACTTCAGGTTATAAGACTTCACGGATTGAAGCTATGTATTAAACTCACCAGACATTCTATGTTATGTTGTATTTGGTACTTATGAGAGCTGAGACAGAGCATCCTATTTTTTTCCAATTTAGCTTGTCTAAATCAAGACTCTATTGGTAGAGAGTTCATTCTAGTTAACAGTACAAAAGAAAACAATATTTGTTTTGACATATATTACATTAATACATTCAGTTATGGAAGATATAACTACTTCATATAAAGATCATTTAAAAACTCCACATTTTAACCCAAACATTCTCTTTAATGGCATCAACCATATATATGAGCTTTACAGATTCTCAATATAATCTTAGCCACCATTGTGAGTTCATCAACAGGGCCTGAGATCTATTACTCAGCAGGTAAGTAATATTTGCTGCCAAAACCTAAGGACTTTAGTTGAATCTTTTGGATCCACAAGAAGGAAAGAGAAAACAAACTCCCAAAGACTCTATTCTGCCCTCCAAATTGTGTGCTATGCACAAAGAGTGAGTATTAGTGGAGAACACATGTACAGACACACAGACAGAAACACAGGACAAACATACATATACAGAGAGAGACAGAGACAAAGATATAGAGACAGAGACAGAGAGAGATGGAGAGACAGAGAGACAAAGACAGAGAAAGAGACAGACAGAGAGAACAAATTAATTAATTGTGTAAATAAAATGCAATTTTAAAAAGAAGAGGGTATGGAAACAGTTGCTTTTTTGTGTCATACTGCATAAAAAGAACCATTTATTCTACATGTACTTAAACAAATTTCCAACGCATGAGTATAGCTTTGAATTCATGGCAAAGTTTAGACCAGAGAATGTTTCCCACCTAATGGCCTTTAAGTTGACTAATCTGCATATCTACTACTCCAAAATAATCAGATGGAGAGATGTGTACTCATCATGTTTTCCTCCTTTTGAATCCTCCAAACTGAGATATGGTGGATTTCTTGTTAAGGAACCAGTAGGAAGCCCCTAAAAGTTTGCTGATACAGCAAACTTTCAACAGTCCTTAACTTTACCAACAGTTAAGTTTGCTACTGCTGTATATTTTTTAATAAAACACCTAAAATCATTTAGTCAGCTAGTGTTCTTGATTTCTTGTGTCTCTTCTTATTTTCTTATTAACTATTTAAATATGAATGCAGGGTAAAATATAACTTTGTGATGTAGCCCCACCTGTCATGGATTTCAAACATTTCCTGCCTCTGCCTTTTAATATTGGGAATTATATCTGACTTGTATCGGAAGTCATTAGCAACTTCTTCTGAGATGAGTTCTCTTAGCATAGGTACTAGGAGTTGGACAGTATATCGTAGTAAATATATTTTACATTGTCAACACCTTTTGTTAACTGGATGATACATTATGAAAAATATGTTCATATGAGTCATTAATAAAAATCTGTCCATTATTATTCAATAAAGAACTATTAAGGATTCTGCCAACATAATTATGGACTTGTATTTTGCAGCAATGAAAATCAACTTTATTTCTGTATTTTCTACCCTGATATTTTCTACCTTTAGAAATATTCTCTAGGTATTTGATGATACAAAAGCATAAAAAATAAGAATTTTCTTCCACATTTAATGATGATTTTGGTAGTTTAGAGTGTAACCTTTCTTTCAAACTAACTATATCTTGATTGGTTATAAGTAATACAGTTGGTTTATACATTACTAATATTTTTCTTCAATGTGATCAATTGAGGTTATTAATTATAAAGATCTTAAACCAAGCAAAATATTTATCAATGTCTGAACCAGGACTTTGTTTTCCTTTTGTCTAACTATATCACCTGATAATAATAATTTTGAACTTAACAGTCTTCTTAACATTCTGTATTCAGTACACAGTCAATAAACTAATTGCTTGGGATTTAGGTTTGCCAACATTTCTAAATTTAAAAAGCCACTGTGACTTTTATAAAGTGAATGCAGAACAGGTGAAGTCCTTATGCTGGTGAGTAGAAAACCATCCAGAGATAATGCCTCTCACCTAGATTGGTCATTTTTTTTTACAAATCACAGGTTTCTCTTGTTTAGAAAAATCACACTCCTTGCAAGGGTACCATTACTATTATCCATTTCTGCTTACAATACTTATGATGGCAAACTTCTAGTTGTATTGCAGCACCCAATTCTAGACCTCTCTGTACACATTGTATATGACTATGGTCATGTCTAACATGGGCTGCACACATGTGATGCTGGAATCCTTACTATAATGGTTAATGATTTCATTCTGCCCAGACCATTGATAGTTATGTGTAATTGGCTATAAAGCAAATGTTTTTATGACATCCTCCACATGTCTGGAGGATGGATAATCTTTTCATATGACTGGGAATACAGGAAAATATTTGAATTGTATTTTTTCTTTTATCATTAGGTGTTACACAAATTGTAGAGGTAAACAACCAGATGTTATACACTAGGCAAAATCTAGGAAAAGACCTTCACACATGGAATTCTTGTTACCCTTCCATCATGCAAATATGTTTAATGACTCAGAAGCTATCTATGTTCACTCATGAAGAGTTTTATAGAGGTTAAGCTTTTGTAAAACATTTGGAATGTGTGAATAGTTCAATTTCCACTTTATCTCTCATCCTTGGAAATCTAAAGAATGAAGGTGAAAATTCCAAGTTTTTATTGCTCATGAAGTTATAAGGTTTTTTGAACCTCTGTGCAAAGAACTAAGAATGAAAAACAAATACATATTCTTTGTTATATCTTCATGCTGATTTAAGGGTTTCATTTTGGTTAAAGGCAAATGATTTCTTTATATGAAGTATTTAATATACATGTATCACATTATTTCAACTAATGTTGTGATTATTACATGTAATTTATCAGCAACAAATATTATGAGTAAATTTTAAAAGAAAAAGTTTCATTTCATTTAAAATAAAAGTTAAGTCATCTGCTTAAGGTTGAAATCTAGAGAACTGAACATGATGACTTAGTGCTCAAACGTATTTCCTGCTCTAGTAGACTATCTGTGTCCAGTTCCGACTTATGAAACAGAAACTCTTACCGTGTTACTAAGAAGCAACTAGAGGCAAACTCTTTTGGAAAGAGGTTTATGGAACCAGGTACCATTCCAATCTGGCAGCAGCACATGGCAGTGTCATTCACATGGCAAATACACAAGAGTAAATGTGTCATAGCATTGTCCTTCACAGTTTCAGAGACCAGTTAAGGCCAGGCAACATGTGGCAGAGAATCCATGTTTGGAAACTATGAAAGGCCATCAGGTAAAGCAGTGGATGTGAAGCCTGGCTTATTTTATAGTGGAAATCCCAAGATTTTGTTGATTCCAGAACTGTTAGGTTATTGGAAAAAGATAGCTGCACACAGGGCAGCTTAGAAGGTGTACTTGTAATAGAAGCACAAAATAATGTAAGCCCAAGTTAGCAGAAATGGATCAGGGGGCTTTTCCTTCCGTGTTTTGGTCTTGATTTGGTCTAATATTTCTTTATTCTGACTCCATTTCTCCATATCTGAATATTAATGTATATTCTGTGCCATTGTGTTGGAAGTATGTAAGTTTTTTGAATCTGCAGGGGGCTATAATTAAAAGATTGCTTTGAGTCTCAGAAAATAATTTGAACTTTGTACATTTAGAATAAATTCACTCTGCATTATGGTATGGGCAAATTCTAAAGGCCAGAGGATGAAGTGGGTTGGTTTAAATAAGAATGTATCCATAGGTTCATGTTTGGCTACTTTGTCCTAGGAGATGGCACTATTTGAATAGCTTTTTAAGGTGTAGCCTTGCTGGAAGAAATATATCACTGGGTGGTGGAGAGGGGACTTTGAATTTTCAAAGTCATGAACTCAGTTGACTTTTGGATTTAATTATTGCCTAAAGGAATCAGCTTTAGTTTTACATTGCCATGTCTGACCACAAGATGCCATGCTATATGCACCATTATGGAACAGTAGGGTCAATTCAACCCTTCATTCTCTAAAATGACTCCCTCACTGTGTTTTTCCCAAAAAAAGAAAAAGTATATGAATAAGTAGAAGGCTCATCATTTTGAAGTAAAAAATCTGTGACCTTTGAACGAAAAACGCAAGGAAGAAGCATGGAAAAAGGAACAAACACACCTTCCTATATTGATTGCCTTGTTCTGGTTTTGTTTTAAAGGGGGTATTCATGAATAAAATGGCAGTGCTTACATTACAAATAATATTTTGAATTAATATATTAAAACTTGGTTTTATTTCTCAGACTTGGTTCACAATTACTTATTTCCTATTACCTAACCAGCATCAGAATACTCAGTGCTTCCAACTGGTTGGTTATATCATATTTCATTTCCAGGCACACAACTATCTAATACCTAAGAGAACAGAGTGTTTCTTCCTTTAGAGTACAGGAATAGAAGAAGCAGGACAATGTTTATGAACAGTACAGGTCCCTATGTTGACTTCTTAGTAAGCTATCAGAATCGATTTAGGGACATTTCACCTTGTAATTTCTCTCTCTCTCTCTCTCTCTCTCTCTCTCTCTCTCTCTCTCTCTCTCTCTCTCTCTCCCTCTCTCTGAATTTTAAAGCTAAATATTTCCTTCTGGGAAACTGTACAGAAAACTAAATCAAGAATAATTTCCATTTGACTGCCTTCCATTTTATTATTGTATCAGAGATTTCCTGAAATAAGTAGCTCTCAATTTCTAGACAATTTGTTTGTTACCTTATTTTCACTATTATAACTCCTCCTGATGTTTAAAAGCAAAACTATTACTCTTATTAGTCTGACATTTGATCAAGTAATAATACTCTTTTCTAGATGTTATCACAGTAAATCTGAAGGATCACCTAAAAGATCAAATATGAAATCACAATAATGGTTTTATATCAAAAAATTTGGTGAAATAAATTTTAATTTAGGATAAATTTTCTCATCCATATATTAATAAATTATATTATTATTATAATTTGAACTTTGTTCTTTATGACATATTCTATGATTATTACTAAGCGAAAGGGAATATGACTTGAATCAAATCTCTTTCATCAAGATTCAATATGACATTACACTTATTCATTTCTCTATGTCCATCAGCTTCATTCTTTCAATAAATTAAAACAAAACAATTTATCTGTTTAACCAGAATTGCTCCTGTCTAAAGAAATACGGGGACAAAGATTGGGGCACAGACTGAAGGAAAGGCCATCCAGAGACTGCCCCTCCTAGAGATTCATCCCATATGCAGCCATCAAACCCATTTGTTGTTGCAAATGCCTTGAAGTGTTGCTCACAGGATGATATGGATGTCTCCTGAGAGGCTCTGCCACAGTCTTACCAATACAGATGCGGATGCTTGCAGACAACCATCGGACTGAACAGGGAGAACCCAATGGGGGAGTTAGGGGAAGGAGTGAAGGAGCTGAAGGGTTATGCAACACCATAGGAAGAACAACAATATCATCTAACTAGAACTCTCAGAGCTCCGAGGTACGAAATCATCAACCAAGGAGTACACATGGAGGGAACCATACCTCCAGCTGCATATGTAGCAGAGGATGGCCTTATCTGGAATCATTGGGAGTGGAGACCCTTGGTTCTATGAAGACTCAATTCTCCAGCATATGGGAATGCTAGGGCAGTGAGGCTGGAATACATGGGTGTGTGGGGGAGCACTCCATAGAAGCAGGGAGGAGACTGGGTGGGATAGGGGATTTTCAGAGGGGATGACATTTGAAATGTAAATAATTAAAATAACCAATAAATTTTTTAAAGTATTTAGAATATATTTATATAAAACACAATGGAGGGTGATATTTGTTAAGTTTAATTCCAACTTCCAAATCTTACATTAAAATTTCTAGTCTATTTTTTCTAGTTGGTATCATTGTAATAACAAACGGGGAATTAGCATCTCTAAATAGTAATGCTGATTCAGAAAAGCATAGAAACATGAATTTATACTTTCCCCAGTCTACCCAGCTCCTAGTTTTGTTTTGTTTTACATATTTTTATTGTTTATCCCTCTTCTATTCTCTCATTTGAATTTATTATGTTTTGCATTGTCATAATTTATAAACTTGCAATAGCTTTATTATTAGAGTATAAATATAGCACTTCATTTAATTAGGGCACATATGCTGTGCTTCCATAGTCTTCTGCATATCATTCTGCCATATGGAAGTTCATATGAATCCCTATTGGAAACTTCCTGTGTGTGTTGAAGACCCAGGAGGCTAAATCTCTACTTGGTTTTCTATCAGCATTTTCTGGGGAAACAAAATTTATCCAACTGTCCTTCAGCAAAGAGTCTACTGAGGAAGGAAGGTTGATATGATATTTAAATTCATCTCCTAATTTAAATTTGGTAATATCTTTACAAAACAACTGCAAATTAATGTTCTTGTTAGGGAACCTACCTATAACATGTAATTTAGAGGAAAGTTAGGTGTATGTGTGTGTTTGTCTGTATGTGTAAAATATGTGTATGTAAACTCATATTTATATATAATTTATGTATATTAAGCTCATATATACATGTATATAGAGAGAGTTAGAGCTAGATAGATAAATAGGTAGATAGATAGATAGATAGATAGATAGATAGATAGATAGATAGATAGATAGATATAGACAGACTTGAGTAAATATATACACACATGGAAATTGAAATGTCAGGATGCCTGTCATACATTGAGCAACTCCTGCTGCTTTTGCAATTAGCTGAGATTTCTAGAAGCTGAACAGGAAAACACAAATCTAAAGGTTATACAAAATGGCAATCAGCTGGAATAATATTGTGGGTTCTTTATGTGATTGACTATAGAATTATTTTATTCCTTTTTTCCAAAATCAGGGGTATTGATTTAATCTGTAATATATAACTTATGGACATTCAAAATGAATTATCAAGCACTACTCTTCTTGAAATTCTTTGAAGCAAACTTTTCAGTTTCTCCATTTAAGATGTTGGTCCTACCAGATGTGCTAATTGCTCATGCCTTATGAAAATAAGCAATTTTGAATTAACACAGATATGTGTATGAGATTCACAATTTATACATTTTTAATACATTTTAGTTATTGTATGTTTTTCATGTTTATTAAGAATCTCCATGCATGCCATTATTCCTCTTTGCTTTCCCCATCTCTAATATAGTGGCACATATTAAAATTCATTTTCCTCTCATAATGATTGGAAGGCATTTAATATCCAGTCACTAAATATACTATAGGCTTTTCATAAGTATCTTAATACAGATACAGAAATTTTAATTTTTGTCTATTACTGAGACAGATTTTAATCTTATATATAAATATCCTGTACTTAGACAATAATCTGTCTATGATGAATTGATTCATTTTTGCGACTTTATTAAATATATGAGAGAAATAAATTTCACAGAGCTTATGCTTATATTCTGTAAGTTTTTTATTGCATATTTTATTTACTTATATTTCAAATGGTATCCTCTTTCCTGGTTTCCCCTCTGGAATCCTCCTACCCCATTCCCCTTCACTTGCATTTTTGTGGGTGCTTCCCCACCCACCTACTCACTCCCACCTCACTGCCCTGGCATTCCCCAACACTGGGGCACTGAGCTTTCACAGGACCAATGACCTTTCCTCTCATTGATGCCAGACAAGGCCATCCTCCTCTACATATGCAGCTGGAGCCCTGGGTACCTCCATGTGTTTTATACAGGCATAAACTTGTGGAATATTCATTGAATCAGGATTCTAAAATAGCATGCTGAAGATTACCAGTCATCCATTAGAAAACCTCTTACATATTATTTCCTGTTCCCATTTCTTAAAGCCATGACCAGTGAGACAAACTGACCTGCTTTTTTGTCCATGAATTTGCAAAAGTATTTTGAGATCTGTTTATATTACATCTACCAAAAAATACTTCCCATATATGTATAAATTTTCATAATGAGATTTAAATGGTTTATTCTCTCAAAATAAAAAATACTTTGATTTACATAGTAAACATTATTGCAAATGTAAATATTATACTAAAATCATATATCTTGAATTTACAAAAAAATTGACACCAATGATAAATCAAAATTGGAATGTATTACCCTGAATTTTGGATGGGTTTTTAGCTCTCAGTTTCTCTTATTTTCTTGTAAGGATTTTATATTGTAGGTTTGGTAAAACAAATACAAATACAGATGTGTCTCTAAGTCTGTTCATTTCCTCTGTTCTGTACAGTTTATCAGTATGGCAATACTAAGCAAGTAAGACAAAAAAAATTTAAATATCACTATATCATTTGATATTACCTTATGCAAGGACATACATGCACATGCACACACAATTTTACACACACACACACACACACACACACACCATATTTTATGTCCAGTAGAGAAATTTTAGTTCCAGAATTTTATTTTGTCTTTATTTATGTCTGTTGATGAAACTTCTCTGTCTGGGGCATGCAAACAGTACTGCAAAACAGCTTTAGATCTCATGGAATATGGCCAACGGGTTACCAAAATCACAATGTGTGTGTGTGCCTCAGAAACACAGAGCCTGGAGAACTACATGTGATTGATTTTCAAGTGTTGCTGAAGCAGATTAAAGATTCATCTAAAACCCTCAGAGATAACTTAGAGATCTATATTTTTAGCAATATCAACCATCCTTGGAAAGAGTTTGGAGATGCGGACTGTTGATTAAGTTGAGTTGAGAAGTTTTGGCTAGGGGTTTTTCATGAGAAATCTTAGGGAATATTTTAGAGTTCAGAATGATACACTTTCCAGTACTGAGTTAGGGATGCCTGTAGGGTTAGGGAAAAAGAACAAGGACATCCAGACTCATGCCTCTCTTTGTGAAGATGTGCTAATAATCAGAGTGATAATTAATTACTTCTACCTAATTACCTGTTTTTGCTCTCAGGTTCCTGGTATATCAGTACATGTGCAACCTGGGAATTAAAAGTAGAAATGACATTTTAGTGCAAAACTTCAGATTTGTGCTCCTCTTAAGATTTTTTTATAAATTTACTTTTTAAGATAAATAATAAAACAACTGATCTATTCTTTGTCACCACAAATTTCAGCCTGCCAGTATGAGAAACTGGCTGAGAAAATTACCTTGCTTGTGTACACTTTGATAACATCTAACAATTTTCCTTAGTTACAAGTATTTAAGTTCTTGGGAATAATTTGGTTTTTTAATCTATAATATGTAAAACATTTGATCAATTGAGGGTATTGAGGATTATGGTTTTCTTAGATAAACTTTGTGTGTTAGTTTACAAGAAAAGAAGAAGAATGTAACCACACTATGATTTTTGTCCTATTTGGAAGACTTATCAAAGGTCTTAATGTTAATTATATCTCCCTACCAATGCAACACTGTGTGTTCACACTTCGTTGGAATTGCCATGTCTTTTCTTTTGTTTCCTTTGTTTTATTTCTTGAGATTATAATATAATTCTAATACTTGTCCATTTCCCTTTATCTTTCCAGATGGAGAGTACTACAGAAAGCCTCATCCAATAGAAACACGGAGTTATGAAGTGTAGACTGTAAATTACAGATGAAGCCTTAGCTGTTCCCCTTCTTTTCCCCAAATAACTGACACAAAGACCTCTTAAGTTTATTAACAAACTTTAAACACTATGACTAGGCAAATATTCATCTATTCTCACCCATTAAGTCATTTACCTTCCAGCCACATGTTCCATGTTACTTGAACATTGAGATTTACTTTAGCTTACTCTACTCATGTGTTTCTTCATGGGGATTCCCTTGGTAACTTGATCATCTGGACTCCTCCTGCACAGTTTCTCTCATAGCCACTTCTCTTTCCGTTCTCATGGTCCTTCTCTACCTCTTCTTTCTAACCTGGCTGGGTTAGAAAGTCCAGTCTTTCTATCTCCTCTGCCTAATCATAGGCTGGATCATATCTTTATTGACCAGAGATGATGGAAAACAACTTTGCATAGCACTGAGACCAGAGATGATTGACCATGCCAACATCCAGACTGTAGACAGATGTCTGGGCATAGAAACCAGATCTTGGGACACATACATCTGCTTCTAAATACATAGTGCACAAGACTATCCTGCAACAATGTAACCCAGTGTAAATGTATCTGTAACACACTACCACAAGTTAGGTTTAAAGAAAATTGCAGAAGAGGATACTCAAAGGTTATAAGAGCCAGAGGATCATGGAGTTGACTTTGAGATTATGTCTTCATGTGATATCAAAAAATACATCCATAAATTTTCAACAATGATACTGTCAAACATGAGCTAGACAAGACTGGCATCAATGTGTGTCAATGTGTGCTAACATGTGCCAACATGGATATGGGAAAGCCGGACAAAGCCTCAACAAAAAGAATATAAGCAACCGGAGAAAATTTTGAGCAGGAGAGATAATTTTCTTCATTATTCTATTCATTTGTAGTGTTCAACTTTTGTTTTAAATCTTTCAGTGCATTAATAATAAGTCATTTTTTCATATTCAAACATAAATGTTTCATCTGGTCTGTCTATTGACTACTTTTTATCTATTTGCAGTTTATACCTTTTTTCACCGTCTATGTCTAATATTTAAAAATCTATGTGCTGAGCTGGGTAGATGTTACATAATTGTTATTCTAAACTGTACATTATTCCTATGAGGATTGATGTATTTTAATATCAAGTAATTAATTATGTTCCAATTTTAGATAGGCACAAATAAGCTAGAAATAGAGTATTGGGAATGTACTATTAGGGAATCTATCTTTAGGTATAAAGTAGTCTTGTACAGTGTGAAATAATTGGGGGCCAGCGAGGATGTTTAGACTTTTTATGAGGTCCTAAATATTTGAAACTCCACTGTTGCTCTATTATGTCAAAAACTATATTTCTGGTAAATTCCTAACTTCTTTATAGCTTCTCTCTCTTCATTCCTTAATGTCTGAAAATATTTGTGAATATTATATGAGGACAAAAAAGTAATGGATTTGCACATATCTTTGGATTTTTTTCCTCTGTAATTTTGTCCTCTGTGGTGACTAACCCAAACATACCTCATCCTCCCGAGGTGTTTCTCCATATTTGATTTGCTAGATTTTCTCCAAATTTGCTAATTTATATTTTTTTAATTCACTGAGGCAGTATATCATAAGTTTATTTTAGAACAGTGATATACTCCTTACAGAAATATGATAGAGGAACTAGATCTTCTGTTGAATTTGAATATTATTCTTTGTCAGGAATCAAAATTCTTCAGTACTCATCTCACTGTGATAATCTTTCTAATGTCTGTCTGTCTATCTTTATCTATCATATGAAATCTATCTGCATAAGTAATTTTACATGTAAATATATTAAAATACCTGACAAAAGGGCTTAAAGAACATTAGATTTTCATTTCTTATACTTTAAGTGTTTATCTATCATTTGTAATCTATCTGCATAAGTAATTTTACAGGTATATAGATTAAAATACCCGACAAATGGGTTTTAAAGGACATTGGGTTTACTTTTCTTATATGTTAAGTGTACATCTGTCATTGTAGAAAAACCATTGTGGAAGGACATTTGAGATAGTTATCTTAGTTAGGGTTTCTAAAACTATAATGAAACAATATGACCATGAGTAACTTAGGGAAAAATTTATGTCCCATATATATGCATATTATAGCTTATGCTTAGAATCACCTAGGACAGGGAACCAAACATGACAGGAACTGGAAGGTAAAAGCTGATGCAGAGAGCTAGAACAGCATGCTCCTTGTGGCTTGCTCAGTCTGCTTTCTTCTAAAACTTAGGACCACTATACCAGGTGTGGACCACTCATAATGAGTTTATCTCTTCCCCCATCAGTCATTAACTAAGAAATTGCTCTACAAGCTAGAACATAGGGAAGCATTTCATCACTGGAGATTCTCTGTACCCAGATGACTCTGTCTTGCATCAATTTGATGTAAAACTATCCAGGACAGTTAGCTTGCCTCATTACATAACCAGATAAAAATAAGGAGAAAAAATACCAGTTCTCATCTTGTTTTCTCTGTTTTATGTTCTTTTCAGTGTAGAATCCCTGTTCACATGAAACATGACCCACTTCTAGGGGACATCTTTCTACCTCAACTACCTCAATCTAGACTCTGCAACACACACATGCACCAATTCATTTCCATTATGATACTAAGTACTATTAAATCAACAAGCAATATTCACCACTATAGTGTACACCTATTTACCTAAGTCTGTATTTAAGCATGTATGTATGTATGTATGTATGCATGTAAGTATTTATGTATTTATTATCTTTTAGTATGTGTGGTTTAGTTGTTATTTATTATAGAGAGGTAAGTGTAAAAATCATTGCTCTATTATGACCATTCCCTAAGTTCTTATTTCTAGAATCTAATGTACATTTTAAAAGAAAATGTTAGATCCTCATTGAAACTATTTGAGAAAAGGTAAACATTGTCTTATTGCTTAATACATTTCTTGTATTTCCTAATTTAAAGTTTATTCACACATTTAATCACTGCAATTTAGTTTCTTAATTTGAAAGAAAAAAATATCATTAACATGCAGAGCACAGTCTTCTTAAAACAAACAAGATACAGTCTCAAGATTCTAGTTTCAGTCTAATAAAGCTATTGAAAGTAATATAAATTCTTAGTACTGAGTTTATTAAATTATTATTCAATTACTTTTTAACTTTTTCATTTTATTGAAAAAATTACACAATATTGTAATGTATTGTAATGACTTCTACTACCCCATACCCATCCAAGTTCTTCCCCAAGTCCCCCTTCTATACATAATAACTGCCTTTCTGTCCCTCACTAGAAAAACAACAGGTTTTAATGGAAAATAATTATATATAATAAGATAAAACAAAAATGAAATAGTCAGAATGGGGGGGGGGAATTCTGAATGTAATCAACTCTCATTTCTTGTTTTATCTGTTATTTTTGTAAAAAAGAATATATGTATGGAATACAACAGGACAATTCACTACATTTAATAGTGTTGCAGCAATCAAAACAACATACTTCCTAAAATATTTGATTAATGCTTTATCACTGTACAAATATATGAAATACAGTGTACATAACATTCACATTTATTCTTGCTATATATTTGAGGCATGCTGACATTCTATATCATATGATGAGTTCAAACATCAAAAATTTCCTCCTGCATCTAGTTTCTTGAGTAGAAGGGTTATAGGCAGGGGACAACATACCTAAATTTATAATATGTCCCAGGTACCTTAAACTAAATTATTTTTAAAACTTCAAATCCCTTATGTAGTTTCAAGGAAAAATAACTTTTTTATTTTATTATTTTGTTAATTACTCTGTGTTAGTTAGTTCAGGTATGTTTACAAGAGCAAAACGTTTTCTTTCTGTTTAAGATGAGAAATAAAAGACTAAATATATCTTGAACAATTTTTGCAATTCCTGTAAGAATATCTAAAGTGCTTCTGTCTCCAAAAATATTAACTGAATTATGCAAGGAAATTAGAGCTCTACTACAATAATTTTTAGTTTAATACATGTGTTGATTAATTCACAGGGCTCACTTTTGATTTGTGAAATTTTTTTATGATTTCTGACTGGAATTGTTTATCAGAAAATAGCCCTTATTTGGACTAATATGCAAAAACACTTTGAATTATAATATCTATATTTAGAAGTAAAAGTGAAATTGTATTTTATTTGTGATCATGAACTTTTCCTATGAAAATATTTTTACATAATAATGATGTTCAACACTTTTTGCAATGGAAAAAATATATAGACACATGTAATTGTGTCCAAAGAAACTTTATACCATTTGGGGAGTAATTCTAATTTTGAGTAGTCTATATAATCTTCTGATAGTTGTAGGAACAGACAAGTAGAAGGAACTTTTAATATAAATATCATAAGTATAATATTTTCTCAGGTTAAATTTTAAAATTTCATTTATTTATATGAGAGTCTTTGCTTTTCAATATTGAGTATTCAGAACAATTATATAATTCTGTATTGTAACTTTGGCCTTAAGGTAGAAGTTAAGGGTTTAGTTATTTTCTTGTTTTGTTACATAGCAGGTCATTTGAATAAACCAGAGACACACAGAAGCATCTGTTAGGGATATTTTAGCTTGCTTGCTGTAGTCTTTCATTTTCATATAAAAGATCCTGAAAAACTTCATTTTGGCTTATCTATTCCTAAGATTAAGTTTAATTTACAAATACAGCCAAAATTAAATCAAATAAATTCTTCTAAATTCATGTTTTATTATTTTTTATTTGAAAATTGAGTTTACTTTCTATTTTATGAAATCATGTTTCATATGTCTTTAAAAGGTTGACCATATATTAGTAACCCCAGTCAGTTGCTTGTATTTTTAATGTAGTTACAAGACCTATGTGTATTCTAAAGCTAGAGTATTAAGATCAGCTTTTATATTAATCTGAATTATTTTGTTAACTTGTATTTATTATTTATGGTTTTATTTATTATTTATAACTATATATTTTGAATCCTAGAATTCACCGGGATTTTGTGAATTTTGAAAATAATAACACAATGGAAATTGCAAATTTCTATTCCATCCCAGCGCTGGAACTTATTACAACACTGACAAATAAGCCTTCTAATGGATATTCTTATTAGGGATAATCTAAAGGCTTGCTACTATTTTGTAGTAGTTTGCAGTTTTGTATGAAACACCAATGCTGGATACAGTGATTTTAATTCATTCTCTGTACTCATTTGATTTTGTGAATTGCTTTGGAGAACACATTCAGAGCTCATGTAGAAATTTTCTACCTCTTTACTAGGTCAAGGTAAAGGATTACATCAGAGATTTCAGCTACTCCTCACCCACCACAGAATTTCTATTCCAATTTATAAAGAGACTTAATTTTAAGCACAAAGGAAGAAAAGTGCATTTCAGAAAATTTCAAATCTGACCAAGGCACTAGCTATCCATCCTACATTATTCTTATTTCTGAGAAAACAGTATTACACACATAGAACATGATCCTCATATTTTCTCTCTCAAATATAGCTAATAGAAGCCTTGATCTCACAACAGTCCTATGCATTGGATGCAAACAGCTATGAAGGATACATTTCTACAATTCAAGTACTTCCTTGCTTAAGAATCAGTACCCAAAATAATTCTCCAGTGAAAATAATGTAAAAGGAAAATGTTATTCACAGTTGCCCTCCACGAATAAGGGCCATTTAAGAATACTGAACTTTCAAACGAATGTTTCTGTCCTAGGAGAGTGAAATGCTATAGCTTGAGTGGATTGTAAGAAAGTTCAGAGGGATGCAGTCTTTCCTGGGGCACTGGGTCAGACGATAATCACTGTTAAGCACTGTCAAATGTTATTAAGTACTGTTAAATGCTATTAGGACTGTTAGTTTCCCATTGAGCTTTCATGAAACCTTTAATGAACATAATTTTATTGCTTTCCTTGATTAAGAGTCAAGAGTGAGTTCTTTGATAAGCCCTTCTCTTATGCCTGGCAGCCTGGAGCAGGGAAACTGAGCTAAGCAGCCCCTTTTTAGGCAACCAGTTGAGCTCTCTTCACAGCAGTCCTGCTCCTGTGAATACTTCTCAATCATTTTGAGGACACTCTAGCATCTCCAGGAACCCTTACAATCACAACCAAAATCTGCTCCAGTTACGACATCTCTGGCTACTCAGTTGCAACATGAAAAGCAGTACCACTTTAACACAAGTATGTAGATGACCCCACACTTATTTCACTCTTCAAGGATATCCTGACAAGGCTCAACCTCAAACCGAAGGAATAGCTTAAGCTGACTACTACCACACTTCATTTGCAGAAGAGCTTTGTTATTACTGGTTTCTGTAAGACGTCTAAATGAAGTGTAAGTTACAATCACCACATCTGCATACTGTAGCCTTGCCGTGCCACACTTCCATTTGTCTACAGAATTAAAGCACGATGTTTTCAGGTCCGCTGAGTCCCCTCTTCCACAGCTGAGGGTCGGGTGCGACATGTGAATCATTACGAAGTTTCTCTGAGTTAGTCTGTCATGGTTTGCTTTCAGCTTTAATTTTCATAAGAAAAAGCTGAGCAAGAAATATGAAGAGAACCCCCAAGAGGCAACAGAACTATAGCAGCGATGAGGAGAGCTACCGTTGTTGTGGGTGCCCACATAACAGCGGGGATGGTAGCAATGGTTTTCTTATGAGGAAAGCTGAAGACTCCCAAAGGGTTCCAGGGCCAAAGCAGCAGGAAAGGAGTAGAAGAGTCAAATATCTGGAACACAAATAGAGTGGAATAGAGAGGGTAGAACTTCAAGACATAGAAATGTAGAAGGTTATCAACAGCCAGAGATGAGAAAACGCGAGCCTTGTTCAAGGGAAACTTTCAACCATCATTTAAGACTTCAACGCAAGGATTAAGACATCCTAGTTCTGACTGCTCTATCTTTGTTCTGGGAAGCAAGGTTACAACATTCAACATTTAATCAGAACTGCCTGCTTTATACACTTAATGTTACTTGAAGACAAGGATCCCAACATCAGTCAAGATCTAGAGTCTCTGGTGGCTAAACTCAATCAAATAGATCGTCACTCTTATTATCTACAGCTGTAAATCTGTGGCATCTATTTTTATGTAAATTCACAGCATTTAGGATCTGAAGCTGAACTCTCTGGGTCTTCCAGTTCTACACATGGGCATTCAATACAAGAGCCTTATGACTACTGTATCAGAATTTCTATTCTTTTCAAATCCATTGTGTCTACCCTGTGCAACAAAAGATCTTCAATTATCTGGTTAATAGAAATAAGACAGTTTATCTACCAGGTTAAGGTTTAATTATTTTAAACCGACCATTTACGTGAAACAAATTCTTATTTTCCCTTTCTTTTGTTAATAAAAAAACTTAAAGATTTACCATGAAGAGTTTGGCATAGGGGAACATGGCTTTAATCCCAGTATTCAGGCTGCAGGGTAAACCAACCTTATCAGAATAGTGAGTTTTCAGAACAGACAGAATAAACAAGGCAGACCGCCTAGAGCTTTGATGGTGGCTCTACAAAAGATTTTAGAACTCCTGGGATGAGGCTCACCAATTATAGAGGCACGACCCAAGAACCATTAGAGTTAGGCTCTGCTTTTCATCCTCACATCACTCTTAATCAACGAATTATATGACAACTCTAAGGGGGCTTCCAGGTCCTCACCTCACAGTAATAATCCTAGATATCTTTAAAGCACTGGGGCTAGAGTAGACTAATCATTCAACACTCTAGGAAAGAACTTAGAAATGCAGATTGTCAACTATGACCATCACCCTTAAAAAACATATAGAAACCAAAATTGTTAGTGAGGCTAGGTTAATATGTTTTTGCTACTGACTCTGATGTAGAAAATCTTAGGGAACAATCTGAAGTTAAGAAAGGCACACTCTTATGAGTTAAGCTAAGGAACTTATGGTCAGGCAATGAGAACAATGGCAGCACTGGCCGATATGACTCTCACTGAGGCTGAAATGGTGATGTTTAATTTCTTATACCCATTTTTGCTCTCAGCTTCCTTATATGATATATAAAAATTGATGATGAGTAGATGTGCATATTGAGAATTTAAAACAGATATGGTTGCTTTTTATATAATTTTGAATTTCTGATTCTTTTTAGATTCTTATAAGATTATTTTAAAGATAAATAATAAAATAAGTAATCCTTTCTTTGTAACAACAAATAACTGCCTGCCAGTAAGAGAAACTGACTGAGAAAAGCAGCTTTCTTTCTCACACTTTGCTAATCTGTAATAAGTTGCTTAGTTCTGAACGTACGTGGGTTCTTGGGACTATTTTTTTTTAATTTACCTGTACCATTTAATGTTATATATTTTAAAAGTATTGGGGAAAATACTGTATTTTTATAGTCATTCACTAGAAGAAAAACAGAATGCAATTACATTGTAGTTTTATGCTGCTTAAAAGGTTTTGTTGTTATATAGAAGCTATGGGAGAAAAAAATAAAGCTTTTGGAACTGTTTTCCATCTATCACATCAATACATGTATGTATATGTGTGTGTGTGTGTGTGTGTGTGCGTGTTTAGTTTGTGTAAGATTAGAACTTTGTCGCATTCATCAAATCTGTATGTGTATGTGTATGTGTGTTTGTGTAAAGCTTGTTTGGGTGTTATTGGAGTTTGCTGAATCCACCAATGTATGTATATCTGTATATAAGTATATCTGTATATGTGAGTATATTATGTACATATGTATATTTGTATATATGTATGTGTGTATATGTTTATATGTGTATGTGTTTATGTGAAGATATATGTATATGCTTAAGTATATGTATGTATATATGTACATGTGTATATGCATATATATATGTGTGTGTATATATATGTATATGTATATATATTTGTGCATATGTGTAATCATGTATATGTCTGTATGAGAGAAATGCTTTGAGCCTGCTTGCTGGAGCTTTGCTCCATCCATTCAATGTGAAAAAAATATATATGTATACATATATATTTATCTATATGTATGTATAGATATATATTTATCTGTATGTGTATGCATATGTATATATATATATATATATATATATGTATTTATATGCAAGAAATTATTGGAGTCTGCCTTTTACTTTATCTACTTGGTGTGTGTTTGCATATGATTTTCTCTCATTTCTCTGCTTTCTTTCTTGCCACTAAGTGTCGAAAATTCAGAGTGTTTCACTGATCACGGAGTGCTAGTCCCAGTGAATCAAGCATTTTTGCCTCAGAGAAAAATCTGCTGAGCTATTTTACTAATTGCTGGCTGACATAGACAGCAGACTCCTCCATCAGTTACTATCAGACTTTCTTAGTGCTGACCATGTCAGCTGCTCTCAGCCCTGACCCTTACCAATTCCACAACTTAACTGATGTCTCATTTACCCTGTTGTGCCAAAGCTTGTCTTTAGCATGAAAACTTGTCTTGAAATAAACAGAAAGGAACAAACAAAATTTATGATAAAGAGGGACAAAAACAGCCCAGTGAGTGAAGGTATTTGCATGGGTGTATAACAATCTGAGACTGGTCACTGGAATCCAGAAAAGGGTGGAAGGAATGAAGTGACTTCACATATTATGCTTGGTCTCCACCCCTGTGGTGGCACTCATGTAACCACAAATAAACATCATATACACACAATCACTCACATACACCCACTCCCACAAAGTCACACACACACATACATAAACTGTAAAACTAAACAAATGCGTTTAGTATTACTATAAAGATCTGGTTATATTAGTTATGGAAATCAAAACTTTAAACTTTTTATGGAAAAAAGGATGGTCAAAGAAGAATTTTGAATATGTTTCAATGCTGACTATGCTGACTATAATATACAATATAATAAGGCATTTTAGTCCAATCTGGAACTAAATAAACAGCTCCACAGCAGTTGATGCCGGCAGAGTCAAGCCTGGGCCTAGTCAGAAATAGGACTATGAAGAACCTAACTGAAACTTTATTCACTGCAAACATCTCTGTTCACAGATTCATCCAATGAAGGACTTTTGAACTTACAGACTTGGCCATAATAAATTAATGTCCTTATGGAAAGTTTTTTGTGTTTGTGTAAGTTCTTATATATAAAATGAATAGCTTAGTCAAATTTCTATAAAGCAGGTAATGTTTCTATTAGGTTAATTATAAAATTCTATTTCACTGTACTGAAGAAGAAATAAAACATTTTTCTATTCATGTTTACAAAATATTTGACAAAGTTTTGTAGTTTACAACAAAAGCTTGCATCAAACTAGAGATTTATGGTGAAATTGGTATCTACTGGATATAGCCCTGATTTATCAAACATGATGGTAGGCTCTTAAGGCAGGCATTTCTACTCACTGATTTTTACTCCTGTTTTACAAATTCTGATATTCTACAAGTAATTCATGTGTAAATTTGTTAAAGCAAAGTGTGCCAGGAGCCTGCCCAGCCTGGAATGGGCTGAAGTGAAACACAGCATTAAACGTAGGGAAGAAGACTGATAATCTCTGGCCTTTAAACTCTCTAACTATGCTGAAAACTAAAGCTGCTGACTTCTAAAAAAAAATCCAAAAAATTTCTTGCTTATTCTCAGATTAATAAACACTGGTTTGGGTTGTTAATACCTGTACTGGGGAATTAATAGGTTCTTTTGTTCTTTTTTCTGCAGGAAATTCTTAGCCCAGGTTCTAAGTCTGGGAGTTTATTTAACTGTTTCTCAGCTACAGAAAATTGCTTTCTGAAATTAAAAAAAAAAAGGACTCTTGAAAAGAAATTGCAATCTTTAATTTTAAGAAAAAAGAACAAAAGGAAGAAACATATTAAGCTATCCAAATCTCTCTAAGTTTTCTAAGTTCCTAGCTCTTTCTAAGTTCTTAGTTCTTATATATTTTCTCAGAATACATGATCACATGATATCTAATTCAAAAGTTCACCACAAATTTAAACATAAATTCAAATCATAAATTGAATAAGAAGTTTAAAAGAGATGTTTACAGATGTTTTCATTAAGACTAGTTTTCTAACTAGACATTTGTTTTCTGTCACTAGCTCCACAGGGTCGCTGAGAGTCTAAAATTATAATTTTTGTCACTAAGTTAGCATTGATGTTTTGTATGGATAAACCCAGTCAATATTTTATTATCTGTCCTTGCACCTAAAATAAATCACTAGTTCCCTTTTATGACCTTTGGTTAATTGTTTTACAGCTCTAAGAAATGTACTATAAGGAGTAAATCTGTTTCAAAACCATCTTTGTATCTCAGCACAAACTAACTCGTGACGTGTGAAGACTGGCAGAATTTTAATTGTAGTATTCATATCACAAACAGCTTTAGTTACAATCTTATGGGCGGGGGGATACCCTCATGGAGACAAGGTGCAGGGAAGAAGTATGGGATGTGGAACAGTAGAAGGGTGGACCTGGAGGGGAATAAATCTGAAGTATGAAATAAAATAAGAGAGGAAAGGGAGCTTAATAATGATGAGTTTAATTTTAGGAATTCTTATACGATCATTATTAAAAATTAATAATTAAGAAATCATCTGTTTGTATAGCATCACTATAAGGCAGTGAATCTTCATTAATCTGTAGAAAATCTGCCCAGTATGGTGGGCTAATGGTCAGGGACTACATATATTAATTTAATTTAGTAATGACAGAAAAAGCACATCAATAGCAGAAATCAAAACCTAAAAATGTCATCCCTTCAACCTGGACTAGAGGGGCTCATCCATTGTGGTTCACAGTCCCTGGCAAAACTATCTCAGAAAGAGCACTTGCTAGCTTTTAACCTCTCCACGGCTCCTGGCAAAAGTTCAAATAGGATAATGACAAAGAGAAGTACTGCTTCTTGTTCAAATCCTTTAAAAATTTGTTGGTATAGCTATATGTCCTTTTGAAAGACAGCTTAAGAAGAAATGGATTTAACATAGTGAAACAGACTTGAGGTTCAGACTTTCTGAAGGACCAATTTCTGTTGTGTACGAAGTTCAGGATAAAGTGATACAGCTAGTTGTATAAATGAAAGATTTAATCCATAAAATCATATGAGTAAATCACTTGCCTAGATATTACTACATGCAAATTAATTATATACTGTAAAACAGAAAAATAATAAAGCTAAAAAATTAGTAGAATTCATGTATTTGTTTTAACCATTAATTTTAAGTGTTATGGATGATGTATAGTAAAACATTATTTAAGGAATAGTACTAATATTTTCTTAATATTATTTAAATAATTTAATGGCATTTCTCTATTTTTAACATTAAAGGTTTAGGGCCATAAGTACAATTGACACATTTTTACAGGAATGAATTGGTACAGTATTTTTAAATGTAAACTTTAATTTTATTAATACACACTAGAAATGGTTTCTGCTTTGGTTTTCATTTATTAATTTATTTTCAGCATTTTATTGATATTACTCATGGTTCTTCCATGGATTGAGGAAATTGTGAATCTAAAACATTCTATAATTAATTATCATGAACTTCTCCAATGATGACTTTTTTGTCAGTGTTGGACAGAGGTAGAAAATTCATAGATTTGTTTAAGTAATTTTTACATATGTATAGCTTTTTATTTTGATGTCACATTTTTATAATTATTTGAAACATAGGATATCAGTTCCAGATACTGCAAATTAATATCCTTACAATATTTTCCTATAGTGTCAAATCTGATAATTTTCATTGCAAAATGTACACATAGCTGTATTTCATGTTATTGATTATACAAGCTTAAGTCTGTAATAAAAATAGAGAAACACCATCACCACAAACATTTCCCTCATTTTAAATCATTAATGTCATCCCTTTCTTTAACATCTTGTATGGAACCTTCAATGATGTCCATGGCTGATATGCATTCTATATCGTTTATTTTGTTATCTCAAGAATGTCATCTTCATTGAATAACATACTAAGTAACTTCAGAGTATTCTGACTTTGAAACTCAAATCGAAGACGGAACTAATAAAAGTATACTGGAAAAATATTGGTAACTGACCTAAGTACCTGAGGTCTTCCAAAAAGAATAGAAGAGGGTAGCTCCCAATATAAGCTGAAGTTATAGATAATTGAGTAATACTGAAAGCTGTGCAGATGATGGACACTAGTGTTCATTGTAAAGTGATTCTGACATTGTATGCCTCTAGGATCTGTGATGTAGTCCTCTGAACTCTGTAGACATTATCTCTCATCTTTTGGAGCATGAGAATTCTCTTGAAACTCCTCATAATCTTAATCAAGTTTTCTATTTCTAACAGCATTTTGACCATGGATTAATAACATGGGTCTGAATAACCTATACTGGATTTGTCCTCTGGTTTATACTCCACTATGTACAACTTCAAATAGCAATAATGATAAGGAATGAGCTATACAAAATAGTGTACATATGTACAGAGTCCATTACTGATAATAACTCTGATAAAGTAGCTGTGCTCTACTGATACTCTGATCTCTGAAAGATATTCTATTCAGTTTGCTTCCAAACAATTTACACATAAGCAGTAATAAGAACAAAGGAGTAAGAAGAATGCTTATAGTAGCTTCCATCATTTCAATTGTAGACAAGCAATTTCTGTTTAAATATGATTGGGAAACACTTAAGTAAGTGCATTCATTATTTTAAAATACTCTATCCATGAGACCTATCATTGTAGTGCAGTGATCATCCTATTGTCAATATCTTTAAGCCATTGATAGGATAAGACCACTTCGTTACAACACTTGAGTGATGTAGTACTGATATTGTAATGCAGATCTTTGTCATATGCAAGCCAGCTCCAATTTCTTCAATCATGAGCATACTTGCACTATTACATTTTCTGTTTGTTGAGAAGTCACTTTCAATAAAAATATCTCAGTGTTGCCATTTGAACCCTAGACAGCTGGGAACTTTTGTTTCATGCACAGCTTAGATTGGCAATACCAGTGGCTTGACTTAATAATTGATTGCTATTTTTTACTGTGACTCATTACATGTTTTGAAAAGCTGTCATTAAAGGGGATATAAATGTATCAAAGTCCCAAAATTTTGAAGACAAGACAACCTTCTGTTTATCTGCAAAAAAGTCAATGTTTCTTTTAATAACTTGCAGTCGTTAAATTTTATTAATCTATTGTTACTGCTTACTAGCTCATTATTTCACACTATTTTGTCCTTGAGATTGCTTAATTCTTAGAAATGTTAAAGGTCTGTGTCTCATATATTATGTATAAAAATTCCTTAGGCAATCCTTAGGATATTAATACTTACGTATAAAAGTCCTTATATTAATAAAATGAATAAAATTATGAGTAAGTTAACACTTTCTTGGTTGATGGTAAATTATAAAGGATTGGTAAAGATCTTTTCCCAATCTGTTGGTTGCCATTTGTCCTATTGACTATGTCCTTTGCATTACAGAAGCCTTGCAGTTTTATGAGGTCTCATTTGTAGATTCTTGTTCTTAGAGCATAAGCCATTGGTGTTCTATTCAGGAAATTTTCCCCTGTGCCCATGTGTTCAAGATTCTTCCCCATTTTCTCCTCTATAAGCTTCAGTGTGTCTGATTTTATGTGTAGGTCCTTGATCCACTTTGACTTGAGCATTGTACAAGGAGATAAGAATAGATCGACTAGCATTTTTCTGCATGCTGACCTCCAGTTGATCCAGAATCATTTGTTAAAAATGCTGTCTTTTTTCCACTGGATGTTTTTAGCTCCTTTGTCAAATACCAAGTGACCATAGGTGTGTGGGTTTTCTTCAGGGTCTTCAATTCTGTTCCATTGATCTTCTTGCCTGTCTCTATACCAATACCAAACAGTTTTTATCACTATTGCTCTGTAGTAGAGCTTGAGGTCAGGTATGGTGATTTCCCCAGGAGATCTTTTGTTGTGGAGAATAGGTTTTACTATCCTGGGATTTTTGTTATTCCAGATGGATTTGAGAATTGCTCTTTCTAGATATATGAAGAATTGATTTGGGATTTTGAAGGGATTACATTGAATCTGTAGATTGCTTTTTTTTTTATTGAGTATTTTTGCATCGATATTCATTAGAGAAATTGGTCTGAAGTTCTGTTTCTTTGTTGGATCTTTGTGTGGTTTTGGTATCAGCATAATTGTGGCTTCATAGAACAAGTTGGGTAGTGTTCCTCTGTTTCTATTTTGTGGAATAGTTTAATTTTGGTGTTTGATAACTGTCTTGGAAATTGTTCATTTCATGCAGATTTTCCCCTTTTGTTGACTATAGGCCTTTGTAATAGGATCTGATGATTTTTTTTGAATTTTCTAGGTTTCCTTTGTTATGGCTCCCTTTTCATTTCTGATTTTATTAGTTTGGATACTGTCTCTATGCCCTCTGGCTAGACTGGCTAAGGATTTATTTATCTTGTTGATTTTCTCAAAGAACCAGCCCCTGGTTTTGTTGATTCTTTGTATGGTTCTTTTTGTTTCTACTTGGTTGATTTCAGCCCTGAGTTTGATGATTTCCTGCTTTCTACTCCTCTTGTGTGTATTAGCTTCACACCACTCAGAATGTCCAAGATCAAAAACTCAGGGGATAGCAAATGCTGGAGGGGATGTGGAGAAAGAGGAACACTCCTCCGTTGCTGGTGGGATTGGAAGCTGGTCAAACCACTCTGGAAATCAGTAAGGTGGTTCCTCAGAAAATTAGACATTGTACTACCTAAGGACCCAGATATACCACTCCTGGTCATATACCTAGAAGATGCTCCAACATGTTATAAGGACACAAGCTCCACTATGTTCATAGTGGCCTTATTTGTGATAGCCAGAAGCTGGAAAGAAGCTAGATGTCCTTCAACAGAGGAATGGATACAGAAATTGTGGTATATATACACAATGGAGTATTATTCAGCTATTAAAACAATGAATTCATGAAATTCTTAGGCAAATGGATGGAACTAGAAAGTGTCATCCTGAATGAGGTAACCCAATCACAAAGGAACACACATGGTATGCACTCACTGATAAGTGGATGTTAGCCCAAAAGCTCAAAATAAACAAGTTACTATTCACAGACCACAGAAAGCTCAAGAGGAAGGAGGACTGAAACTGGGATGCTTTGGTTCCTCTGAGAAAAGGAACAAAATACTCATAGTAGCAATAAAGGAGACAACATGTGGAGCAGAGAGTGAAGGAAAGGCCATCCAGAGACTGCCCTACAAGGGATTCATCCTATAAACAGTCACCAAACCCTGACACTATTATGGACAACAAGAAGTCGATACCAAAAGGAGCATGTCATGGTTTTCTCCGGAGGGGCCCTGTCAGAGCCTTACACAGACAGAGGCAGATGCTAGCAACCAACCATTGGACTGGGTCCGCAAAGACATTGGTCCCCAATGGAGGATTTGTAGGGCGGTTTGGAGGAGCTGAAGGGTTTACAGCCCCATGGGAATAACAACGATGTTGGCCACCCAGATGCCCCAGTGACTAAACCATCAACCAAGGGGTTCACATGGTTCCAACCAAAAATGTGGCAGAGGAATGCCTTGTTGGTCATCAGTGGGAAGAGAGGTCCTTGATCCGGTGAAGGCTCAATAGATGCCCCAACAAAGGAAAATCGAGGGGGAGAGAGGTGGGAGTGGGTTGGGTGGATTGGCATATACTTGGAAGCAGGGGTGGGAGGAGGGATTGGGGATTTTCAGGGAGGGGGGAAACCGGGAAAGATTTTAGCATTTGAAATGTAAATGAAGATTATATTCAATAAAAAAAGAAAGAATAAATTATAAAAGGATTTTCTCTTTAATCATAGGACTGTAATATCAGCCTAGAGAAAATTATATGACCCAAATTCTATTTGGTTTCAGATCCCTCTTTGTCTACTGGTTAAGACATTAGAAGTGTATTCAAAATAATCAACACTATGCAATTCCAAATGCATATAATACTAATGTGCTGAATTGTCTAAAAATATTCAATAGAGTAGTTTCAATATTTAAAAACTATTGAAGCTAGTGCTTTCCTGGAACCTCCATCTCTATTGGGTAGTTTATATCGTATTAGAACATACTTTTGGGTTGCAAACCCCTTCAGCTCCATAGGAAGAACAACAATATCAACCAACCAGACACCCCATAGCTACCAGGGACTAAGGCACCAACAAAAGAGTACACATGGAGGGACCCATCGCTCTAGTCACATATATAGCAGAGGATGGTATTGTTGGGTATCAATGGGAAAAGGGGTCCTTGGTCCTGTGAAGGCTTAATGCCCCAGTGTAGGGGAATGCCAGGGCAGGGAGGTAGGAGTGGGTGAGTGGGTGACAGAACACTCTCATAAAGCAGCAGGGGGCGGTATGGGATAGGGGATTTCTGGGAGGGGGGAAAAGGGAAAGGGAATATCACTTGAAATGTAAATAAAGAAAATATTTAAGAAAAAAAGGAAAAAAATAACATAATTTATACTTCAACATGGGAGAGGTGTAGTCATCAATTTTACCCAGCTGTGAACATTATAAGGTACAATAATGTCTGACCTGACAAGGCATGCCTGTTTTCAATAATGGTATAATCTTCACAGAGATATCCAATTACTTTCAGATTAAATATGTCTGACACATAAGATGAAACCCAGACTTGGTATCACTTTAGAGCCAAGAACCTATGTCTAAACAGGTCATAGGTTCTAGTGAAGAAACTCAAAACATTATTTTGCTCAATATACATGGTTTTAAATCTTCTAATGAGTCTTCATTATATTTATAGATTACTATACCCTCAATTCTTATCAGAGAAACTTCTGATTGCAGTAGATAACTCACACAGAAACCCACTTTTGGACAAGGTTAAGAAAAAAGAAAATTATTACCGAATGGATCATATATACCATACCATCTTTATAAGGCTCAGAGATCTTTGAATAGATGAGAAAACATAAGGTAAGAGGTAGGTGCCTATAAGAAAACCATCATCATATGGATGTAGCAAGACCTTCCACGTACGAATGCATAGAAGTTGCAGAAGACCTGTATAAGCACAAATCATATCTAATGCCAGCATAGTAAAGGAGTTGAGCACAAAGTCTCACCCTTTTCAAGGAGCTATTGGGGCAATTTTTAGTAACTTGGAAAGAGAAAGTCAGTTTTCTCTAAAAGGATAGTGCTTACTAAGTAGAAAATGATTCAGTAGAAGATCACATATCCCAGAATATTTGGACAGCACAAATGGTTTTGATGTGTTAAAAAAAGACAGGAAATAAATTTGGGTGTGTAGAGTAGGAGAGAGATTCTGGGAAGAGTTTGCAGGGTGAGTTTTCTCAAAATACATTGTAGGAAACTCTTAAAATCTAAAATAAATAAATAAATAAATAAATAAAGTTTTTGAGCAGATAGTTACCTGCCTTAAAATTGCATAATGTGTATTTATATCTAAGCAGAACATGGTACCTTATTATTGCATCTAATTTTTTAACATTAGAGTCATGATAAATTCTATTAAAGGTCTGTTTTTGAGTCTATATAGTGAAAAAATATAGGAATGTGTGACATGATTACTAACATAATATACTGGAGGTAAGTACAAGCTTATTTCTCTGGAAATGAGAGGTACACACAGTTCTATTTGCTTATGGTTTTTGCATTATTTGTTTGGTTTGAAAATTAGAGGTGGACATTGGAATTTGTCTCCAGATTAATGAAAACATGCTGTTGTGAACATGTCAATACTGTTACCAGTTTTAAATTGATGGTAGTGAATAATGATACATTTGTGGGAAAAAATGAGTTATAGATGAAAGAAGGAAAGCAAATTTCAATCCAGAGACTGGTGAAGAAAAAAAATGAGTTAATGGTTATAAGAAAAATTGCATTTCTCCACAATGGATCTGTTTGACCTATTAAAATAGTTACTGGTCATTTGAAATAGGGATTTGGACATGGTAATGAACACTTAATAAAAAATGTGAAATGTTCAAGGATTATTAAGAAAATTATATATTTTCTGGGTACCTATCCAGTCACTCAAAAAATTGTAAATATCTTGCATATTGGAAATAGTATATTTTCTCATATGATATATCCTGATTATATTTTCTCTGACCTTGCATCTCCCAGTTCTGCCCATTTCCTGTTCCCTCCCTCTAGATCTACTCCCTTTCTGAATCTCATTAGGAAGAACAGTCTTCTAAAAGATAACAGCAAAAAATGATAAAATAAAATCTAATAAGGTGAAGCAAAAGCTACCATATTGACATTAGACATGGAAACCTCGCAACAGAGAATGAGAGTCCCAAGAGTAGGTAGAGGACCTGGTGTAGACTATTTAGGGCCTGAATTTGTTATATCCATTCTGCGACTCTAAGCTCCTTATTTCATAGGTTCAGAGGGTTTTTTTCTCCATTTCTTCTTGCACTTTCAGTCTTTCTGCTTCCTTTTCCACAGTATTCCTTGATCTCTGAGAGGAGGGAATTAATGGAGACCTCCAATTTAGACTTTCTCAGCATAATATCTGGCTGTGGGTGTCTGCATCTGTTCCCATCTCCTGCAGGTGAAGTTTTTCTGTAGTAACTGAATAAGGAACTGAACAATGAGATTAGCAGAATGTCATCAGGATTCAGTCTGTAGATTTGTTTTCAACCAGTAGAATGTTAGGTTTTATTCTAGGTCTTTGCGCTACCTAGTCTCTCTTTCTTGGTTAGCAAAGCAATGTCAAGTAAGGGCTTCTTCAGGTCGAGTGAGCTCTAAGTCAAATCAGACATTAATTGACTACTCTCACAAGTCCTGTGCCACCTTTGACCTAGAATATTATACAGGCTGTGCAGATTGTAGGTCAAAGGTTTGGTGGCTTTGTAAGTGTCTACATTTCTCTTTCAATGGCCTGCAATGTACCTTCCTGAACCAAAGAGACTAGAACATATAAGGGCCACCTCCATATAGGCACCAGCATAACTTCTGCATGTTCACTGAATCATTTTGCTGTTATATAGACAATCAGGTCCACACTGCCAATTTGCAGAAAGCAACCTTTTTTCTACCATACATCCTGATTTAATTGGCGATTTCGATGGAAACCCCTTGACCAACAACTCAACTGAATGTACCCTCTACTGGAAGCCTTGCCTAGATATAAGAGCTGGCCACTTGAGATTCTGTATCCCTCATTGCTAGGTTTCCTTCTTAGGGTCACCTTCATATTTCACAAAATTTTGTCCTCTCATTTACTAGGTAAAACAATATTTCTTATTGTACTGTGTTGATGATTTTATGGAATGGTAGAGAGATTAAATGAATGTCTTAAGATCAAGTTAAGCACATATCTACCTTAATATTTTAACTTCAGTATTTTTTTTGCATAATATAATAGTCAATTAAGTATGAAAGCATTGTAAGTTTTAATTGCTTTCTTTACATGAAGCTCCAGAAGGAATTGGCAAAACATAATATTTAATAGGTACTAATATCCTTGCATGCTTACCATCCTTAGGAGGTAGAATAACTCTTAAAGAATATGTTCTAAGGTAAAAATTGAGAAAAATGTATGAATTAACAAGTGTACTTTCATATGGGGCTCTTAAAGAAGAGTGAACTCAATTAGTCTAATGCACTGAATTCCAGGACTGTTATATGGTTTTTGGGTCAACAGTAGGCATCAGTACCCTTTCTTTATCTGAGTAATATCATTTAGAGGAGTAAGTGGGGATTTTAATAAAAATTAGACTAACTAGTCAGGGAATTAGAACTCAAGAAGTAGCAAATACAAAGCTAAATAATTAATTTTATGTCTCTGAACTCATGAATGTTGCATATTATTAGAGTGGGAAAATGACAATTACAACAATCAACAAGATAGCATTGGCCTAATCTGGTCCAAAGTGTGCCCATAGTATCCCCGCAAAAAAAAGTATCTGGAATCAAAGAGATCAGTTTCTCAGCAGTAACGTTCCTTGTTAGACAGAGGCACAACACATAGAAACAGATCAGAAACACTAGACAACAGACAAGTCAATAATTCCAGACAAAAGTTAGATGGAAGACATGGGAGAGGGGAGGAAGATCTGAAACTTGTGCTCTCTTTTGGTCAAAGTCCCTCAAGAGGAGCTTGTATGTTTTTCATTCTTTCATGCAACATGGAGTGATTTTCTTTATTTTCCTTTTTTATTGGTTATTTTATTTAATAACCCCCAGTGACTAAACCACCAACCAAAGAGAACACATTGAGAGACCCATGGCTACAGCCTCATATGTAGCAGAGGATGTTCTTATCTGACATCAATGGGAGGTGAGGTCCATGGTCCTGTGGATGCTCCATGCTAGAGCACCCTCATAGAAGCACTGTAGGGGGGATGGGATAGAAGATTTATGGAAGGGAAACTGGAAAGGCAGAGAACATTTGGAGTGTAAAACATAAAATAACCAATGTTTTCCTATTTCTTTCTCAGGCAGTTTATCATTTGTATAAAGAAAGTCTACTGTTTTCTTCGAGTTAATTTTATATCCATCGACTTTCATGAAGCTGTTCAGCAGTTGTAGGAACATTGGAGTCCCTTACTATATTATCATTTGCAAATAGAGATACTTTGAATTCTTCTCTTCTGATTTGTATCCCTTTTATCTCCTTTTGTTGTCTTATTGCTCTGGCTATGACTTCAAGTACTATACTAAATAGGTAGATAACAAGTGGGCAGCCTTGGTTTTTTTTCACTGATTTTATTAGATTGATTTAAATTTCTCTCCATTTAATTTGATATTGGCTATTGTCTTGCTGTATATTGCATTTATTATGTTTAGTTACATGCTTTGTATCCCTGATATCTCTGATACTTTTAACATGAAGGTACGTTGGACATTGTCAAAAGCTTTTTCAGCATCTAATGAGAGGATCACATGATTTTTTTCATTCAGTTTTTTATATGGAAGATTATGTTGACATACTTTTGTATATTGGACCATCCCTGCATCCCTGGAAGTAAGCTTACTTGATCAATGTGGATGATGTCTTTGAAGTGTCTCTGGATTCAGTTTGCTAGTATTTTGTTGAGTATTTTTCCATGTACATCTATAGAAGAAATGGAGCTTGGTCTTCATGTGGGTCTAGAATAACTTGAATGGAGACTAGCTCAAAAGCTGTTGTGTTCTTCTTGCTGGACTGCCTTGCCTGGCATCAGTGGGAAAGGATGTGCCCCTCACACAGACGTTATGTGTCAAGGATGAGGGATACCCAGAGAGTTGCCACCTGCTCAGAGGAAAAGGGGATGAGGGAAGTATTGTAGGAGGGGTTGACTGGGAGGGTGGTATTGAGTGGTATATAAAGTGAATATGTAAAATGTTGATTATAAAAAATTTAAAGTACTTTTTGGTATTTAAAACAAATACTTCTTATGATGTTTTTAAAAAAATGAGTATAAAGCTATATATTATGGAGTATTCTTCGCAAAGTCAAACTAAATATACCCTTTTTGGGTATGGGGAATATCTTAACTTGCAGACTATAGTCATTCCTTGGGTAAAATAAGTAATTAAAGAAGTTTTGAATTTTAGTAGGGCAAGAACTTGAAGCAGGAACCATAGAACTCTGTGGACTAGTTTGCTCTTAAGTACAGATTCAGGTTTTTTTTTATACAGTCCAGGCTAATATGAACAGGGTAAACTCAATGCCCTACCCACAGTAGCCCAGACCCACTATATCAAGTGATATTCAAAAACATCACCACAAAGATATGCTTACAGGCAAATCTGAGGGTGGCAGTTTTTGAATTAATATTTCTAGTATCAATTAATTTTTCAAGGTGTGTTAAGTAGACCATCAAGATTAACCATCACAAAATATTTACAAAACAGTCAAACATATTAAATAAACTTTTGACTCTAAAACATGTTATATTTTAAGTTTTATTCAGCTTATCTATACTTACCATTGCTGTTTATTGTTGTTGCTGAAGAAAATGTTATAGGCAATATGAAAATTTTCACATATCCTAGAACAGTATGTTTCATATTATAGATGTAAAAATATGTTTCACCTGTTTCTATTCATTCTTCAAAAATTTTTACAACCAAAATATTGTGAAAATATCTACCTCCTCCACCAAATCTTTTCATAAAGGACACATTCAACTAGTGACAATAATCTAATTGTTTAAATATAGTCATATTATGAAATCAGTAAGAAAAAGGGAAGTAAATGTAGAATTATTTATTTGTCCTATCAGAATTTTGCTCACGAAACATACACACCCTAGAAACAGCAATCATATAATTCATTAAAATACATGTTTCCATTGAACGTCCCATAAAAAAGAACACAAGTAGGCAGAAGTAATGACAATATAATGACAAAGGCTATGATTAATATTCAAATATTCAGAGTAACAGAGATGTGAATAGGTCTCTGATTTGTTCTAGTTTTTAAAAAGTAGACCAATAATATTAATTTAATCCTAAGTAACTCATTATAATTTCTGTAGTTTATTTCAACATCAACACATGTAATCAGCAACTTTGAATTCACTCACGATGTATGCATACATATTCTTGGCAGCCTTATGTTCAAATCACACCTAGACTGATTGACAAATAGTAATTAAACAAAAGACCTCATAAAAAACAGTCTGTGCAAGGTCTGTCACTAAAAAACTGCTCATGTTTAAGGTATCATGTTTCGCTGTTATTCCTGACATTCACGCTCACATTTGCTCATAGTATGTAAATAATGTTGTTTAAAGAACAGACATGAGGTGCTTGACTCCTCCAGTGCTAGCCCAGTTCTTAATGCATTATATCATAGAGCACCAAATATTTGTTACTCCTCATGGTAGAGATAGTTTAGTATCAATGGCAGAAGGCTCGTTTACACTTACTTATAGTCTGTTATTGTTGCATTTTAAAAATAAATATATAAAATCAGACAGTGAACACCTACTGAGTAGTTCAAGGAATTTAATAAGACTAATCAAGTAGAAACTAGAATGATCTATGTTCCTTCAGGGAACCTCCCACAGCAACAAATGCACCAAAACTGCTATTCTTTGCACAAATTACAGTATTTTCATAATGTCTTTATTTAGTTAATAGGTATTTGGAAAACAAGAAACAGCATCTCATTTTCCTTTCTATCATCTCTGTTTATGATAAAGTAATGTTTAAAGAAATGATAATCTGTTGTGGTTGTATATAAGGAGCTAAAAACAGAGAGAGATTTCAAAAGCGACAGACATCACAATATTCTGCCTGTAAAAGGACATTAAAGTGAAATAAACTTAGAAGGTGAATTTTTGTATATCACTGAAAAACAAAGTATAATAAAATGATTTGGGTTTTACAATAAATAATTCACATTCTTCATGGTATATACTTCATCATTAATCATCTTGTTTGAGAAACAATGTTGACATTTGTTAGCACATACTTGAAATTCTTGGAATTACAATGGCTTGTGATTTTATATTTTTCGTGTATTTTATACTATTATCATCTTGTGGTCATAAACTATCTCGTGGATGAAGTCGATGATTTAAGAAAAAAACAGGTCATATTTCACATATATGCAGCCTGGCATAAAATCTATAGAGTATTTTCAGTACTTGCTTTTAAATTCAATTCATCTCCTAAGATAATGTATTGTTATATCCCACAAGTGGCATCAGGGTAATGCCAAAATGTTTCTTATGTTGAAGAATTTTCAGACTTAAGGATTTTCAGTCGTAACATTATTAATTGAATAGATTTAAAGAAAAAAAATTGTATAAAAACATTCTAGGTTTCTCTTGTTATAAACATTTTGACAGACAAATGTTATTCTTCTTAAAATAATTGCAACAGTCAAAGAAAATGCAAAAATGCAAAAAAGCTTGTAACCCAAAACATCGAAGAAATCCAGGACACAGTGAGAAGACCAAACTTAAGGATTACAGGTATAGAAGAGAGCAACGATTCCCAACTTAAAGGGCTAGTAAATATCTTCAACAAAATTATAGAAGAGAACTTTCCTAACCTAAATAGAGAGATGCTCATGAACATACAAAAAGCCTACAGAACTCCAAATAGACTGGACCAGAACAGAAATACCTCCTGTCACATAATAATCAAAACACCAAATGTAGTAAACAAAGAAAGAGTATTAAAGGCAGTAAGAGAAAAAGGCCAAGTAACATATAAAGGAAGACCTATCAGAATTACACAAGACTTCGTACCATAGACCATGAAGACTAGAAGATCCTGGGCATAAAGACTCTAAGAGAACACAAATGCCAGCCCAGACTACAATACACAGCAAAACTCTCAATTGCCATAGATTGAGAAACCAAGATATTCCATAATAAAACCAAATTTAAACAATATCTTTCCACAAACCCAGATCTACAAAGGATAACAGATAGAAAACCCCAATACAAGGAGGGCAACTACACCCTAGAAAAAGTAAGAGAGTAATCTTTTAACAAACCCAAAAGAAGATAATTACTCAAAAATAAAAACAACATCAAAAATAACAGGAAGCAGCAATCACTATTCCTTAATATCTCTTAACATCAATGGTTTCAATTCCCCAATAAAAAGCCATAAACGAACACACTGGTTATGTAAAAAGAACCTAGCATTTCGCTGCATACAGGAAACGCACCTCAGTGTCAAAGACAAACACTACCTAGGAGTAAAAGGCTGGAAAAAAATTTGAAGCAAATATTACCAAGAAACAAGCTGGAGTAGCCATTCTAATATCAGATAAAATTAACTTTAAAACTAAAGTCATCAAAAAAGACAAAGAAGGACACTTCATACTCATCAAAGGAAAAATCCACCAAGAAGAGCTCTCAATTCTGAATATCTATGCTCCAAATGCAAGGACACCCTCATTCATAAAAGAAACTTTACTAAAGCTCAAAGTACACATTACACCTGACACAATAATTGTGGGTGACTTCAACAATCAACTTTCCTCAATGGACTGATCAGGGAAACACAAATGAAACAGAGATACAGTGAAACTAATTGAAGTTTTGGACCAAATGGATTTAATATATAAATGGATATATAATTTTGTGTGTATATATATATATATATACACACACACACACACACACACACACATACACAACATTTTATCCTAAATCAAAAGAATACACCTTCTTCTCAGCACCTCGTGTTACCTTCTCGAAAACTGACCATATGCTAAAAGTCTTGGACAGATTAGGAATTCAAGGCCTATATCTAAACATAGTAAAAGTAATATACAGCAAATCAGCAGCAAACATCAAACTAAATGGAGAGAAACTTGAAGCATTCCCACTAAAATCAGGGACTAGACTAGCCTGCCCTTTCTCTCCATATTTATTCAATATAGTACTTGATGTTCTTGCTAGAGCAATTGGACAACAAAAAGAGGTCAAAGTGATAAAAATTGGAAATGAAGAAGTCAAAAAGTCACTATTTGCAGATAATATGATAGTATACTTAAGTGACCAAAAAAATCCACCAGAGAAATCCCACAGCTGGTAAACAACTTCAACAAAGTGGCTGGATATAAAATTAACTCAAAGAAATCAATAGCCTTCCTGTACTCAAAGGATAAGCAGGCTGAGCAAGAAATTAGGAAAAATGACACCCTTCAAAATAGTCACAAACAATAAAAAAAATATCTTGGTGTGACTCTAACAACACAAGTGAAAGATGTGTATGACAAGAACTTCAGGAAAGAAATCAACTCTTTCCAGGACCAGGGGCCTCTCCTTCCTTCTTCTTGGGAGTCAATTAATAAATGAATTGTGTTTTAGGTATATGAGCTTCTGGGCTAATATCCACTTATCAGAGTCTGCATACCATGTGTGTCCTTTTGTGATTCAGTTACCTCACTTAGGATGATATTTTCCAGTTCCAACAATTTGCCTAAGGATTTCATGAATTCGTCGTTTTTAATAGCTGAGTAGTATTAAATTGTGTAAATATAACACATTTTCTGTATCCATTCCTCTGTTGAGGGACATCTGGTTGATGGAGAACAGGAGGAGGGAAGAGGGCTTATGGGACTTTCAGGGAGGGGAGAACCAGGAAAGGGGAAATCATTTGGAATGTAAATAAAGAATATAGAAAAGAAAAAAAAAAAGAAAGGTATCAAAGAAGACCTCAGAAGACGGAAAGATCTCCCATGCTCATGGATTGGCAGGATTAATATAGTAAAAATGGCCATCTTGCCAAAAGCAATATACAAATTCAATGCAATCCCCATCAAAATCCCAACTCAATTCTTCATATAGTTAGAGCAATTCTCAAATTCATCTGGAATATCAAAGAACCCAGGATAGCGAAAACTATTCTCAAAAGTAAAAGAACTTCTTGGGGAATCAGTATCCAGAACTCAAGCAGTACTACAAAGCAATAGTGTTAAAAACTACATCGTATTGTGACAGTGACAGGCAGGTAGATCAATAGAATAGGATTGAAGACCCAGAAATGAACCCACACACCTTTGGGGACTTGGTCTTTGACAAAGAAGCTCAATCCATTCAGTGGAAAAAAAGATAGCCTTTCAACAAATGGTGCTGGTTCAACTGGAGGTCAACGTGCAGAAGAATGCAAATTGACCCATTCTTATCTCCTTGCCCTAAGCTCAATTCCAAGTGGATCAAGGACCTCCACATAAAACCAGACACACTGAAACTAATAGAAAAGAAACTGGGAAGAGCCTTGAGCACATGGGCACAGGGGAAAATTTCCTGAACAGAACACCTATAGCCTATGCCCTAAGATCAAGAATTGACAAATGGGACCTCATAAAATTACAAAGTTTCTGTAAGGCAAAGGACACTGTCAATAGGACAAAATGGAAACCAACAAATTGGGAAAAGAACTTTACCAACCCTACATTCAACAGAAGGGTAATATACTATATATACAAAGAACTCAAGAAGTTAGACCCCAGAGAACAGAATAACCCTATTAAAAATATGGTACAGAGCTAAACAAAGAATTTTCACCTGAGGAATATTGAATGGTTGAGAAATACCTAAAGAAATGTTCAACATCCTTAGTCATCAGGGAAATGCAAATCAAAACAACCCTGAGATTTCACCTTACATGGTTAAGATAAAACCTCAGGAGGCAGCAGGTGCTGGAGAGGTTGTGGAGAAAAAGAACACTCCTCCACTGCTGTTGGGATTGCAAGCTGGTACAACCACTGTGGAAATCAGTTTGCTGGTTCCTCAGAAAACTGGGCATGATACTACCAGAAGATCCTGCTATACCATGCCTGGGCATATGCCTAGAGGATTCTCTAGCAGGTAATAAGGACACATGCTCCACTATGTTCATAACAGTCCTATTTATAGTAGCCAGAAGCTGAAAAGAACCCAGATGTTCCTCAACAGAGGAATGGATATAGAAAATGTGTATATATACACAATGGAGTACTATTCTGCCATTAAAAACAATGAATTCATGAAATTCTTAGACAAATGGTTGGAGCTGGAAAATATCCTGAGTGAGGTAACACAATCACAAATGAAGACTCATGGTTTGCACTCACTGTTCGGTGGATATTAGCCCAGAAGCTTGGAATACCCAAGACACATTTCCCACATTAAATGATGCCCAAGAAGGAGGAAGAACAAAGTATGGATCCTTGGGTCCTTGTAGAATGGGGAAAGAAATACCCTGAGAATGAGATACAGAGACAAAATGTGGAGCAGAGTCTGAGAGAAAGACTATCCTGAGACTACCCTACCCATGGATCCATCCCATACACAGTTATAAAACCCAGACACTATTGGGGATGCCCATAAGTGCTGCCTGACTGGAGCTGTATATAGATATCACCTGGGAGGCTCTCCTAGTGCATGACAAATACAGATGAGGACACTCTCAGCCAGCCATTGAACAGAGCCCAGGGTCCCCAGTGGGGGTTCTAGAGAAAGGACCCAAGGAGCTGAAGGGGTTTGCAGTGCCACAGAAGGAACAACAATGTGAGTCACCCAGTACTCCCAGAGCTCCCAGAGACAAAACCATCAACCAAAGAGTACACATGGAGTTACCCATGGCTCCAGACACATAGGCAGCAGAGGATGGTCTTGTTAGACACCAAAGGGAGGAGAGGCCTTTGGTCCTAGAAAGACTTGATGCTGTAGTGTAGAGGAATACTTGAACAGGGAAGTGGGGAAGGGTTGATTGGGGAAGGGGAGATGGCTTATGGGATTTTTGGGGAAGAGGGGAACCAGGAAAAGGGACAATATTTGAAAAGTAAGTAAAAAATATATCTAATAAAAAATAAATAAAATAAAATTGCTGCAAATTCTTATGCTGTGTTTAATTTTTATCAATTTTCTCCCAATTTTACCTATTCAGCATTTTTTCCCAAGGAACAGGTTACATTTAGTTATCCCATTTCTTTAGGTTATTTTTGGCTGTGATAGCTACCCATATTTAGCTTATTTTTACTGCCCTTGAGAGTTTTGAGAAGGGCTAGATAGGCATTTGTTGATTGCAATGTAATTGAGATCTGTGTGGTAGTTACCTCATTATTATATTAGAATTATGTGGTTTTCAGGAAGGAGGTGATGTGAAGGATGAAAAAGGACAACAAAAGGAGACCCAAACTTACCACAAGAAAAGTAAGTCAGTACATAAATGGGGAAGTAGAAATGAAGATAAAAGATACAGAGGAGATTTGGAAAAGCTACAAAGAACCATATTACTTTGCCTTTCCCTAATGTTATATATAATATAGCTAAGTTTATGTATATCCATACATATATACTTTAAATAAAATTGTACCACATGGGGTGGAATGTTTCCTAGAACTACAATATATCTAATAAAATCCCAGCGCCAAGAGGGAAAATGTTCTTTTCAAGTTGTAGACAAGGATGTCCAATAGACTTTTCAAACAATATATGCCATAGGTTGAAGGTGCATCCCTGTTGCTTAAAACAACACACATAGACACAGGACTCAGAGGCACTGAACTGTAAAGCAGAACAAAGTCTCCTGTCTGAGAACTAGCTTGCATATTACTGAAAAGTACAATGTAAGCTCCCAAGAGAGAAAATCATCCAATAGTTAATTCTACCTAGCTATGATATCTATAAAACATAAAAATTTTCAGTGTAGACCTTGAGAGTTTATTGCTGGCTTTCAAATATTTGTGGTAGTCAACAAATTTTAAAGACTTAAAGCCTGCTAAATAAGAGGACAGTTTTGTATGGTATTGTGAATCTACCCAGTCCTTTGTAACAACGTCTGCCATGAATCTCAGGTGAAAACCTACTATCACAATTTCCTAAGCTTCTAGAATTCTAACTGCATTCAAAATACTATACTTAAACATATGGGTAAGTGAATCTTTCTCCCATCATCAAGATAGTGTAGACAATTACAGAAAGACACAGCTGGTCAAAACAAAGAGCAACTGACCATGTTAACTGTATTAGAATGGCTTATAGACTATGATAGACATTGTCTAAAAATATCTATTGTCTGAAAGAAAAGCTAGAGTGTCCATAGCTGTGTAGTCCACTGGGTGTCTCAGCAGTCCCAATCTGGTGCTGGAGTCCTAAAGGATTCCCAGAGAGCTTCGAATCATCAGTCTATGTTATACTGACAAAAAGATTCTAATATCTGTGAGTATATGACCCAAAATCAGGGTAGGTGAGAGTAAAGGCAGACAGACAGTGAGAACTTCCTTTTCCATGTCTCTTTATAGGTATTGTACAAGAATGTATGGCCCAGGTGTTCTTCCATGTCAAATGATCCAATCGAGAAAAACTGCTCTTTGGTCTAGCCAGTTGCTTATGTTTTAATTCATTGCAGATGTACTCAAGGTGAAAACCAAGAATAGCTACCACAAATGCTTAAGCCATACTGATTCATTATTAGCACAATTTGTAAACCGAAGGTTCAGGGAACATTAGAGAAGAAGGAAGAGGAAATATTATAAACACCAAAAGACCATTGAATGTGATAGATTTTGTCTTCTAGATAGAACAAGGAAGTAGCATCTATGAACTCTACCTAATGAAACTGTGTAAACAAACCTGATCAATACGAGCACCATTAGTATGCCAGCATGGATCAGTCCAGCTCTCAATGAAGGACTGTAAGCAATCAGAAACTGCAAATAAAGGAACCATTCGTTTTCCTCAGACACTAGGCCCCCTAAATAGTCATCTGATTCCAGACAGACAGCCTTAAATAAAACTGTTCTCTTATTATTTAGTTTTACCAGCAAGAAAATTCACAGCTAGTTTTTCACTTTGATTCTTCCTGAAGTATTTTTCATAAAGAAATATTCTTTTTATTTTAATAATCTCATGTTTATTTTTTAGTTGTACATGCCATTTTATTTTTTAATTAGATATTTGTTTTATTTACATTTCAAATGATATCCACTTTCCTCATTCCCCCCGAAACTCCCTATCCCATTCTCCCTACCCCTGCTCACCACCTACCCCAATTTCCTGACTTGTATTCCCCTATTATGGGGAATCAAGCCTTCACAGCCCCCATGGTCTCTCCTCTCATTGATGGCTGAAATGGTCATCTTCTGCTACTTATGTAGCTGCAGCCATGGGTCCCTATGGGGGGAAAAAAGAAGGAACTGCAGGACCAAAGTGGCACACGTGGGCACGGGAAAGGAGAGCACGCGTGCAGGGGCAGGGCATGTGGTGCTTGGGTTTCGCTTGGGCCGAGACAGCAGCATCTCGCATAGGATACGGGAAGACACTGAGCCCTCGTGGGGTTTGGGGAAGCTGGCAAGACGTGCGCGTGCCTCAGCACAATTGTGAGCAAGCTATTACGCCACCAATGTGCACTGCCGGCTAGCGCGCGCAGGGTTGGGGGCGGGGGCGCGGTGAAGCAGAGAAATCTCACTCAGAAGTCGGAGTCATTCTAGTGTATATTTCTCTACCGATACTTGTTCTTGCTTACTGTCTAGCTGTGTTGCTGAGTCTCTGGTGATGCATTGCGGCTAGCTCCGTGTGGCGAATTTAGTAAGAGATGACCCATAGCTTTAATGCTTTATTATTAAGAAAGTAGAAAGAGAAAAGAGATAGAAAGATAAAGAGAAAAGAGAAAATAGATAAGAAAGTCATGACCACGTGGAAAGGGGAGAAGATAGAGAGACGAGAGAACGAGAGAGAGAGAGAAAGAGAGAGAGAGAGAGAGAGAGAGAGAGAGAGAGAGAGAGAGAGAGAGAGAGAGAAGGAGGGAGGGGGCACAAGGTGGGGCACTATTTATAGTGAGTCGGGTTGCCAGGTAACCAAGGGACAGGGAGAGCCTGGCTGCAGCCAGGTGACTATAGAGGCAGAGTCAGGCTAGAACCTGGGGCATGGCCACAGGACCACAGCCTTGTCTTTCATTAAGGTCCAACAGGTCCCTCCTTGTGTACTCTTTGGATGGTGGTTTAGTTCCTGGGAACTCTGGGGATACTGGTTGGTACATATTATTGTTCCTCCTGCAGGGCTGCAAACCTCTTCAGCTCCTTGGGTCCTTTCTCCAGTTTCTCCATTGGGGACCCTATGCTCATTCTATTGGTTGGCTGTGATCCATTGGTATTGTGATTCACTTTCCAATAAGGATCAAAGTATACCCACTTTGGTCTTCCTTCTTCTTGAGCTTCATGTGGACTGTGAGTTTTATCTTGGGTATTCCGAGCTCTTGAACTAATATCCACTTATCAGCAAGTGCATACCTTGTATGTTCTTTTGTGATTGGGTTACCTCATTCAGGATGATATTTTCTAGCTCCATCCATTTGCCTAAGAATTTCATGAATTCATTGTTTTTAATAGTTGGGCAATACTCCATTGTGTAAATGTACCACATTTTCTGTATCCATTCCTCTGTTGAGGAACATTTTGGTTCTTTCCAGCTTCTGGCTATCATTGCAAAGCTTCTGTAAGTCAAAGGACACTGTCAGTAGGACAAAACAGCAACCAACAGATTGGGAAAAGATCTTTACCAATCCTACATCCGATAGAGGGTTACTATCCAAGATATACAAAGAACTCAAGAAGTTAGATTGTAGAGAACCAAATAACCCTATTAAAACTGGGGTACAGAGCTAAACAAAGAATTTTCACTGGAGGAATATCGAATGGCTGAGAGACACCTAAAAAAATGTTCAATATCCTTAATCATCAGGGAAATGCAAATTAAAACAACCCTGAGATTCCACCTCACATCAGTCAGAATGGCCAAGATAAAAATCTCAGGGGACAGCAAATGCAGGAGAGGGTATAGAGAAAGAGGAACACTCCTCCATTGCTGGTGGGATTGCAAGCTGGTAAAACCACTCTGGAAATCATTTAGGTGATTCTTCAGAAAATTGGACATAGCACTACCTGAGGACCCAGCTATACCACTCCTGGGCATATACCCAGAAGACGCTCCAACATGTAATAAGGACACATGCTCCATTATGTCCATAGCAGTCGCATTTATAAAGAAGTATTTTTAAATGTTAATAAAGTAAAACATACTACTATCATTCAGTGATCTTTATTTTCTCGCTTATATAAAAACTAATTACCAGTCTCAGTATCATGTAGATTTTCCTTCTAAGTTATTTTCTAGAAATTCTATAGTTCTTTATTTTGCACCTAGACTTACTATTAATAAGTGAACTAATTTGTATCATGTGTGAAAATTTGGTGAGAAAAGCCCATACAATTATCCAACATTCCCTGCGATTTGCTGACATGTTAAAAAAATTAAGGCCTCCTGTTTTTTAATTATTATTTATATATATATTATTAATATATATATATACACATATATACATATATATATTTATATACTAATAAATGTACAAAGACAACCTGCGGATCAGTTTAGTGTTGCTTAATATTTATAAAGTTTATATTATCAAATATGATTTTTTAGTTAATATTCTCAAAATATTTATTAACAGTATTCCAGTTATATTCACATTTATTGCTAAGTGGACATTGCTAAATATTAAAACACACATTGTTAATACATACAATGTTTTTATTTTGCTTTTGGTGTTAATTTTTCTTTGTTTATTGAAATTTTTTTACTTCCATTATATTCTGAACACAATTACTGTTTTCTCATTTCCTCCCAGATTCTTCCTATCTCTTCAAGCATATATTTCTACAGTATTTCTTTATAAATCAATCATGCCAAAAGTACTAAAAATTAAAAAGTAAAGAACAAAATCAAACAGAAACAGAGGGAGGAAAGCATAAGAAACACACACGAGTGCACACACACATACACACACACAAACACACACACGCACAGACACACACACACACACACACACACACACAAATACATGTATCTGTGCACCCTCCCATAGAAACACAAACTAGGAAAATGACAGATTTACCAAAGAAAAGTAACATAAGAACTGCTCAAACAGAATGTTAATGGGGTGCTTCTCAACCCTTTTAATGCTGTGACTCTTAAATACATTTCCTCATGTTGTGGTGACCTCCAACCATAACATTATTTTCATTGCCACTTCATACCTGTAATTTTGCTATTGTTTATGGATCATAATGTAAAGAATTTTGAAGATAGAATTTTGTCAAATATGTCCTTACCCATTAGAAGATAAATAGCATGGAGTTAATTTTATACTGACTATTTACTGCTTCATTGTATAAAACTAATTTTTCCATTGCAAGTGGGTAGCATCAGAGATGACTGCTAGTTTATGGGCGGGGGCTTATGTCCACTTCCTCTCTCAGTGTTAGGACCCTGTCTGGCTTCAATCCGAACATGTACATGCAGCCTTGTACATGCTGGCTCATCTCTGTGTGTTCATATGTATGCTCGTCCATTTTTGCTTGTTTGTGTTTTTTCATTTGTTTTGTTTTGTCTTGAAAACTCTGCTTCACTAGTGTTTCCCATTCTACTGGCTTTTACAGTCTTTGTGCCTCCTCTTTCCCACAAGAGTCTTCATATCTCTTCGTTAGGAATGGAAGGGTTGGATGAAGATATCTTTTATAGAACTTAGTGAATCAAGGTCTCTCACTCTATACATTTTACAGTTGCGTATTCCTGTATTAGTTTCCATCTACAAAAGGAGGAACCTATGAACATGGTGGTTGCACAAGACAGTTATCTATGGATACAGAAGAATATCTTAGGACTCATTTTATTATTATGTTTCTTTAGCAGAACAAAACATTTGGTTTTTTCTAGGTCTGTGGCCTATTTAGTTTCAGGTTCTTGGCCACATAGTTATTGTTAGAGATTCATTATAAATAAATGTCTTGGCTTTTATGCATTGCTAGGATGATTACACAAGATGTATAGTATTTTACTGAATCTAAAATATAACATTAAAATTAAAAATTGAAATATTACCTAGGCACATATGATACCTAAGGGTAACTTGGAAATGTAGGGAGATTTCTGAAGAAACTACATTTTCTTTCCTTCAAAGTATATAAGTAATAACCATACTACTTGCATATTGCAGACTACCAAGTTGCTGTCAACTTCTTTCTCCTTTTTAGTGTAGGTGAGGATGAGTTTCATTGCTCAACAGATGAAGAAAGAGGTTGTTATAGTAACACAGTATGATACACATGGAGACCCAATATAAATTATGCTAGACCAACCCTATGCTGACATAATTTATGACAGTTTTTCTCCATTCAGTAGCTGAAAAGGAATATTAACATTTTTTGTAGTATTGTAGTACCTGGAAGAATCCTAATGAATTAGCACAGTCATTTTTATCAGAATTTTTTTTTTAAAAGATAGAAGTTCTTAAATCATGTTTATTTTTTCATAGTTTACAACTGCAGTTTATCAGAGGTATGTTCTGGGGCTTTAAGTTTTCCATTAATTCTACTTGGTGCAAGGTGACCTCTTTGTTACTTTAAATCAAGCTGTTCCTTACTTTGAACAATTATTACCTATTTTTGGACTTATTCTTATGTTCCATTAATTACATTATTTTGTTCAGAAGTAACAATTAGTTGGAAAATACTGCTTTTACAAAATCTATTCTTTATGGGCTTCAGGGTCAGGTTGACCTGCATTTAACTCAATCATTTAGTAACTGAGCCACCTTGGTCAAGTCACTTAACCCTTTTCAACATCAGTTTGAACAGCTATAAGGCCCCTACTTGAAGAATTGAAGAGAAGAAAACTTGATTTAAATTTTGATTAAAAACATGTCTAATATAACACCTCACATATTTTAATCAGCTTCCAAGATGACTATGAGATATTTTTAGATTTCTGTATGGTACAATTGCTTTCTTGATTAATATGTCCCCACATATCCGCCATACTACAGCCAGTCCCATCTATTTGCTTGTTATTTCATTTTACTAAGGTCATCTAAATGTCTCCTTTATAAAAACATCTCATCCAACTGGCTGAATGAGAAGCTCCATTTATTGTTTCTCCTATTATACGTTCAATTTCTTATTTCTTAAAACTTAACCTCTAACAACTTTATTACCCAAATGAATCTAAAAGTATTTTTTTAAAAAAATGAAGCTTTATGAACAGAACATCTTACCATTAGCCCCTTTTTCCTTTCCTTGCTAATCTGTTCTTTTTCTTTTTCACAACCAGTATCCTCATGAGACAAAGCAATTTATAAACAATGTTTTCAGTTAATATACCTGTGAATTAGTAGCTCTAATGTTTTGTTTATTTTAAAACATCTTAAATTTATGGTCATGGCAAAAATGATATGACAGAATCTTTTAGTATCTCATCATTATTTGTGTGTATGCTGCTAAAGTCTTTCTTTAGATGTTAGCCTGAAGAGTCAAAATAACAATATAATTTATAAATACATATATATTCAAGTTCGTTCTATCTATTCTTTAAATAACCCCTTCATTCATGTACGCATGCAATCATCTACCTACCCACAAATATCTTCATCACAAGGCTCTCTGAATTAGGAAAACACATTGCCAAATCATTAATAGAGAACACTCTGAATTTTATCCAAGAATTTTATAAATCTTGTATGACAAGGATACAATATAATTTTCTTCTATATGCTTCAATTAAGAATCTTTGTAGGCCGGGCAGTGGTGGCACACGCCTTTAATCCCAGCACTTGGGAGGTAGAGGCAGGCAGATTTCTGAGTTCGAGGCCAGCCTGGTCTACAGAGTGAGTTCCAGAACAGCCAGGGCTATACAGAGAAACCCTGTCTCAACCCCCCCCCCCCCAAAAAAAAAAAAAAAACAAAACAAAACAAACAAAAAAAAAAAACCAAAGAAGTAGTATTTTCGGGCAGTGGTAGTGCACGCCTTTAATCCCAGCACTTGGGAGGCAGAAGCAGGAGGATTTCTGAGTTCGAGGCCAGCCTGGTCTACAAAGTGAGTTCCAGGACAGCCAGGGCTACACAGAGAAACCCTGTCTCGAAAAAAAAAAAAAAAAGAATCTTTGTAAATTCACAGATTGTATGTCTGGAGGCAGTATAAAATTCATCTAAAATTAAAAACAAGCACAAAGTAATTGACAATAAATATGGAAGGTTTCAGGATGGAAATAGTTTGAGGAGACTATTCTAATTGTTGTGTATAAACCACTCTCATTTTAAATCCTGCCCCTCTTCCCCATTATCCTTCTCTAAGGCTTGTATGAATAAATTTTTAAATACCATTCACCAGCTCATGAAGTTCTCAGGATTCTATTTGAAATTCCAAAGGAGTATCTGGAAAATTTAGTTGGAGAGAGAAGAATGTAGTTTAGGGAATTTCCCTGAGCCATTCCTGTTGAATCACCTTGACTTCTAGGCTTATATTCTCATGCATATGAGTCTGTGATTCACTGAAGAATGATACCTGGGACTTAAACAGTATGTAAATTCAAAGAAAGTTTTATTCTGTAGAAGTCCAGCATGCTGGGTTTTCCCATTACCCATTTTGGTAATAGAGTGGAAGGAGGTTAAGTTTTAAGAAATAAGAAATTGGAGGTATAACAGGAGAAACAATAAATGGAGGTTCTCATCCAGCAAGTTGGATGAAATCTCTTTATTACTCACATTATCTATAAAGAGATAGCCAAGTGAAGCCTGATTTAAAGCACATTAGGGGATTATGGGTTAGGTGACCTTTATTTAACTCCATCTCTAGGGTCATTCCATTACTGTGGCATGGGGCTGGAAACTGTTCCTGGGTGGTCTGGAAACTGTTACTGATCCATTGCCCTTGCTTCAGGCCAGGTGACTGATCAGCTTCTGATGGCAGGATAGTTTCTGAGTAGCTGCTTGAAGCCTAGGATTTGTCCTAGTAACTAACTTGCCTGGACATGCCCAGTTCTCAGGCCTAGTCTCCTGGAATGACAATTTGAATCCTGTCATGGAGACATCCTGTCTCATTGAATGATTCTACACAGACTTTTGACTTCAGGGAACATGTTCAGGGTATAGATGCCATTGAAGTTACTATTCTCTTAATGATAATCTGTGGTCCTTTACTCATGTATATTCAATCTGTTGCTCACAACTTCAGAAGGAAATTCCTGGAATCTGACATCAAGATAGTGAGTACCAATTGTATCCCAACTTCCCTGATGCAAATCCATCTTCCAACTTGGCTTCCTCAGCTTGGCAGTTTCTTCTGAGTTTCATTCATTTTCTATCTAATCCACAGCTGAGGATGTGCATCACACAATATTCTATAAGTTATCTTATCCTTAGCCAGAGTAGCTCTTTGCAGACCTGTTTCCTGCCAATGATGTCTGCACTCATTTGTGATGATATATGGAACATTATATATACTCAGAGTCAGAGTTGTTGCAAGTGCAATAGTTGATGCAGCAGGTTGGGGGCTTGGTGGGGGTGGTTAGTAGAAGAACACTTGAGAAATAATGTTCTTCCAACCATAAGCAATCTAACAAGGGAGAGGGCTTCTTTGTTTCAGATCCAGAATGATTGCTGACTTTTTTATAGTTATTCAACATTTCTGAAATTCCCTGGCTGAGTCAGCACTTTGTAGAAGGTGGCCAAAACCCTCCATTTCAATCCACTTCTGACGTTATCCTAGTAAAATTTTGATTGAACTATTATTTTATAATAGAGAAAATTTAAACTATCATTATTTTCATTTGTTTGATTTTGTTTATGTACAAAATAAACATTTTTTTCTATAAAATAACCTTAACAATTTTCCATCATATTTTTAAATTAGAGCTCTCTTATTAAGATGGAGTTTTATTTTTCATTCAGGATACTTCCTACCATGTTACTTATGGTACATTAGAAACAAATTTATGTAATGAGAAATCCCTTGTCTACATATATCATTGCTATAATTTCCCACCTATTTTTTGTGCCCCTAGTTTCTCTGATTCATAGATATAAAGTGTCTCCTAGAGTATACATATTCAGGCTTTCTACATTATAAAATGAAAATACCTATCTACTGCATTTGAATATTTTATTTTGATATAGGATGATTCTTACTGAAGCCTTGTTAGTGAAACCACTGTTGGGAAAGCAATAGGACTAAGCATAAGATACCTACAAAATTTGTTTAATTTATTGCTGCTGTTTTAGAGTGATGATATTTCACCACCACATATAGGATTCTGATAAGATAATTCAGAGATGTTAATAAAATACCATCACCACAACCTTCATCCTGTTAACTTCACTGTCACCTGATCTTAGAGTTCTTAAAGTGATTTCCATCACTTTTACACAAAATGATGAAATTATTTTATATATTTGAGAAGTATGTGTTAGAAATCAAAGATTTGCTTCAGCATAATCCTGAGAATAAATCCATGCAGTGATATATTTCTGCTGTTATCTAATTGCTATGATAAATAGGTATTTATACTATTTATCTTCACTTAAGGTACTCAAAGATTTCAGGACATTGATTTTGAGCTCTACTCCTTCCCATTCAATGATTATGGAAGTTATTTGGAATGTTTTGAATGAAAATTAAGGGTTTAGGCAGAAGCATGAATGATTCTACAACACATACAAAAATATATATCTGATCACTAAGCGGCATGTTACGTGTAATGTTTTCAACATATTTTAGAAATATAATATGTGATTTAAACAACAAGAAGTCATAGAATTTAGTAAACTGAAAATAATTGAATAGTTTGTATTATATGCAATCAAATAGTGATATATAATAATAGACTTTACTATGGGATTTTGTTCATAAAATTATAAAACACTTTAAAAACTGAATTTGTATCTATAGATAATAAATAATCATTAAATCCTAAGTTATGGAATACTGTTGTTTAAGAATCACCTCACTAAATATTAAGTAATAGTGTGGTAAGGCAATGAAACAGATAACACAGTGATGTGCAAAATTTAAAATGCATTTGCACTCAAATCAGGCAGTTTGTCACCTAAGTATATATAGCTTGTGCACAATTTCCACTGTCCAATCACCCAGGAGAATCCTTAGTTAAATTCACTCTATGGAAGTATGCATACCATTCTGAGTAACTATATTGCTTGAAATACTATGTTGAGTGATTGAAATACTATGCATAGTGATTGTTCCAGAAAGATTGTTAAACCATTATTATCCTACATTTCACAATGGAGATTTGACTTCAATTTTGTGTTTCTACTTCCAAACATTCATATCCATCAGCCTCCTCTCTATTGTCCTCCATTACCAGGCTCCTCTATAGTTGAGATAATAATAGAGATGCTGTTGTTTCACGCATGCAGCTTAGAATGCAGCACCATTCACTATTGTTGGTTTCTTTTGGGGATTCATTATCATGTTTGTGTTCATTGTTAAGAAGTATAGCAAACCCTCACTTGCTGCTCGAGGAAGGCTATGTATTTCACAGTTAGAAATTGGAGGTAAAAGGTGGGCTATATTTTATTAGAACAAATGAGTGTTTAAGCTGGTAATTACCACTTATAGTGATGTCCTTACCATTTATCACAGCCCCATAACTCCACCATACTATTTGTGTCGATTTTCTGATGAGAGCTTTGAAACCAAACCAAACCATATAAATCTTTCAAATTGGTTGTGAAGACGTTTTACATGAAGCTATAGGGATCATTAAATTGACATTGATTATATTGTATGCCTGGATATAGCTTAAACCCATGGATTTGTGTCTCCTAAGAACAGGAACCAAATATGCTACAGAAATGGCAAGCACTGTGCAGTTCTCTCCATTGTCAAGGAGAAACAACGTGCCTGAAACGCTGAGTAGCCTCCATCAGGAAAAAGTTTTTCTGACAGAACTATGTTTGCAATAGGCAGAATTGTAACAAAAATGAATTTATAAGTACTGTGGCATGAATAGAACTGCCAACTACAAGTCATAGCTATGGCCAAGTGTTTTTATATTTGTGACATTTTGAATTTCACTATTAAAGCCAGACATACATCATTAGATTAATTTTTTTTCATGCAAATGATTTTCTCCTGACCATATACTCAAGCTAAAGTATAATACTTGGCAGTGTATTTAAGAAATATCTTACTTACAGGGGTAGAGGAGGTAGCCATGTGGTTAATGCATTGGTGCATTTTACTAACTTCAAAGCCCAACCTAATATGTAGCCTATATAACATTTATAATATAGTCTTAAAAGGCCAAACTTTTTTCCAGTTCTATGACTTTCATATAACAGCAATTTAGATAGATGAAGTTTTCATAATGCCTTAATTTATGCACTAATGTTTAGGGCATTTCCACCAGATAAGAAGGGCTCTTAGCCTCTTTTCTAGGTCTTTGATTTTAAAGTTCTTATATTGGAGGATTACAGTATGCTTAACTACAAGTTGATCCAGGTAAAAGAGTCCCTGGAAATGTATCATTGTTATATGATCCTGTTTTCAAAATTATTTCTTCCACCTCTATGGGTATTGCCTTATCCAGTTTGCTAGACTATATATACTGCATCTTGTATTTACTTCTTTAAAATGTTGAAAATCTCAGTGTATGCTTTCTTAGAATCTGGTGCCTTTCATAAACATCTTTCCTTTTATGCTTATCTTCTACTGATTAAAGATTGATTTATTCATGAAGACACAAGTTTTCTCTAAATTTAATTTATCACAGCAGTAGTAGTATAAGACTCATTTCTAAGTGATGTTATGATACTCAGATATTCTTTTTCAAGCAAATGATTTTCTCCTGACCAAATACTCAAGCTAAAGTATAATACTTGGCAGTGTATTTAAGAAATATCTTACTTACAGGGGTAGAAGAGGTGGCCATGTGGTTAAGAATGCATACTGTTCTTAGAGAGAAATAGAGTATAAACCCAGCACCTACCGCAGAGCTCACAACTACTACTGCTGTAGCTTACACACAAAGAGCTAAAGTCAACTGAGGAATTGCGAATATAAAAAATTGCTTTCTGCAAGGAAGAGCATGTCAGTTGGTTATCCAATACCATGTGATCAGCCCTGAAAACATGCATTAGTAACATTATACTGAGCAGTGAATACTTATGTATTTAGGGAACATGTAAATGTATGTATTTATTCACAGACACACAGACCACACACACACACATATTATATATATATATATATATATATATATATATATATATATATATACATATATATATGTATATATATACGTATATATATGTATATATATATATATACATATATATGTATATATATACGTATATATATGTATATATATATATATATATACATATATATACATATATGTATATATATAGAGAGAGAGTATATATACCGCGTCTATATATACCGTTTTCCATTATATAATGTGTATATATATAATATATATTATATAATGTATATATATATATATATATATACACATTATATATATAATGGAAAAGGAGGCCATGTGTTTTACAGAATAAGGAGAGGCATGTGAGAGGATTTGGAAGAAAGGAGATGACAAATTGATGTTATTATGAACCCCCAAATAAAACAAACAATTTAAAATACCAAGTAAAAAATAGGTGATGGATAATATCCTTAAATAAATAAATACTTCAGTTGAGACATAGCAAACAATGAAGTGGAATTTAGCAAAACTCTCACATATATTAGGAACCAGAGAAGATGTTCTCACTGATAAAAGTGGTATTAGTAGATTGTAATAATTTTAAATTAATTTGATATAAGATATCAAACTAATATCAAATTTATTTGATATCTGAAAATTTACCTGATAATTTTTCAATAACTTTGCAACTAAACCTCAAATATCTGAGTTAAAATCTAGGCTCAAGTCAACCATTGCAACACTTAGTTGTGAGTTCAACTGAGTGTTCACGTCATGTTATTGAGAGGAAAAATGAATCATCTTGCTGCAGGTAGGAAATCCCAAGGTCCCATCTGGGCCTGAGTTGTGAAGTGCATCTTCAGAATAGGTAACTCAGTAATAATGGCTCCCAAACTGCCAGTAAAAAAGAGAGCTCTAAAAGGGGACAAAATGGAGGTCACTAGACATTGCAAAAAGAATAACCTGGCTCTTTTGTGAGAAATATAGTTTTTCAAGTTAGGCTTATCGATGTGGAGAATCCTGTGAGTTATATGAATGGCAGTGTTTGTAGAGAAGTGACAAATGATTTGAAATCTTCATCATCTCTGCCATACTGAGAGCCCAGCACTTACTGCCTGTTTTCTCTGGGGTCCAGTCATCTAATATATGGCCAGTATCTCTGAATGTTCTTGAGGAAGAAGTCTCTGGGTCACTGAGTTGGTATTTGCCATGGCAGATATGTTCAGAAACTCTTCTATGTGTCAGAAGTGTCAGTGATGTTTTGTTGTTATTGTTCTTACTGTTTTAAGTGGGATTAAAAAAAAACAACAAAAGTTCAGGCTTCTTATATCTCTCATGTTAACTATAGAGAAAAACTTGAATTTCAGAAATTGTAATGAGGTAGCTATTAACAGTGGATGTAAAATATGACTGAGATATTGTACCTCAAATATGAGTTCACTAAAATAAGTAGAAATAAAAAGTATTCATTTCTTTTTACAGTTATTAAACATTATTGAGAGAAACGTGGGATTTTTTATTCTCACTCCCTTTAAAAAGGCAAAATTATTAGAGGCCTAATAAGGTTGAAAATTGTGTCTCTGTGGGCACATCTGCATAAACTCCATTGTCTGCCTCTTTGAGCAGTAAAACTGAAATTGTTAAGACAATCTGAACTATTTCTGTCATAATATTATATATGTACAGAGCATCATATAAGATTTAAAAAATATTAAAGGAAAATTTTACAGAATTTTTTTAACTACCCAGTTAAATATATCTTAAATAAGTTGTACTTATTTTGCATTATCTGTGTTAATACCTTTAATAGATAGCATATTTTTTCTGTAGAAATGAAATGAGGTGTTCATACACTTATATGTCTGTGGTTTATTAGAATAGGGTCTCAAATTTATCACCAGGCTACCCTTGAGTTCTTTCTGTCTCAGGATGTTATGATTGTCGACTTGAACCATAATGGCTGACTCTATTCTATTTTTTTTTTACCTTTTTGTTTAAAATGTGCTAAGAGTTGAAATAAGACAAGTCATAAGGAATATTCCTTTATATGGTGTTTTTCTGTTTGTTTTATTTTAGTAAACGTGCTCATATTTGAACAGTAATACAGTAAAGGTCACCCTAGCTGTAAAATGAAATGACACCAAGTAAATCTAAATTTTATCAGAGAAACAAATCAATTTTAGTCTTTTAGCCTAAAGCGATAGCATAAATATAATTTATTATCTGAAATGAAATTCTATTTTAACAGAAATTTCAGATTGTATTTGATAATTATTGTCTAGGATATTAAGGTGCCCGAATGTGGGCCTCAACAGTGTAGTGAGGAGCAGGAATCAGTGAAGAGTGAGTAAGTTACTTAAATTTATGAAATTTGCCTTGGGATAGTCTATAGTTGAAATCTATACCTATCTTAGTATATTTATTCTGGAATCATCCAGCAGAGGAAAGACTGTACTATTTTAATTAAACAGAAGAGGATAAATATAAGAAGTATATATATCTGGGTTTGCCTGTTTTCATGTGTCTGTATATGGATACAGATCAATTTCATTTTAGGAGTTACATATACATAGATATATAAATGGTTGAAATTTACATACATATGCATATATGTTATATAATTATGTGATTGATAGAGAATACACAGAGACTGATAACTAGATGATAGGTAAACTAAAAAATTATGGGTATTTCATGAGAAAATTGTGCCAGGAATTCATAGGTATTTGTTTTTTCATAAAAATCAACAGAAACTGCATTTTTCATCTTTGTTAAAACCTAAAGTTTTCATACTCAGAAACAAAACTTCCAAAAAGAAACTCTGGAGGTTTATGTGGCACTATCAATTTTGTTAGATGTGATATGCATGGAGATTATATATGATTTCCACTTGTTCTTAGTAAGTTCATCTTAAACGTAGTATAACTAGCTTGATACTTAAACTGAGCTGTAACAATAAGCATTTTATTCAGGAATTATGCAATTTGTAAAATAGACTCTTTAAATTGTTTGCAGAAACATTTATTACCTAGAGCTTCTTTAGCAGTGAAATAGAATGTACTGCACTGAAAACATTGATCCAGTTTGGTCTCTAGAATGCCAAGTAGTGTAATGACACGTGTGCTTCAGAAGACGTAGAAAGTCTATTGCATGGTTTGAGAGACACTTAGCTTTATGAGTTTCAGCAGGAACGTGATTACTAGAAATCACTTACAGAATCCTAATCTTGTTTTTACCAATAACTTGCTTGGAACTACAACTTTTCATAACCCTTATGCTTCAAAAGAATTAACTGCAAGTTATTTTAGTGGCCTTTAAAGAAACTAGAGATTTTTTTTTCTTCGTACTGTGCCTTAAACAATGAAAAATTGTAACAAGATTGCTACATGTCTTGTTTCATAGGTTTCTATAACCCTTGGCCATAGAGTATTATCAGTATATGAGAAGTCTTCAAGTTGAAGTTATAAAAACATGATTGACATAAATCTGTTGTGAAATAAACAATATATACACAGGTTCTGAATAAGCCCAATGCATGTAACAACAAAATTCATTACTTTAGTTTGATTTGAAATTCTTTTTTTTTTTTTTTATAAATTTTATTTTCTAAGTTTGATTTGAAATTCTAAGTTTCTCTTCTGGCTAACTGAAATTAATTTACATTGAACTTATTATTTTAAAAAAAATTATTTTATTTTTAAATATGCGTATCTTTGATTGTGTAGAGGAAGTACTATGGATGTGTGAAAGCAAACACTGTGAAGGCCAGAAGAGGGCATACTATTCCAAGAAGGTAGATTTATATATAGTTGTGTATGCTCACAAACCCTTTCCACCCATTCTAGAACGCTGACTGATTTGATCATAAACAGACTTTTGGAGGCGAACTACAGTTTTTTTGAATTCATGAATACAGTTGTAGTTCATGTCTAGAAGACACAGTTTCTCTCCAGGCTTCCCTAACCTCTGCCTCTTCATCCCTTCCTCCATTTTGGTCCTTCATCTTTGGGTAAAGAGTATGATATATATGTCTTAAGGGTAGATGAAAATTCCACTATCACTTGTCTTTGAACTTCAACTAACTATGAGTTTCTCTGTGTTAACCAAAATGCACATGAAGACCTCTGTTGAGGTCTGACATCTGCACTAATTAATGGAGGGAGTATTTAGAGAACTGTACATCACACTGAGATATATTATTAATACATTAAAATATATATTTACTTTTATGCTTACAGTTAACAAAATAAAATATTAGGCTTTGGAAATTATATATATATATATATATATATATATATATATATATATATATATATATATGGTAGTTCTCTTTGCACTAATATGGACATCAAAACATCCAAATACTAAACACAAAGCAAAACAGAAATATAACACTTAATACTATTTAAATATAAATTTGAAATAATTATCATGAACAATAATGAGAGAAATAGAAATGAAGCAATAAGTAAAGGTTTTTCTAGACCATATGCTAATTCTAGGAGACAGAGAAAAACCTAGCAATATATAACTGAAGACTAAAAGCAACACCAATTCAAAGTCATATGAGTAACTTTTGATTTTGATAAATACAGTAAAAAGATGTTTTATTGTTTCCCTATCCAAGAACTATAGGATACAAAGTAGATAAAACTGCTTAGTGAAAAAAATCCCAGGGCTCATAATATTTTTGAATTCTGAAACTGCAAAAAGAGGCCAGTAAATTAATTAAAACACCTATCAATATCATTTTAATTCTATTGTCAGTTAAAATATCACAAGACACCCAGATTAGAAGCTTATATGATGAGCAGCTGGTGTGACAGCTTCACAGTTAAGAGCTCTCCTTTCTCTTAGAGAAGACTAAGCTTTGATTGCTAGCATGGTGGCTCAAAACCATTCATAAATCCAGTCTCTGGGTATCTGACACCCACTTCTGATCTCACAGGCAACAAGCAAGCATGTTGTGAACAAATGTGCAAGTAAAGCTATGGTTCAGCATACAAAGAGATTTTCTGTCAAATCTAATAACTTGAGTTCAAATTCTGAAACTCACACTTTGAACAAAAAGAGTGTTATACGTTGTATTCTGACTTCCACAGATATTGCTTACACACACACAGAGAGAGAGAGAGAGAGAGAGAAGGGAAGGAGGAGTTGAAGGGCAAAGAGTGGGAGAGAGGGAGACTGATGCATCCACATGCACACAAATACACACAGTAAATAAAGTTTAAATATATTTTTATAAATGCATGCAGGGGAACAAATGTAATTAAGGCAAGTAGAAGTAAAAATGGTGTCTGGGATTCAAGATCATCTTTAAACACATAGTGAGTTTGATGTCATCTTAGGCTTCATGATTGTCTACAAACAAAGCAAAAAGGAAGGAAAATGAAATCTAAAATTTGCTTAAGACATACCCAGGTAAGGTTAATAAAGGTCAATTTATTTAAACTGTACTTTGAGTACACTATTATTCATAATATTAGTGATCTTCATCTTCATCCAATATGTTGAAAGGAAAAAGGGAAAGACTTAAGTTTTTCAAAAGCAAACTAATCCTGCCTAAATAGAAATTTCCTGGTATCGACCTCTTGGTGCTACCTGATGGTCTAAACTACAACATCAACTCACACATGGATTTCCAAGTTGTCAATTTCCCACACGTTTTGGACTTATTTAACATATACGTAGATTTTAATGTTTTAATAATATTTATGTACAGAAAATTTGGCAATATACATTTAATCCAGTTTAGTGGTGAGTTCTTTAAGAGTTGCCTTTTCCATCTTGGCAATGAGAGCCACAGACTTAGGACCCAGGATGTTGCCTCTCCAGTGGTGGTGGGTCTCATATTATCTGTCCTTGTAATTTGTCCTAATAGCTTCCCCCAGCTTAGCAAGAGCTCCTTTATCTTCTCCTTTAACCTGTGTGGGAAGGCAACAGTGGTGCATGTCTTCCTGTGGGCCAGCCTTCCCAGCCTGGCCTTTTCCTTGATGATGCAGTAAGAAACCTTCATCTTTCAATACAGGGAGGGCATGTTGGAAAACCACCAGCTCAATGGGTTCTACATCATGGGCAATTATCACCAGCTGTGATGACTTGTTCTCCACCAAGTTATTGACTGTATTAGCTCCTTCTTGAAGGACAGGCATTCTCTAAGTTGGGATGTTCCTTTGATCACAGCTATTTTGTTTCTTCTCAGCCCAGACCAGTTGCTTTTACTCCTGCTTTGTATCTGGTCTGTACTTGTGAAGAAGCTTAAGCAGTTGAGTACCGTTTGCCAGTCCATACTAGATTTAGATATCTTGTTGATTTTGCTTTGCTTGAAAACCTGAAATAATTCACAAGCCAAATGATATTACAAGTTATTTTATGTAAATTAATGTAATGTCCTCCATAAAACATTTCCAAATCCGTTACATGCAAAATAAGATAAAAATAAAAACAACTACTTTAGAAACCATGAGTTCTTAAAAGAAACCTGTCCAAGAGGAGGGCTCTTTAAATACATATAGCTTCACTGGTAACACTTCAAAAGAAAAACAGTGTCAAGTTTATACTCTTCTTCTTCGGCTTCTCCTAGAAATACAAAGAAAGAATAAACAATCTAAGAACAGAGTGAGGATCTATTTTCAGCATCTTCTTTGTTTTATAACCAGAAACAAATGTAAAAGAAAAGCATTAATTCTCAGTCCTTTGGCTGAGATCAAGTGTAACGAAGAAAGCATAATTCCTTTAATGGAAAATTGTATACAAAACTTTGATAAAAGGATATGAACAGAAACAAAATGTAATATATGAAAAATATGTTTTTATCTGTTATTTAATGTTACTTTAATGTATGAAATTAAAACATTTCAATTCTTATACTATTCTGCATTTATTAAATATGTAAGGAAGAATAAATCATGTGATCACTCCAATATATGGAAGAGTGAATTAATTTAATACATTTTGAGGTAGATAAATTTATAATATATTCATAAACTTATTAAACCAGGCTCTGATATATGTATTCAATGAATCCTTAAACTCGATGATGTTACAGAGAGCTTTGAAACAAGTAAACTATGAAAACAATTTGTTTTATTTTTTGATAAGTATAAGAGACAGACCTTACAAGCAATATTAAATCTTTTAGTGCAGAATTCAAAGATAGATGAAAGCAGTAATTGAAGTTAACAAAAATAATTAGATGGCTAATGAGGACAGAAGAGACAAAACTAGATAAGGACTTTAGAATAACTTGAGGCTTACACCAGAGGAAAATGGAGTCCTCGATTCATACCCGAAAACAGCAAATATTGCCAATGAATTGCAAATGAAAGTAGTGTGACTTTTCCTAATATTTTAAGAAAAAACTCACTAAAGCTGAAAATTGAAAATCAGGTTTTTGATACTATGCAAAGAAAACCTATATTCGCCATGCCAGATTTTTATTATGTGTATTACATATATTTCATGTCCTACAAAGGAGAGTGCAAATACAGTCTGTCCTACAAAAAGCTACGCAATGAGTTTCCCCACACATGGGGAAGTTAAAAAGAACAGCACATACATACAGAGGGCAATGGAAATACCACATTCTGGGAAAACTGTCTTTTACTTCCTAGCATCTTACCTGAGTTACGAAACTATATCAGATATTTAGATCAACAGAGTTAGGATTTAGTAACGGACTCCTACTTAAGGCAACAAGTGTTATGATTATTGGTCACTCAGCAAGAAAAATAGAGTAAAATTTAATCTATATGGCAAATTTTCACAATAGCCTAAATTTTAGAGGCTTTTGAAAATATGTTAAACAAATTTTCCAGCTACAATTTTCAGTCAAGTTTATATCAAAGCTTTCAAACCTCCTTAATTAATTCTGAAAATAAGAATATTATTCATTGTGTTCATCATTGTAGTGGAGTGCCTAGATAAAGGAATACAATAAGAAAATATGAGTAAATTTTAAAAGAAATAAACATGCCATCATATTAAATGATATGTATAAAACATTCAGATATTCAACAGAGAAAACACTAATATAAAAATATAATTTATCTTCTAAAATAATCATCCTGTATGACTAATCTGTTTTATATATGCCAGTAAAATTATATTAGCCTAAACAATTCTAACTTATAGTATACATTTATTAGGAAAATAAATGTTTCATTATATAGCGAATATTTCTAAACTATTTGTAGAAATTAAGAGTCAAATAAAATCAGTAGAATATGTAACAATCACAACATTGAAATGTTAGAGTTCTAAAGGTAACAGTTTCACATAAGCTGACTTACGAAAACAAGGCAAGTACAATAGCAAGGCTCTCATTAAGGGTTCCAGGAAACAAGCTTAACTTAAAAGTTTTTACCCAAGAGGGATGTTTATTACTAATGAAGCATTCATGAAAAGAATGGTGATGCAGAAGAACTCTCTTAAGTAAAAAAAATCTGAGATTGAAAAAAAGAAGCAAGGGGATTTTATTGGTAGGGTGCTGTACTTATTCATCTAGGCAAACACTTTGAGAGCAGGCACATTCTGAGCATACTTGGTGAAGGAGCTTATTCGTGAACACACTCAATTTAAGGTCACCCAGGAAGTGAGGATGGTGGCAGACATATCTGGAACATTCCTAGTTCAAGGTCACAAGGTTTGAAAGATTACTATGTCAATGGGAACATATTTGAGCATGCTCAGATTGTATTATAATGATGGCTGAAGGGAAATCTCAGGTTGTGTTTGGTTATTTTTTTTTTATTTACAGATTTTTTAATTTTTATTTATTTATATATATATATATTTCTATTTTTTATATTTTTATTTACATTCAAAATCATTTCTCCTTTCTCATTTTCTCCCTCCCCGAAAGTCCCATAAGCCCCCTTCCCTCCCTCTTTTCCCCATTCAACCCCCACTCGCTTCTCTGTCCTGGCATTCCCCTACATCCAGTCTTTCCAGGACCAGGGGTCTCTCCTTCCATCTTCTTGGAAATCTACTGATATGTGTATTATGTCTAGGGTATTCCGAGATTCTGGGTTAACATCCCCTTATCAGTGACTGCATACCATGTGTGTTCTTTTGTGATTGGGTTACTTCACTAAGGATGATATTATCAAGTTCTGACCATTTGCCTAGGAATTTTGTGAATTCATTGTTTTTAATTGCAGAGTAGTATTTCATTGTGTAAATATACCACATCTTCTGAATCCATTCCTCCGTTGAGGGACATCTGGGTTCTTTCCAGCTTCTGGATATTATAAATAAGGCTGCTATGAACATATTGGGGCATGTGTCCATTTTGCAGGCAGGTAAAGCCTCTGGGTATATGCCCAGGAATGGAATAGCTGGATCCTCTGGGAGTATCATGCCCAGTTTTCTGAGGAACCACCAGACTGCTTTCCAGAGTGGTTGTACCAGCATGCAATCCCACCAGCAGTGGAGGAGTGTTCCTCTTTCTCCACATCCTCGCCAACAACTGCTGTCTCCTGTGTTTTTGATCTTAGCCATTCTAACTGGTGTGAGATGGAATCTCAGGGTTGTTTTGATTTGCATTTCCCTAATGACTAAGGATGATGAACATCTCTTTAGGTACTTCTCAGCCATTAGATATTTTTCAGGTGAGAACTCTTTGTTTAGCTCTGTAGCCCATTTTTTAATAGGGTTACTTGCCTCTCTGGAGTTTAACTATTTGAGTGCTTGGTTATTTTTAAATAGTTTCAGCTGAAGGGTGGTGACTGAAAGGGCACTTAAGCGTTTGTCTCCAAAGATGCCTGCCTCAAGTAGTAGCTAACAGTGCAAACTTGTTGTAACTAGAGCATCTTATATTTAAACAGTCAAAGTGATTTTTCCAAGTCTTTTCTACTCAGGATATACTTAAAAACATATAGAAGTCTATGTTACATGAAACTGCTTACTCTTAGAATAATCTGATGAAGAAGGGGTACAAAGAAGTCCATATCTTCATATTTCAAGGCTCCTTATTACAAATTGCTAGGGAATGGCCATGTGTGTATTTGGTGTTGACATCACCTTAACACAGAGCACCACACCTAAAAAAGGTGACTGGAGGCTAGGGGTGCATTTCCATGGCAGATCACTTGCCTACCATGCATGAGGCTCTGGGATTCGCTCTCAGTGGGATTTTGTTAAATGGTACTTTTTTGATGTGTACTGGCGAATGTGTATTACTAAGGAAAGAATTACTAACTTATCATTCAATATTCCCCAGCCATTGTTCAGTTTTATCTTAAGAACCAGCCTATAAGCAGACCAAAGAAACAATGATGAGATATAGGAAGTAACCTAGGAGACAAAAATACTTCCCCTACTATCAAAAAGACTTGGGTTTGGATTTGGGGTTAGTAATATTAACTCATTCAGTCACCATGTCTCTACCAAAGCACTTATTTCCTCTCTTTGTTTATGAAACTTTCAGAAACCTGTAAATCTAATATGGGTGCAGCATTGGAAAGGTAATCTGTGTATCATGATGAGTATACAACTTTGATCACATGTCGTATAAATCAGACAGAACTGAATTCAGATCTCTGCTCTACCTCTTATGAACTCATTTTTCACAACGCAATTCCTCTTTGTGCCTCTGTTTCATAGTGTCCTCATATGTAAGATATATCCCTGGAGTTTTGGTGAGAGTCTACTCTTATAGCAAGTATTGAATAACATGAATTTTACAAAAAAAAAAAAAGTCAGTTGTCAACCCCAGAAGGTTAGAAATACAGTGAAGGGCAAGAAATTAAATATAAATGAGGTAGAATATGGTGCACACATTAGAGAGAGTAAGATTTAGAAATGTTGAAAACTAGTTTTGTGCAGAAGAAAGAATTTTGTGTTAGTTATACAGAAGAATGCATGATGAGCACAGGCCAGGGGTTAGTTAAGAAAAACTAACATGGCGACTTAAGAGTTGATACAATGAAGAACTAATGTGAAGCTAGGATGAAGAGAGATTCAGAATATAACTAATGATTTTGAAGTTTCACTCACCTATTCATTCATTCATTCATTCTACAAGTATTTATGAAGTCACTAGTATGGTTGTAGGAATCACAGGTAGGCAACCCAGTTATAAGCAAGGCATGGTTCATTCCCATCAGCAGTCTTACAGAAATAAATGTCCAATCATATGAGAAGCAAAAGCTATTTGTTCTGAACATTTCATGAAGATGCAAGACAGGGAATTATCCACTACTATAGTTGTGTAAGTCTGTAAATGTAGGAAAAAGATGAAAAAAGGAGACACCAAATGTTTCTGACTGGAAGCTGCCAACATGGAGATGTTACATTAGCTAAGATACTGTAGTTAGGCATCGGTGTATTTGATTAAGGAAAAGTATTTGATTTTCTATAATTGCTCCCCAGGAACAAAAATCAGGAAAACTTTCCATTATTAATCAAGTGCTGGCCATTTTGGGGCAATTGCCATGCAAATTGTTGCTTGGTCTCCTAGACTGACACTAGAGAGAGAAATGTGCCTTCTTGCAAGTCTAACTTTTAGTAGGTCAGCTTCCTGAATTGCTTATTACCAATAAGGATTGGTTTTCTGATACTATTGCCTTGTTGTCAGGGCCCCATGTATAGACATGACTATCTTTAGTGTATATGACTGTTCTCAGTCGAGAGGCATCAATTCAAAAGACTGTGGGGAACATATGCAGAATAAAAGAGATTATGATCATTAAAACAAGCCTGACAGTTGGAATGGGGAAATCTTTAGTTACTGGAGGCAGGGAAAAAAAGGTCTGAAGAGGTATAAACAACGCAGAGGCTGTAAACATGAGATAAGGCAAGCCTTGGGGAGCAGAAGAAAGAAAAGTCCAAGAAATTCCTATGAGTCGGATATCTTTTGTCAGGTTTAAATGAAGGATGTAGTCAGTCAGAGGGGAGAGGGCATGAGATGAAATAAGAAAATTGAGAATAATATGGGTCAGATAGAACTTTTCTTTTCTTAGATATATTCTCTATATTTCAAATGATTTCCCCTTTCCAAAAGTTCCATAAGCACTCTCCCCTGCACCTTTTCCCTAATCAACCCATTCCCTCTTCCATGCCCTGGTATTCCCCTACACTGCTGCATCAAGCCTTTCCAGAACAAGGGGCCTCTCCTTCCTTCTTCTTGGGAATCATTTGATATGTGAATTGTGTCTTGGATATTCTGAGCTTCTGGGCTAATATCCACTTATCAGTGAGTGCATAACATGTGTGTTCTTTTGTGATTGGGTTACCTCACTTAGGATATTTCCCAGTTCCACCCATTTGCTTAAGAATTTCTGAATTCACTGTTTTTAAGAGCTGAGTAGTATTCCATTGTGTAAATATAACACATTTTCTGTATCCATTCCTTTGTTGAGGGACATCTGGGTTCTATCCAGCTTCTGGTTATTATAAATAGGACTGCTATGAACATAGTAGAGCATATGTGCTTATTACATGCTGGGGAATCCTCTGGGTATATGCCCAGGAGTAATATAACAGGTTCCTCTGGTAGTATCATGCCCAGTATTCTGAAGAACCACTGGACTGCTTTCTAGAGTGGTTGTACCAGTTTGCAATCCCAATAGCAGTGGAGGAGTGTTCCTCTTTCTCCACATCTTTGCTAGTACCTGCTGTCTCCTGAGTTTTTGATCTTAGCCATTCTGACTGATGTAAAGTGAAATCTCACTGTTATTTTGATTTGAATTTCCCTGATAACTAAGGATGTTGAACATTTCTTTAGGTGCTTCTCAACCATTTGATAATCCTCAGGTGAAAATTTTTTGTTTAGCTCTATACCTTATTTTTTTAATAGGGTTATTTGACTCTCTGGAGTCTAACTTCTTGAGTTCTTTGTATACATTGGATATTGGCACTATGTCAGATGTCGGGTTGGTAAAGATCTTTTCCCAATTTGTTGGTTGCTGTTTAGTCCTATTGACAGTGTCCTTTGCCTTACAGAAACTTTGTAATTTTATGAGGTCCCATTTGTCAATTCTTGATCTTAGAGCATAAGCTATTGGTGTTCTGTTCAGGAAAATTTCACCTGTGCACATGTGCTCTAGGCTCTTCCCTAGTTTCTTTTCTATAAGTTTCAGTGTGTCTGGATTTATGTAGAGGACCTTGATCCACTTGGACTTGTGGTTAGTAAAAGGATATAAGAATGGGTCTATTTGCATTTTTCTGCATTCTAGCAGCCAATTGAATCAGCATCATTTGATGAAAAGCCTATCTTTTTTTTTCAACTAGATGGTTTTAAATCCTTTGTCAAAGATCAAATGACCATAGGTCTGTAGGTTCATTTCTGTTTCCTCCATTCTATTCCATTTATCTACCTGCATTTCAGTGTACAAACACCATGCAGTTTTTAACACTATTGCTCTGTAGTACTGCTTAAGGTCCGGGACACTGATTCCCCCAGAAGTTCTTTTACTGTTTAGAATAGTTTTAGCAATCCTGGGTATTTTGCTATTCCAGATGAATTTGAGAATTGCTCTTTCTAACTCTATGAAGAACTGAGTTGGGATTTTGATGGGGATTGCATTGAATCTGTAGATTGCCTTTGGCATGATGGCCATTTTTCTAAATTAATCCTGCCAATCCATGAGCATGGAAGATTTTTCTATCTTTTGAGGTCTTCTTCGATTTCTTTCTTCAGAGACTTGAAGTTCTTGTCATACAGATTTTTCACTTGTTTGGGTAGAGTCACACCAAGATACCTTATATTGTTTGTGGCTATTGTGATGGGTTTCATTTCCCTAATTTCTTTCTCAGCGTGTTTATCATTTGAGTATAGGAATGCTATTAATTTGCTTGAGTTAATTTTACATCTGACCATTTTGCTGAAGTTGTTTAACAGCTGTAGGTGTTCTCTGGCGGAGTGTTTTGGGTATTTTAAGTATGCTATCAGATCATCTGCAAATAGTGACAATTTGACTTCTTCCTTTCCGATTTGTACCACTTTGACCTCCTTTTGTCTAATTGCTCTAGCTGTAACTTCAAGTACTATATTAAATAAATATGGAGAAAGAGAGAACAGCCTTGTCTTGTCCATGATTTTATTGGAATTGCTTCAAGTTTCTATCCATTTAGTTTGATTTTGGCTACTGGTTTGCTGTATATTGCTTTTGCTATGATTAGGTATAGGCCTTTAATTCCTGTTTTTTCCAAGATCTTTAACATGAAAGGATGCTGAATTTTTTCAAATATTTTTTTAGCATCTAATGAAATGAACATGTGGGTTTTTTTTTGAGTGTTTTTATGTAGTGGATTACATAGATGGATTTCCATATAGTAAAAATGACGATCTTTTTTATACAGATATATATAGTATATGTATATATTTTATACAGTAATATACAGATTCAATGCAATCCCCATCAAAATCCTAACTCAATTCTTCATAGAGTTAGAAAGAGCAATCCAAAAATTCATCTGGAATAACAGAAAACCCAGAATAGCTAAAACTATTCTCAAGAGTAAAAGAACCTCTGGGGGAATCAGTATCCCGGACCTGAAGCTGTACTACAGAGCAATAGTGTTAAAAACCGCATGGTATTGCTACAGTGACAGGCATGTAGATCAATGGAACAGAATTGAAGACCCAGAAATGAATCCACACTCCTATGGTCACTTGATCTTTGACAAAGGAGCTAAAACCATCCAGTGGAAAAAAGATAGCCTTTTCAACAAATGGTGCTGGCTCAACTGGAGGTCAACATGCAGAAGAGTGCAAATTGACCCATTCTTATCTCCTTGCACTAAGCTCAATTCCAAGTGGATCAAGGATCTCCACATAAAACCAGAAACACTGAAACTAATAGAAAGGAAACTAGGAAAGAACCTTGAACATATGGGCACAGGGGAGAATTTCCTGAACAGAACTCCAATAGCTTATGCTCTAAGATCAAGAATAGACAAATGGGACCTCATTAAATTACAAAGTTTTTGCAAGGCAAAAGACACTGTCAAAAAGACAAAGCGGCAACCAACTAACTGGGAAATGATCTTTACCAACCCTACATCTGACAGAGGGCTAATATCCAATATATACAAAGAACTCAAGAAGTTAAACTCCAGAGAGGCAAGTAACCCTATTAAAAAATGGGGTACAGAGTTACACAAAGAGTTCTCACCTGAAGAATATCTAATGGCTGAGAAGCACCTAAAGAGATGTTCATCATCCTTAGTCATTAGGGAAATGCAAATCAAAACAACCCTGAGATTCCATCTCACATCAGTCAGAATGGCTAAGATCAAAAAACACAGGAGACAGCAGTTGTTGGCGAGGATGTGGAGAAAGAGGAACACTCCTCCACTGCTGGTGGAATTGCAAGCTGGTACAACCACTCTGGAAAGCAGTCTGACGGTTCCTCAGAAAACTGGGCATGACACTCCCAGAGGATCTGGCTATACCACTCCTGGGCATATACCCAGAGGCTTTACCTGCATGCAATAAGGACACATGCTCCACTATATTCATAGCAGCCTTATTTATAATAGCCAGAAGCTGGAAAGAACCCAGATGTCCCTCAACGGAGGAATGGATTCAGAAGATGTGGTATATCTACACAATGGAATACTACTCTGCAATTAACAACAATGAATTCACGAAATTCCTAGGCAAATGGTCAGAACTTGAAAATATCATCCTTAGTGAGGTAACCCAATCACAAAAGAACACACAAGGTATGCAGTCACTGATAAGGGGATATTAACCCAGAATCTCGGAATACCCTAGACACAATTCGCATATCAATAGATTTCTAAAAAGATGGAAGGAGAGACCCCTGGTCCTGGAAAGACTGGATGTAGGGGAACGCCAGGACAGGGAAACAAGAGGGGGCTGAATGGTGAAAAGAGGGAGGGAAGTGGGCTTATGGGACTTTCAGGGAGGGAGGAAACGGGAAAGGGGAAATGATTTGGAATGTAAATAAAAAAAAACTTAGAAAATAAAAAAAAAGAAAAAAAAAGAAAAATTCCTGCTTCCCTGTAATGAAGCCTACTTGACTGTGGTGAATGATCGTTTTGATGTGTTCTTGGATTCGACTGGCAAGAATTTTATTGAGTATTTTTGCATCGATATTCATAAGGGAAATTGATCTGAAGTTCTCTTTCTTTGTTGGATCTTTGTGTGGTCTTGATATCAGTGAAATTGTGGCTTCATAGGACAAGTTGGATAGTGTTCTTTCCCTTTCTATTTTGTGGAGTAGTTTGAAGAGTATTGGTGTTAGATCTTCTTTGAAGGTCTGATAGAATTCTGCAGTAAAACCATCTGGTTCTGTGCTTTCTTGGTTGGGAGACTGTCAATGACCACTTCTGCTTCTTTAAGGAATATGGGACCATTTAGATGGTCTATCTTATCCAGATTTAACTTTGGTATTTGGTATCTGTCTAGGAAATTGTCCATTTCCTCCAGATTTTCCAGTTGTGTTGAGTATAGGCTTTTATAGTAGAATCTGATGATTTTTTGAATGTCCTCAGTTTCTGTTGTTATACCTCTTTTCATTTCTGATTTTGTTAATTTGGATACTGTCTCTGTGGTCTGTGGTTAGTCTGGCTAAAGGTTTATCTATCTTGTTGATTTTCTCAAAGAACCAGCTCCTGGTTTGGTTGATTCTTTCTTTACTTCTTTTTGTTTTTACTTGGTTAATTTCAGCCCTGAGTTTGATGATTTCTTGCCTTCTACTCCTCTTGAGTATATTAGCTTCTTTTTGTTCTAAAGCTTTCAGGTGTGCTGTTAAACTACTATTGTATGTTCCTCCAGCTTCTTTTTGGAGGCACTCAGAGCTATGAGTTTTCTTCTTAGCACGGCTTTCATTGTGTCCCATAAGTTAGAGTAGGTTGTGCCTTCATTTTCATTAAATTCTAAAAAAATTTATTTCTTTCTTTATTTCTTCCTTGAACAAGGTATCATTGAGTAGAGCATTGTTCAGTTTCCATGTGTAAGTGGGCTTTCTGTTGTTTTTGTTGCTATTGAAGTCCACCTGTACTCCATAGTGATCTGATAGAAGGTATTGGATTATTTTAATCTTCTTATATCTCCTGAGGTCTGTTTTGTTAACAATTATATGGTCAGTTTTGGAGAGGGTACTATTAGCTGCTGAGAAGAAAGTATATTCTTTTGATTTAGGATGAACTGTTCTATAGATGTCTATTAAATCCATTTGCTCCAAACTTCTGTTCGTTTTACTCTGTCTCTGTTTAGTTTGTGTTTCTCTGATCTGTCCACTGAGGAGAGTGAGGTGTTGAAGTCACCCACAATTATTTTGTGAGGTGCAGTGTATGCTTTAAGCTTTAGTAAAGTTTGTTTTATAAATGAGTGTGCCCTTGTATTTGGAGCATAGATGTTCAGAATTTATAGTTCTTCTTGGTAGATTTTTTTTCTTTGATGAGTATAAAGTGTCCTTCTGTGTCTTTTTTGATGACTTTTGTTTGAGAGTTTATATTATTGGATATTAAAATGGCTACTCCAGTTTTTTCCTGGTACCATTTTCTTGGAAAAATATTTTCCAGACTTTTACTCTGAGGTAGTGTTTGTCTTTGACACTGAGATGCGTTTCCTGTATGCAGCAAAATGTTGGGTCCTGTTTATGTATCCAGTCTGTTAGTCTATGTCTTTTTATTAGAGATTTGAGTCCATTGATGTTAAGAGATATTAAGGAATAGTGATTATTGCTTCCTGCTATTTTTGATGCAATTTTTATGTTTGTGTGGTTATCTTCTTTTGGGCTTGTTTAAAGAAGATTTATTTCTTGCTTTTTCTAGTGTATAGTTTCTCTCCTTTTGTTGGTGTTTTCCATTCATTATCCTTTGATGGTCTGGATTTGTGGAAAGATACTGTGTAAATTTGTTTTTGTCATGAAATACCTTGGTTTCTCCATCTACAGTAATTGAGAGATGTGCTGAACATAGCAGTCTGGGTTGGCATTTGTGTTCCCTTAGGGTTTGTATGACTACTCAATTCCCGAGGTATGAGATCCCTTACTTCTTGTGGCTTCTCCAGGCCACATGGTTCTACTTTATCTGTCTTCCACCACCTTTTCTTCTGTCTTCCTCTTTTTCTTCCATCCCCTTGTCTGTCTATCCTCCTTCCTCTCTTATCCCTCTCTAAAATTTCCAGGCCCACCTTTCACTTCCACTGCCCAAGGCTATTCTGTCTTTCATAGTCTGTAGTGAGAAGTCTGGTGTAATTCTGATAGGACTACCTTTAAATGTTACTAGAACTTCCTTCCTTACTGCTTTTCATATTCTTTCCTTGTTTAGTACATTTGGCATTTTAATTATTATGTGATGTGAGGAATTTCTTTTCTGGTCAAATCTATTTGGATTTCTGTAGGCTTCTTGTAAGTTCATGAGCATCTCTTTCTTTAGGTTAGGGAATTTTTCATCTATAATTTTTTGAAAATATTTACTGGCCCTTTAAGTTGGAAATCTTCACTCTCTTTTATACCTGTAATCCTCAGGTTTGTTCTTCTCATTTTGTTCTGGATTTCCTGGATGTTTTGGGTCAGGAGATTTTTGCATTTTGCATTTTCTTTGACTATTGTGTCAATTCTTTCTATGGTATCTTCTACATCTGAGATTCTCTCCTCTATCTCTTGTATTATGTTGTTGACACTTGGATCCATGACTCCTGACTTCTTTCCTAGGGTTTCTATGTCCAGAGTTGTTTCTCTTTGTGATTTCTTTACTGTTTCTTGCTCCATTTTTATATCTTGGATGGTTTTGTTCAATTCCTTCACCTCTTTTCCTGTGTTTTCCTGTAGTTCTGTAAGGGCTTCTCCCTGTTTCCATGTGTTCTCCTGTATTTCTTTAAGGGAGTTATTTATGTCCTTCTTGAAGCCTTCTATCAGCATCATGGTCAGTGATTTTAAGTCCAAATCTTGTTTTTCTGGTGTGTTGGGGTATCCAGGACTTACTGTTGTGGGAGAATTGGATTAGGATAGTGCCATATTGCCTTGATTTCTGTTAGTAAAGTTCCTATGTTTGCCTTTTGCCATCTGATTATCTCTTGTGCTAGTTGGTCCTGTTGTTATTGGCTGGTGCTTGTCCCTCTTGTGTGCCTGCAAGTCTATCTCATCACCCCTTGTTGAACAGCTTCCCCCTGGCATAGAGTGCTGTGTAGCTGTCCACTTCCTGGTTGCAGGTGGGGCTCTGGCGGACAGAGACCCAAGTGATCTTACACTCAGGTGTTCTCTGTGTTCCTGGCTGTAACAACCTGCTCAGTCGCAGGAGTGAAGATAGTGGCCTCAACTCTAACGCGAGACTCTCAGCAGAGCAGATGTCCCCTAGAAGGATAGGTTCACAGAAGACTGTGGTGGAGATGCCCAGCTCCTGGTTGCAGGTGGAGCCCTGGTTGACCGTGTCCCAAGCGATCTTACACTTGGGTGTTCTCTGCGTACCTGGCTGCACCTGTCTACTCAGTCACAGGAGCAAAGATTCTTGATCTCTTAAAGTCTTTTTATCCCCTCTTCTTCTGGGTCCCCTTGCCTCCAAGAAGAGGGACCCAAATGGAGACATAAAGTTTAAACTTTCTATTTACATGGTATCTGGCTGTGTGTCTCTGTATCCCTCTGATTTGCTGGTGGAGGAAGCCATTCTGATGACAACTGGACCAGGTACTGATCAATGAGTATTGCAGAATATCAGTAGAAATCATATATATGATGTAATATATATATATATATATATATATATATATATATATATATATATATATATATATATATATATACATATACATATATTCTGTTTGGTTTGGTTTGGTTCTACACTAGTTGACTGTGCTATTCAGTCTCCAGGTCCTGGATATCCATGCAGTGTAAGAAGTGTCCTGTCTCTTATGGTAAGGACCACAATTTAACCCAAATATTGCTTGGCCATTCCCATAAGTTTGAAGTTATCATTGCCCCAACATGTCATGGAAGACAGACAGATTGTAGGTCCAGGTTGTTTGGTTTCCAAGTTTCTCTTTATGTAGTCTGTAGAGTACCTTCTTGTTAAAGGCTAGTCTCTCATCCAAAAGGTTTATATCTATTTTATGAGATATTAAAATATTTCAAAACCAAGGGACATGTCAACAATATCCAACCATGGCTGTTTCACAGTGAATTCTGGGTAAATTTGCACATCAGAGTCAGGATACTGATGAGTAATGTACTGAGTAAGTGAAATTGATATGCTGAAAATAAAGAGGACAATGGAGTAGAAAATAAAAATAACAAGCACAATATATAGGTGAATATAATTGATGGGAATGGAATGTTAAACTTTATGAGGACTTGATTTTAAAATAAATATGTACATAATCTAAAATGTATTAATAAATGCACAAATAATCACCAGTAGTGTAGAAGGACCAGCAAGACACTACCTTAACCATGGGATCAGAATTCTTATATTTTCTGGGAGTAAAAACCATAATGTGACATTTTAAGTTGAATCAATCCTTGGGAAACTTTGTCTTGACCCATGGCTCAGAAGGTAAAGGAACCTGCCACCAAGCTTCATGTTCTGAATATGTTAAGACATATAAGCTGGAAAGAAAAAATTGACATCTATAAATTTACCTTGAACCTCCACAAGTGTGTGTGTGTCTGTGTGTGTGTGTGTGTGTGTGTGTGTGTGTCCATGCTTATTCACATGAATGCTAGAGCACACACACACACACACACACACACACACACACACACACACACACACACACACTCATACAAATAATTAATGAACTACAATGAAAACACATTAAAGATTTTATGATAAAAACCCAAAGCATTAAAAACAGGCCATTATACTCTTAAATTGAAGTGTATACTATTAAGGTAACTGCCAAGACTAAATGTGGAACTTAAAACAACCGATCAATGTTAATTTTTGTCTTGATAATTACAATTTAGGTTTTACACAAAAGGTTAAGAATGGTTCTTATATTTAAATCAGCACATGTTGTATTACTTAAAAATGAGTGGCATGTATGTGTTGTATTTTAAAATGTAAGTCTGCCCATTTCTTTGAGAATATCCTGTAGCAAACTTGAATATCAAACAAATTTCCTAAGAATGAACTAGACAATGCCTTCCTTTGCTACATATACATTGTCTTCAGTGGGAAGAAAGGCCTTTTGACCTGCAAAGCCTCAATTCCCCAGTGTAGAAGAATGCCAGGGTGGTTAGGTAGAGGTGGGTGGATGGGTGTGGGAGCTCCCTTATAGAAGCAGGGGGAAGAAATAGCAGGGTTCCAGAGGGGAAACCAGAATGAGGATAATATTTGAAATGTAAATACATAAAATATCCAATAAAAATAATAAAAGAGTGAGCTAGACTTTGAACATAGCTGTTCATGCTAAATGAATTTTGGATACTTGGCACACACTTAGGCATATCTGAGAAGAGGGGTGTAGTGGAAAATATTTAAAATCCAGAACCCAGGGCTTCTTCCCTGCCTTAGACCATTTAAATTCCTGAATGAAAGACACACTCACAGCCTTTTTAAAAATATGCCTTAAACAGTACTACAGCTGAGTAGCTACCTACCCTCCATGCTGTTAGGATCTACCTTCCTAATCGTAATCCTAAATTATAAATTGCTATGTACTATTTTTCATTTGTACTGTTCTTAGTTCCAATTATCAAGCTTGCATGGCCACATTTTCCTTACTCCTTCCCCATGGAGGCTCTCATTCTCCCCTCTGAATATTCTTCATCCTCCTTTGCAGATCCTTTTTCTTCTCTCCTCTTCTTGGTCACCTCTCTAAGTCCACTCAAACCTCAATCTCACCTATGTCCCTTTTGCCTAGCTATTGGATGCAAGAATATTTATTCATTAGTCAAAGTTAAGTTGGAGCCAGGGTCCCAGGGATTATGTACAGACTCCAAGTCTTGGGTATCTGCACTTAGCATTATAATAAACAGTAGAAGATAAAACCTCAATAGAGGGGAGCACAATTGAGGATATATACCACATATATTGAATATAAACAAGACTTTGTTCTATGTTCTTAAATACTAATGGATGTGGGAGCACCCAGCCTACTCTTAATGACACCCCTGCAAGGTGGTCCTGGGGTACTTATAACAATACTAAACGAGTCATGAGGTGCAAGCCAGTTAGAGACATTTAATGGCTCTGTTCAGTTTCTTCTTCCAGGTTCCTACCTTGAATTTCTGCCTTTGAGTTCCCTTCATTATAAGCATAGACAAAGTAAATCCTTTACTTTCCAAGTTTCTTCTCATCATGGTGTTTTATAGCAACATTGAAAGACTAAAAAGAAAACTATCTAATTATCAAGGTTTTTCAGACCCCTGTTAAGTTAGATTTACAAATCTTTCTACAATAATTTGCTCAGCATGCATTGTGACTTCAAATCTTTAGATGGAGCTAAGTGTATACAAACCCATGCTTGAATAATTCAGCAAAAATGACAGTGTCCTGAGCATATATGTATGTGTCCATATCCATATGTTTAGCATATGATTTATGTTAGAGAAAGTCACCTGACTATTTTATTGACTATCCTCTGAGGTTGCAAATCATAAATAGCTATTTTGGAAAGACCCCATCTGGTTAAGAGAAAACAATTACTTTTACTGCCTGCCATATATATAAGTTAAATTCGATGTACTCATTTTCCCCCTCTGAAAAAAGTGATAAATGGCCTCTTTGGCAAATTAAGAAAGATCAAGGAATGCCACTTTGTAAAGCATTACCCTGCTGATTCGTCTCAAGCTCTGGTGCTCAAATTTGTAATCAGATTCAAGTATACAATTGGACAGAGCTTTGCTTGGATGCATAGCCCTACTTCATATCAAGAGGTTTTGTTTTGATGGATCATGTACTGTCAGCAAGCCCATCTGGTGGCATATGGAAATAGGGTAAAAAAAAATTAAAACAGCCACATAAGTTACAAATCAATGACTAAACTGCTTTATCTTTCATTGTCGTAATAAGAACATTGAACTCATTGCTGGAAAATAAAGATGATGGGTGATTTTTTTTCTCTCACCTGCTGAGAAATGGTAATGTGATTAGCAAGGAGGGGGATATGAGCTCTCACACAACTCCTCTATTGCTATTGAAATGATGACATTTTGAGGAAAAAAGGTAACAGTATACTAATCTCTATTTTTATTATCACTGATAAATAATGACAGCATAAGTTTGCAAAATTTTAACACACCTTTCAATCTTCTACTTAAATCTCTATTTAAAAGTTCTTAATTAGGTCTTTGAAAATTCAGAGTTGTGTTTAAAATTGGTGCTAAATATAATGTTGATCAAGTATCAACTGGATTCAAAAATATTGCATATAATTTTTATGTGTACATTTTTCTTGAGGTCAATTTAGTAGCTAAGCATGTGATTACAGTAATGTCTCTGGATTTGTACTGTCATAATGGTGTTAGTATATGAATAGTACATAGGAAACTACAACATCAATGTTAAATGGTGTATTTTAAACTCTCTATTAAGTAGAATAAAACTAATCCCAAGGGACTTGGATAAAAGGAGTATTAATATTTTAACTAAGGTGATTCATTTTTTCATGAAAGTTTAATCAATTAAATAATCATTTACTCATCGATATTTTTGAAATCTCATTGTATACTTAGCAAAATATAAATAGAAATAGAATTTCTTATTCTTAGGAATGATATCTAACTGTAAAAATAAAGCATAATGAAAACTATCATCATAATATTATTAAACAATATTAAAAACAATAATCTAAGAAATGATAATATCATTGAATTTTGTCAAATTGTTTATACATGTAACTGATGTTCAGAGAAGGATGGACATACTGTAACACTATAACATGATTCAATTTGGAAAAAATTCACAGTAGTTAACATGGACCAAAAATATAAGAAAAATTTTAATATTGAGAAAGAGAAGCTAGCCGGGCGGTGGTGGCGCACGCCTTTAATCCCAGCACTTGGGAGGCAGAGGCAGGAGGATTTCTGAGTTCAAGGCCAGCCTGGTCTACAAAGTGAGTTCCAGGACAGCCAGGGCTACACAGAGAAACCCTGTCTCGAAAAAACAAAAAAAACAAAAAAAAAAAAAAAAAAAAAGAAAGAGAAGCAACTAACTAAGATCAAAATGATCAAATACGTTTAATAATTATAAAATAAAGAACAAACTTCAATTTAACTTTGAAATTGTATTTATCTTACAAGAGGCAACTATCAAAGCAAAATTATTTCGTTTGGCAAGAATCTACTCAATAAGAAAAAAAAATTAAAATAGTCTGACCATGTCAAATAAAATCAGCATTTTCCATAGAGGATGGAAACAGTACTAAAATTGTTCTTCCTACACCTCTATGAAAAAAGGTGATGGCAAATTCTTTAGACTGAATTTCTGTAACAGCTCTTCAGAGCTTTCAAGGTCTCCAGACAGTAGCATACCTGACTCCATGATGGGTAAATGCTGGGTAAATGAACCTATTTGTGACATTCCACACAGAAAACAGAAGGAAGGAAAATGAAATTCAAATAACTGTTCACAAACAGAAAATGCTGCTTTCTGACTTCTCTCTGAAAATTTCTTACAGAGACTTCAAACAAAATATATTCAAGCTAAGTTACATTGGCTATGCAAAGTAAATTGTGATTTAAAATGAAGATTGACTGACACTTTTTTTTTTTACAATCTGTATTGTTTTAACTCCAGAAACAGTGATATAGTCGAAATATCTTAAGAATACTTTATTCTAACTGATGGGGAATGGAGTAAGAGGATCAAATGCAGAAAGGGGAAATAGAAGAGGATAAAAAACAAAACATAGCAAGGAACACTTAAAAATAAGGGCTGTCAGATAGTTCACAAAGAATCATATTATAGAAGATTCTAAGTCTATAGTAGATGTACATAAAATATATACATATATGAAAAAAAGCAAAATTAGAATCTTCCAATAACAAGGAAAGCAGAGCCCCAATTAGGTATTTCTTGTCACCAAACCTGCAGTTTGGTGAGTGGGTTACATCTAATCAAGCTGTTGGTCAAAGGGGCGCCCATTGAAACCCAAAACAAACCACACTAATGCCACAGTAATATGTCTCCCTCTCAAAAATGATGCTAAGGCCCTTGTTGAAGATAACATCTATAAACATGACCAAGGAGTCAAGCTGGTGTCTATGTAGAGGTTCCACAAACTGATTGTCATTCATGGTACTGGAAGGGACTTTATACACTACAAGAGGAGGAAAGTAAATAGCAACCCAGCTATTAACATTTTAGATATTGGTGTCCTGCCTGCAAAATAGCTAGTGCAATAGTGGCATACAAGTTGAGGGAGTGGTAAACCACTAAATCTCTGGAATTAAGGCTCATTGCATGAAATTAAATACAAACACTCGCTGGGTAGCCAGGAAAGAGACTAGGTAGGCCATGGGTCTATAGGAAACACAAATGCTATTTTTCTGCTAAAGATATACAGCATTAAAATATCTCCTAGTGACAAGATGTTATAATCATTAACCAATGTCATTTCAATACTATCATTGAAGATTCGTCTTATAGATGGAAAGAAATATTGAAATTCCATCTCACACCAGTCAGAATGGCTAAGATCAAAAACACATGAGACAGCAGTTGTTGGCGAGGATGTGGAAAAAGAGGAACACTCCTCCACTGCTGGTGGGATTGCAAGCTGGTACAACCACTCTGGAAAGCAGTCTGGTGGTTCCTCAGAAAACTGGCATGACACTCCCGGAGGATCCGGCTATACTACTCCTGGGCATATACCCAGAGGCTTTACCTGCATGCAATAAGGACACATGCTCCACTATGATCATAGCAGCCTTCTTTATAATAGCCAGAAGCTGGAAAGAACCCAAATGTCCCTCAACGGAGGAATGGATTCAGAAGATGTGGTATATTTACACAATGGAATACTACTCTGCAATTAAAAACAATGAATTCACGAAATTCCTAGGCAAATGGTCAGAACTTGAAAATATCATCCTTAGTGAGGTAACCCAATCACAAAAGAACACACATGGTATGCAGTCACTGATAAGGTGATATTAACCCAGAATCTCGGAATACCCTAGACACAATTCGCATATCAATAGATTTCCAAGAAGATGGAAGGAGAGACCCCTGGTCTTGGAAAGACTGGATGTAGGGGAATGCCAAGACAGAGAAGCGAGAAGGGATTGAATGGGGAGAAGAGGGAGGGAAGGGGGCTAATGAAACTTTCGGGGAGGGAGGAAATGGGAAAGGGGAAATGATTTTGAATGTAAATAAAAAAAAACAGAAAATAAAATAAAATAAAATAAAGAAATATTGAGACCCACAAATGAATAACTTCCAGAGATTTAGGCTTTGGTAAATTCAGTCCTAAATGGGATGACTATCAATTTCCTCACCATCAAGACTGAGAATTCTGTGGAAGAGACGCAGGAAGATTGTAAGAGTCAATGAGGATGAAGAACACCAACAAAATAAGACATTTTGAACACAGCAGGACTAATACACAAATGAACTCTCAGAGAATGTGGCAATCTAAGCAGGACATTCACTGGTCTGCTCCATATGAGGTCCTGTCAATGAGAGAAGTAAATATTATATGTACTCTCCACAAACCAGAATATTTATCAAATTTCAAAGGAAAAAAATGAATTTCTCCAATGAAATCTCAGTGGGTATACAAATCATTCTTAAGTACAGGCTCTATGCCAGCAACAGTTGGCCATCAGAATTAGCTCAATGTTATTTTACGATGATTTTTGTCTCACGGTGCTTTATCTGGGTTTTTCAATTTTTCTTCCTTAGCAAACTTTTGCTCATATATTATGGTTTCTAACTTTGTTCTTTGTGGGTTTTCTGTGTGTGTAAATGAGTATGCCTCAGCATCTATATGTGTTTCTTGTGCTTTTACTTTGGCATTTTCCTATTTGTTTGTTTTGTTCTATCCTTTTCTGTTGGTTTTATTTATCTTATTTTAGTATCATTATTTTTAAATGTCTGTGTGTATTCTAGATAGAAAAAATTAAAGGGTATGAATTTGCATAGTTGGTGAAGTGTAGTGGATCTGGGGATGATTGGAAAGGGGAAATTGTAATAAAAAATACTGTATGCAAACTAATTTGTTTCAAAAAACAATAAATGACAACCTTTAAAACTAAAAAATAGTGGAGAGGAACTAATGAGGAGCAAGGTGGACAGCATAAAGAACAGAGTAGGAGAGGAGTACATTCAAGAACAAAATATCAATATTTTTTTTAACTATTTGATTTTAGATAATTATCAAGATATTTAGATTTTACTGTAATTTAGTTCATATGAGTTTTGAGCAATGATTATGTGTTTGTTTCCTTATTTTAATCTTTTCACTGTTGAAGTAACATGAATAGATCTTGTTTAAATTTAAATGTCTTTTCTATTCTAACTTCTTCATTGACTGGTATATGTATGTGTTTATCAATAATTGAACACTTCTTGGTCTTTTAAATGCACTTCATGCTTAGATGCACTTGGTAAAACAATGTGTTATTCAGAAAGAATAGCAGAAAGATAATGAAATTTGAAAATTCATGCTCAAAGAAAGGTGATTTTAGATTTGTTCTCTTTATTTTGTTTTAGGTTACAAAATGCCAAACATATGGTCATGAACAAAATGTCCAACAATAAATCGTTGGTTTCAATTCTTTAATATCCATGATTAGGAATTAAAATGTTTAGTGTTTTAATGTACCTGTTTCATATATTTTTGGTTCAAGGGATGGAGAGCACACTAAATAACACAGAATCTTGGACAAAGGAGAAAACCTGAAATAAACGTTATCTGTTCTTTTATAAATTTTCCCTTTTCAAATGTACATATTAGTTTATATTCCAAAAGAATACTTGACTGTCACATATGCAGTGAAATGATGTGTGTAATCCAATGAGCAGATTTTAGTGCTCTAGCCTAATATCGACTTTATTTTTCAGTTAAACCTCAACTCTATGCATATTTTGAGTAATTCTCAAGTTTTCTGTTTCTGTAGCTAAAATTTTTACAGAAAGTATTTAAAACAATTTTTGTTTTCTGCTTTCATATTAATAAAATGTTTAAGCTAACTTCCATACTGACATAATAAAATAATTTTAATATAATAAGGAGAGAGTTGAAAAAGAAATTATATAATCTCTCTATAACCCACAATAAATAAGTGACAGATGTAAGGCTAGCATTCCAGTCATTTCATTTTAGTAAAAGGTAATTATGTGTACAATCAAGCAGAATGATATTCCCCAAATTCCTTTGTATATCATTTAATGAAATCTACTTTAATTTCTAATAAGTATTGTTAATAACATTTACTTTCTTTTACTAATCTTAGATTTTTTTATCTCTGTTTGTACATGTATGTAAACATATGATTTTTGTGTCTTTCTCTGTGTGAATGTTTGTGTGTGTATGCATGCATATGTGAGTGTGAGTTTGTGTGTGTGTGTGTGTGCAGTAGATGTCCATGAAAGCCGGGAAAAGCTGTCAGTTTTGCTGGAACTATTTTTTCAGGCAATTGTGAGCTGCCTGGTATAGGATTCTGGGAATGAAATGTCAATCATTTCAGACTTAGTACCCTTTGCAGATCCAACAATGAGTCAGGAAGGGTCTCCAAGGCTCCACCCACTAACAGAGAAACTATTGCCAGTTAATGGCATCTTGGGAAGGAAAACTTTCTTGGTAAGTGCAGACAGTAGTAGGTTCCTCATGACTTCACTGATGGTCCCATAAACATGAGCTTATCAGCAGTATTAAAGGCTCTTATGAGTCACAATCATAAATAAACAAATAAACAAGATACTTAAAAATAACATAATATTAGAATAGAAAATTATTAACAGTAAATGCAAAAAGTGATAAATTATGCAATGAAGTGAGACATAACATTCTATTCTTGAGTGTTTTAGTAGAATGGATTTGAACAGGAAGGTAAGATGAGAAAAGTAATTTTGGAATGTTTATGAAAAACAGACAAAATACTCAAGATTTATTATTGGAATTACAAGCACACTGCACTAAGTATCTTTGTAATGAAGGTGGCCGTAATTTCTAAATATGTTCTTTGTTTCAGTACTAAGGATATTCTTGCAGTCATTTGCATGAGGATGTCACCAATAGGCTACAATTTTAACAGATATTTTCCAGTTTGTAGAGATTGGCAAGATTTAGAAATGTAACTTTGCTGGAGGAATTGCCTCAATTGAAGAAGGCTTTAAGAGCTCACAGTCTTACCCTACATCCAGCTTTCTGTCTCTGCTTACAGCTTGCCATTGAAGATTAGCTTCCTGTCCCTGGCATCATGCATGATACTTGTTCTGTTTCTGTGCCATGATGCCCTCCTATTTCTCTGAAAATTTATGTCAAACAGAACTCATCATTGCATATATTTCCTTGTTCATAATATTTTATCACAGTAATGGAAAGTACCTAACATAGCCATTTACTGTACTGCTCCCCAAGGAACACATTCATATAGTAGGTGGCTTTGGTTTGCAATGCTTTATAAAGAAGTAAGTAACATTCTGACATGTGAGTGACTGAAGCACATTCACTTTGAAGACTAAGGAAACCATCAGCACTTTGCTGATCCTGCCACCTTGAGTGATGTTTTATTACACTTTGATGAAGGAAAGCTTCTTAACTCAGAGTCAACTTTTCAGACCTAATTGTCTTTTCAGCTCAGTTTAACACACCTCTGAGACACTTGTCATTCAATGTGTGCTGTGTGGTGAGCACATGACATTTTATTGCATTTACTTCACATTTCATTTAGAATGTTGTTTTATGTGGTACTTTGATGTTTCTTCTCAGTCTCACATTGAGTAATTTGAGAATAGCCTGCCTTCTTACCTTGGTTTGCTTTCTGTAGCAATGGAAAGAAAACTGGAACTTAAGTGAATTAAGATCCACAGAAATCTATTGGTTTACAGATATGCAGACAAAGATGTGTAAATAGTCTTCATGTTCATTCATCACATGGCAGGAAGATAGAGATTAAGAAAGATCAACGTGGGTGGACCCGGAGGGTAAAGTCTGGACTGTTAAAAAAAAAAAAAAAGAATAAATAAAAAAAATCTAAAATAAGAGTAAGATCAACTAAGGTAAAAGTCAACAGTTTGCAAGGTCAATCCCACCAGGCCTGATCACTTCCATTAAGTGCCATTTAAAAAATGGAAATTCAATGGAAATTCACTTAAATGCTTTTTAATGGGAGTGGGCATTCAAAATGAAGAACTCTCCTAATGATTTTGGCATGATACATAGCATGCTCAGCTCTAACCAGGAGTACTGGATTTGCTCTTATACTTTAGAATTCCACACTATAACTTGAGAAGCACTTACCTGATGTATACTGTAGTATGATACATTTTTGGGAAAATGTCTTTTACATTCTAAGAGATTGGAGCCTTTGCTGAACCTCACAATTCAGTTAATAACATACCTTAAGGGCACTTATGTGTGCTCAGAATATTTATTTAACTTGCTTTTAAGAGAAAAATCTAATAACCATCTTGACTTGGCCTGGATTTACCAAGTAATCAGTTTTTATACCCTAAGCTAATATACAGTTTAACCTTAAATTATGTACTATACTTTTCCTTGACTCTAACATTGAGCACTGTGTGTGTGTGTGTGTGTGTGTGTGTGTGTGTGTGTGTGTGTATTATAAAATCATCCTACAGGTCTAAAATAACCTTCTTTATCAAATGTATTGTATATATTAGAAACAGTGTATAGATATCACTTGATAGCATAAGTTTGAAGTACTAATATCTTTGAGATTAGTTAGCCTCAGTTTGAGTAAATAGTTTAATTCCTGACAAACTCTGAAGATGTTTGTAAATTATCATCCATTTCTTCCTAAAATGAAACACTATATGCTGTTGAATAAATACAGAACAAAGGTATGGAGACCACACAGGCAATAGGAAAAGATCAAACACACAATAGGAAGCCTACAGACATTAGAGAAATTTACATATTATAAACAGATTGAAGACAAAGAGAAAGAAATGAATTCAAACTTGAGCTTACACTTGGTTAAATTACTCCCAAGAGAAGTACTGAGCTTTTTCCATTAGTGTGACTGACACACATTGTGGCATCTAAAGCTATGTTTAATGGGCTTAAAATACCTTCTTTGGTCCAGTATCTAAAAGATGAAACATTTCCAAATGATACCAATTCTAATTGAAATTGTGTACCCTAGTGAAAGTTGTATCACACAGTTCTACTAAAACATGGCAACTACTGATTTTTGACATCCTCACAGTATTAGCCTCATATAGTTATGTAAGGATAGATTCCCAAATTGAACCATGCATATCATAAGAGACAAGTTTTGCATCATATTTGAAGCCATGTTGAATTGTGTCACTAAAATTTGTGCATGGAAGGGAAGCTAGATTTTTTGAACTGAGGAAAAAATGTGGAAATCAATAATTGGATTTGTAACTTTTTATACTCATACAATCTTACAACCTGTTTCAAAGTGTTGTATTTTCTGCCACTAATAAATATAACCAGGACACCTGAATAGGACTTCTATTGGGGCATGTGTCATCATTAAAACATTCTTAGGTGAAAACATAGATTTTTAGTGATTTAGGTTATCACAACGTTGCATATATATATATATATATATATATATATATATATATATATATATATATATGATTCTTCCAGAAACTGAGTCAAATTTTTAAGTTTATACAGGAAGTATATGAAAGAAAATTGAAGTCGATAAATTGTGGTTGATTGAAATCCTTCAGCTCCATATTCTCTATACAACTTTCTCTTTGTTTTAATACAACTGAGAATACTTTTTCCAGCAGGGAAGTTTTCTCTATATGCAATTTTTAGATTCATTTCTTAGAGACTTATTTTTACAAGTAACCTACTGCAGAGAAACTATAGTCTTATTGTTTGTCATAAGATTTGCTATATTTTATAGTACAAATGAATATCCTTTCTAGGGAAATTATTATTGATGACAAACATTCAAATTTCTGTTGAGATGGACTCTTTTTTAAAGGAAAATACAATTCAAAGACTGTTACATACACCTGTATTATTAGCTTTAGAGGGTCAAACATTGGTGACATGTTTAAGGTTAAGAATTGCCCCCCCTCCAGAAAATCTGAACTTGCTGGGATATTTATACTGGCATCAGACCATGATACAAGATTTTAAAGTAGTTTATTATGAACCTAGGAATCACACTCAGTCTTTCTCATTTATTCAAAAAAATATATATATTTGTTGATGGTAAAACAGGCAGAAGCAGAAAAACCTGTCAAGTACTTTAATAGAATGGCTAAGGGTGAATATTAATTTGAGACTAGAAAAAAAGAAAGTTCATTTTCTGCATAGTCTGTGTTCTAGAAGTTGATAATGAAGAAGGAATAATATAAGGATAATGTAAAATTATAAAATTTGTTAAGATATCTAAGGAAAAGAGCAAGTCATGTGGCTATAAAAGTAAATAAATCACAATACTCTTTATTCCTTGTATTTCATTTTTCTTACATGTTAGATAAGTATTCACATGTTACCAATGAGTAAGCTTTTAACATGCTCACAAAAAGGTATATAATCAGCAGGTCCAGTAATAGCAGTGTGCAAAGGCAACAGAAAGAGAGCTGTGACTTCCCACAACTCTCTGCTGATTAGATTCTTTCAGTTTCATCTTTTTGTTTGATGCTTTTACAGTTTTAGGGGCCAGAAATACTGTAACACATTGAGACCATCATTGGTGTTATATAATTTAAGATGGTTTAAATTTTTTGTAATCATTTTCAAAGAAAGAAAGCAAAAAACAGAGCAAATAGAAATTATTTAAAGAGTAGAATAAGAACTATTTTAGGCAGAGATGACTATCCCTGCCTAAATCCAGTAGCTCAGGGATGACAGTGGACATACATATACTTAGGGGGAATCGATTTAAGTCCATCCATTATTACCTACCATCATAAAATGCAGCATAGAATTAAATGGAACCACATCCATTGTGAATTATTTATTCATAAAGTACAAAATTAAGGATGTGTGCATTAGTATGAACTAAATAATGTGAAAGTTCTATGAACTACACAGGAAATAGTATGTATGTAAATATATGCCATAAGGAAACTGGGGCTGATGTATATTGATACAACATTTAGTATGGTTATTGCTTTACAGTGTGACTTAGCTGTTGTGTTTACTGAAGAGAAACAGCAAAACAAAATAGTGATAATATGAAAGATTGACCTGTAGCCAACATATAATTTTAAAATTTTAGAAAGAGGATATTTATTTATTTATTTTATAAAATGAGTTAAAAACTTATTAAAAAAAATTTAACAGCCTCAAAATCTAATTAATGTATCTGTTCCTGTTCATACAGCAACAGATTTCTCTCTGTCTTACCATCAGATAGCTGGAAACTTTCAGAAATCTAATTTTGGCTCTGAGTCACTTTTAGAAAAAAACTGACCAGCACTTCCCTTGATCTGATCAACTCAGCAGGCCAGCGCAGATGGGCCTCCATCACCTCCTGTTATTGTGCCTATTAGACCTGTCAGCCCTCAGATCCAATTACAAGACTGCTGCCTGGCCAAACACCACAGACCTTCCTGGGTGTATTGTCTCATTTCTGCATGGTGTATGACATCGTTTTCCCCCCTGGAGCTCAAGGAAGCACCCTGCATAATTTTTTAGATCATAAAAAATATTGTGGTTCACACAAATGATAGTAGGTGCTTCGTCTTCCTACCATAATGTTTAATTGTTAAATCATTTCTATTAATATAAATACTTTAAAATAATTCAAACCAATTGGCATATAATTGACAATTGTATCCTTAATGCTTTTGGAGTTTGTTCCTTATTTATAATCAGTAGCATTGTATATCAGCCATATCCTATAAGACTGAGCTACAGCTTTCATTACATAAAGGATTCTAACAAATTTCCCACCATTGACATAGCTATAAGGCTTTTCTCTAGTAGAGTATTTGTTTATTTCTCAAGAATAGTTAAGACTGTAGTTAAATAGGGCTGCTATGAAAAATGTGGAGCATGTGTCCTTATTACATGCTGGAGAATCCTCTGGGTATATACCCCGGGATGGTATAGCAGGGTCCGCCAGTAGTATTAGGCCGAGTTTTCGGAGGAACCGCCAGACAGATTTCCAGAGTGGTTGCAATTCCACCAGCAGTGGAGGAGTGTTCTTCTTTCTCCACATCCTTGCCAGCACCTGCTGTCTCCAGAGGTTTTTAAGCCATTCTGACTGGTGTGAGGTGAAATCTCAGGGTTGTTTTGATTTGCCCTATTTATAATAGCCCGAAGCTGGAAAGAATCCAGATATCCCTCAAAGGAGGAATGGATACAGAAGATGTGGTATATTTACACTATGGAATACTACACAGCTATTAAAAACAATGAATTCATGAAATTTTTAGGCAAGTGGGTGGAACTGGAGAATGTCATCCTGTGTGAGGTGATCCAATCACAAAAGAACACACATGATTAGCACTCACTGATAAGCAGATAATAGCCCAGAAGCTCAGAATACCCAAAAAACAATTCACATATCAAATGATGCCCAAGAAGAAGGAAGGAGAGGACCCTGGTCCTGGAAAGGCTCAATGCAGCAGTGTAGGGGAATACCAGGACAGGGATGTGGGAAGGGGTTGATTAGAAAACAGGGGGAGAGAAGAGGGCTTATGGGACTTTCGGGGAGGGGGATCCAGGTAAGGGGAAATATTTAGAAAGGTAAATAAAGAATATATCTAATAATAATAAAAAAGACTAGTTAATCATTTTGCTTGTTTAATAAGATGGCAGTTGTACCTTCCCTTCAAGTCTGTGACTATACTGACCCTGGATAGTTAACTAGGTTTCTAGTAGCAGGTGGGATTTCTATCTTGAAGTGCTGGCCTTAAGTTTAATTATAGATTTTATGATTACTTCTGAGTAACATGCTCTGCTCTTGCCCCTTTAGTGTTATCTTGCTATACTTGTGATTGCAGTGGATCATAATTTTCATAGTTGCACAATCTACTGTTTGCTTCAGTCCTTTAGAAGCTTGTGTCATGCCTTCTTCCACTTTAATTCTCAATATTTATTCTTATACTTTCAGAGAAATACAGTTTTCGGTACTCAGTAAGACAAATCTCTTTGACTTAGAAATGCCATTATGGAAAACTTCAGTCAATCAAAAATATAGAATTATGGATTCCCATCTCATCTTATATGTCTTCAAAACCATTCTTGCTCCTAGATTTCAGATATCATTATGGAAGGTGGTGCAGAATAAAAAAAAAAAAGGCAACAGTCAGAACAGGAAGTTTTCTATGAGATTATGTCTACTAGAAATGTCAGAATGGTATACAAATATGGGTGCCTGGATGTTACCTGATAAAGGAAAATGCTATGCATATTCAAATATGGCAGGGAGAAATTTCATGAGGCCTCAATACTAGTCAAAGAACTAAAGTCAACTAAGAAATGCTAAGAGCAAGAGAAATAGTTTTCCCCATGGAAGAGCACACAACTAATATTTAATAACTAATGTTGGTTAGCCTTGAAAGCATTAACATACAGGTATCATTATTTGAAATGGGTTTGTTGTATTTATTGAGGAATCTCTCTCTCTCTCTCTCTCTTTCTCTGTGTGTGTGTGTATGTGTGTGAGTGTGTGAGTGTGTGTGTGTGTTGTGTGTGTGTGTATGTCTTTGTGTCTGTATAACACAAATTATGGAACAAAAAGCAATCATGAATTTATATAGAGAAGACAGCAAGATGAGCATATATGGGAGTACATAGAGGACAAAAAGGAAAAATAGATAATTATAATATCAAAAATTAAAATAATAGTTTAAAAGGAATAATTTTAATTCCTGTATCCTAAATACTACCATCAAGAGAAAAAAAATATCAACTATGACAATTGCAATTGGTATTATGTAGAAAGATGTGACACAAAAACCATGATCAAAAATACTCTTTGATAGAGTATCTCAGCATTCCATTCAGAAGAGATAGCTTAAAATAAAATTTAAAATAAGCTATTATCAAAGAGCATTTCAGTTTTCTTTAGTGTAGCTAGGAATATAGACTGAATGGAAAATAAATTAATTATCTGATTAAGTATAATCACAGAGTTTTTCAAATACTTTATTATTTGTAAAAGTTTGATAACTTTTCAAATTATACCAACAACTCAAGTATAATGGCATTAACATAATGGTTTAATCACAGAAATGAAAGTCTTACTTTAAATTCTCATGTGCCTCTCTGCAGATATCTAAGTCTAGATTAATCTTTGTAGGTCTTTTGCCCTGGTATGTAAAATTGACCGCTGAATTTACTTGACTGCTGGAATATCACCAGCCAGTGAAGATGGCTTCTCTCAATTCAATGTGTTAGTTGTTGACAGTAATGATGGCTGAGGTTAACCTCTAACATTATACACATCAGTTTGGATCAATTTCTTCCAAACTATTGACAATATTAGTAACATAATATAAGACATTGTTACTTTCCCCTAAGAGTCAAAAATTTGTTCTCAGTGGCTTTGAGAAGAGTGAACACTTTCAACATGTTTTCAATTATCTTAGACTAGAACTATACTTGACTTTCTTTCTCCATCAGGTAGAGTATATTATATGTATTGTCTAAATAATAAGTTTTCCCAGTAAATATTACTCACAAATCTATGTGATTTGAAGAGATGTTGTGTAGAAAATGAAAAAAAGTATGTCGATTATTCAGCTATGTAAATTTTTTTCTTTTTTTTTTTCGTTTCTAAGTTTTTTATTTACATTCCAAATCATTTCCCCTTTCCCTTTTCCTCCCTCCCTGAAAGTCCCATAAGCCCCCTTCCCTCCCTCTTTTCCCCATTCAAGCCCTTCTTGCTTCTCTGTCCTGGCATTCCCCTACATCCAGTCTTTCCAGGACCAGGGGTCTCTCCTTCCATCTTCTTGGAAATCTATTGATATGAGAATTGTGTCTAGGGTATTCCAAATTTCTGGGTTAATATCCCCTTATCAGTGACTGCATACCATGTGTGTTCTTTTGTGATTGGGTTACCTCACTAAGGATGATATTTTCCAGTTCTGACCATTTGCCTAGGAATTTCGTGAATTTATTGTTTTTAATTGCAGAGTAGTATTCCATTGTGTAAATATACCACATCTTCTGAATCCATTCTGCTATGTAATTTTTTATTGTATATTTTATTTACTTACATTTCAATTATTTTTCCTTCTCCCACTTTCCCCTCCACAAAACTCCTATCCTATTCCTCCACTCCCCTGATTCTATGAGTGTTCTCCTGACCCACCAAGCCACTCCCTCACCACTGCCCTGGCATTCCCCTACACTGGGACCTTGAGCCTTCATTAGACCAAGGGCCTCTCCTCCCATTGATGCCAGATAAGACCATCCTCTGATACATAGACTCCCAGGACCCAATAGGAATGAGGTCTTATTTTTAAAGTTTTCATACTGAGTGAAGAGTCAGATTTACTGTAGATGTACACATAGTTACCCAGACACACCTATAGAGTTTTGTGTGCAAAAGCCATCAATGAGGGTACTTTGTCCTGTTATACCAAAAGTGTAGTTAGTACAAATAAAAACTTTCCAGTACTTTGACAATTAAATGTAGATATAATTTATTCATTATAGTAACTTAATTCTTGAACGTATTCTTCTAAATATTAGATTTCTTGTCAGTAAATATTCTTTATATATAATGATATTTTGGTAGCTTTCTTTAAAAAATATACACTTCCCTATCCTATTAAAATATAATTTCCTGCACCTCTATTAGACATCTTGATGTTGGAATAAAACTTTCCATCATGTTCATACCAAGAAATGGGGAAAAAGTTTGTGATCAAGCACTGAACATGTATATGGATATGAAAGTATTTTCTCTTTCACCCTTTTTGGTTTGTTCTTCTCTTTTTCTTTCCCCCTTTATAATGTCAGAAAGTACATACACATGCAAACACACAGAGAAAAAATGTATACCAATACACTTACATACATTTATATTCCCACATATATACTTACATGCACTTATGAACAAACATAGGCATATATATTCAATTTTCCTATATTGAACAGCAGCTTCTCTATTTGGCCTTCCAAGTACACAAATATTTCCAACTAAGGGAAATTCCAACTCTTGATAAAGTGACTCTAAGATTCCTCATTTAATTTGCATTTTTTATCTTTCAAGTCCAGGTCAGAATATATCTTTGATTTATTTTGTATATATCCTTAACTCTTATGGAATTGTTGAATTTTCCTCTCCTAAATTGATGTCCTTACATATAAGTAAACTCTTTCAATTAATCTACTAATAGCTAGAAGATAAATACATAAAGAGATAGGCAGAGCAGTTGGGAGTTACTTATTCATATTTGCTATGTAAAAATTCTCATATTTGAGAAAAATATATTTCATCATATTCTTTATCAATTATTTTTAGAATATGTTTGTCATGAACATGATCAATTTTTCCTCTTCCTCTAATGCTATGAACTGTTGTTTGTATTTGATTTTCGGTCAGACTAGTTAAAATTAGTATCTTTGCCACACTGTTGTATCTTCAAAGAGTTTTAAAGTTTCATGTTTGTTTTCTCGTTTAAAATATCTATTTTAAATATATTACTTTTATTTATATGTAAAGTTTTATCTGAATACCAGTATATTTAATTCTGCTTAAACACATAAATTTTACAAATCAAATATTAAAATTTTAACAAGTATTTATTATTGTTCAACTTTATGTTTTTCCAAAGATGTTTCTATTTTTGATGTATTTTCTTATTTTTAAGATATAAAATTAAGCTCTCTCTCTCCCTCTTGTTGTTCCCAGCCCTCTTCTCTCTCTCCATTTTCTCCCCTTTCCACGTGGTCATGGCTTTTCTTATCTATTTTCTCCTCTTTCTTTGTCTTTCTATCTCTTTTCTCTTTCTATTTTCTTATTAATAGAACATGAAAGCTAAAAAAAGAGATATAAAATTAAATTTCAGTTGAACTTAGTGGTTATTTTACATGAGAAAATTAACATAATGCAAGTATTTTGGTATAACTGCAATTTAAACTTTGAGATTATTACCATCCATTTTTATTTTTTTAGAGTACACATTTTCTTCATATTGATGGTTATTTATGTATAGTCAGAAGTGGCATGGCCTTTTTTTTCCTTTCTTTAAATTTCTCCTTTAGAATTTCTATTAGAATCTGATTTATTTTGTGCTCTCCACTTATTCTTTCAGTTAAGAAGTTTTAAGCTAATTATTCATTTGAAACTTTCAGCATTTACATATAATCAAATTATAAATTTACATCAATCTCTTCTTTCCTAGCCACCCTGGAGGCTCTCCCATTCCTTTTCCAGCTGATGATATTCTCAGATTTCAATTTCTGTTGAATTGGAGGCATGTTTTTCCTTTAAGGCTAGTTAAATATGCGTGTGTGTATGTGTGAGTGAGTGTGTGTATGTGTGTGTGTGTGTGTTTTCCTCATTTTAAATGCTATTGTCTATTATAGATATACTACTTTAAGTAGAAAGGACATAAACTATCATGAAAAGTTCAATCTCTTCATCATCTTGAGATTAATGTATCTCTATGAAATTCAAAATTAAAATTAACTGTGGATATTTTGCAGGTTTCATTGATGGCTAAACTTGTTTATGTTTGCTAATCAGCTTTTTCATTTTAACACTTTCATTAATTTATTCACCTTCTATCATTTGCAACAAATAAACAAACTAAGGTTGTGAAAAATAAAAGATAAATAGAAATTACGAAAAGACATCTTGTATGATTCAAATACAAAACTACAATAAGTATTTATCTCTAATATGATTGAAACTTAAAATCACATTCAATACCATTGAAAATATAGCCTAATATATCCATGTAGCTCACAAAAAATGAAACCTAATGAAATAAGTGACTTTTTCTTAAATTTCCAGTTGAAGACACATATATAACAAGATTATTTATAGTATTGATACTGTTAGAATGATTACTTGGTTACTTTTTATTAATAAGCACTTTAGTAATTTATAGAATTGAAAAGATGTGTAGGAAAATAGGACTACTTTCTCAGAACTCTTCCATGTTAAATCATAGTTTGTGGCAATTCACTTCCTGATTTGTTTTATTATTTTTTTATTTTATTTTCTATATTTTTTCTATTTACATTCAAAATGATTTCCCCTTTCCTGTTTCCTCCCTCCCCGAAAGTCCCATAAGTCCCCTTCCCTCCCCCTGTAGAAACAACAAATAGCACATAATTTTTCAGCTGATTGTATTCATAGATTTTATTTTTTGTACATTTCAAACTCCCTTAATTTTTACATGATAGCTTTGACTCAATTATTTCACAATTGAAAGACAGCATGCAAGCCAACTTTGTCAGACATGTCTTTTAAATGTAAGTGCCAAAGGGAAAGGAATTACATGGGCAAGTACAGAATTAAAATGGAAAATGAAGATTTGGATATATTTTTACATGTCATCTACAAGTGAAGATTGAATTAATCAAAATTGTATAATAAATTAAGGATGTCTGTAAGCTTAAGGAACCTCTGAAATGATGACCCAAAAGTACTCAGACCACCTTGTGAAGAAACAGAAATGATTACAATCAGTAAAAGTGTATTTTCCAGCTGATTGGAACCATTTCGGAAATCTACAACTTGTTGAAATGTGACAGTACATGAAAATGAATTGCCTAGTCACAATTGACATACAGAGAGTGCAGCCACTACACTTACATTTCAGTGAATATCCAATAAGAGGAAGTCAAAAGTGTGTAAGATCCAGGGATCAACATGTGTGCTGTGAGATAGTGTCTTCTACATATGACAAGCAAGTTGCAACTTGAAATCTCAACAATATACTTTTTCTAAATAAGAACTGCACAATAATAACCCTAGCTAATATTTCAGTGTCATAATCCCCTAAACATATGTACATATAAATAGCATCAAATGGACTCAGCAAGTTATGACTGCATATGTGCAACAATAATAACTAAAGAAAAGAGATCAATAATAACTAAAGAAAAGAGAGAGTAGGAGGGACACAGTAGGAGTGGAAAAAGGAAGAGTTTGCAATTAAATACTGACATTCTTATCTAAAACAATCATATAGGAGTTAAAAGAGGGGTGCTTTTGGCTTTAAGTTTTAAAATAAATGAATTCAGATCTTTTATAAATATAATGATGTGTTAATTATCATTTTATTCTTCAGCAAATGTTGCTGTTTGTGTCTTTCAAAATAGTTATTGTTTTATTTAATTTATTAAATTATTGGTAGTATCTGATTTAAATATTTTACTACAAAGGTCTTACATATTGCATAAGTGCATTGTCATTTAAACATAGCTGTCATTACTAACTATATTTTCTTTACCATTATTACCTCTACTTACATTTGATTATATAAAAATGACTAATCTGTCTGTTAATCTTCATCACTTGTGACATTAATATGCTTGTAAGTATATGTATGCAGAGAGAAGACAGAAATTGTATGAGTACATATGCATAAAATATCAGCCCAGAGAGACAGCACACTGAAGAAACATTGTAGCAGATTTGTGGAGTGAGTAAAATACAGGAGTGTATTGCTGGGAGAAAGGAGGAGATGCAAGAGAAACTTACATCCTAAGGACTATAATTTGTAGTATTTACCTAAGCTGAAGGTTAAATCATGTCTGCTCAAAGATGACCCCTTACTAACCACCCTTAGGTAAAATGACTACTGTAAATGATTGATAGTATTGATGCAATTAAACAATAGTGCAGATTGGCAGGTGCATAAAGAGAGGCAATTAACCCAAATATAAGTAGGGAAACAAAAAATATGTTTCTGAAAACTCTTGGTGTTTATTATTTCTATGGCAGCAAGAAACTTCAAACTAACAACAATAATAGACTAGTAACTTTCCATAATAGAAGTACTTGTTAAAAATAATTAATTAATTAATTAGATTCCATGTGCTACCCCCTGAGTCACAGAGTCACTCCACCCATCGCACCTCACCTTCTCCCCTGAGAGGGTGGGACCCATTTGTATTCTCCCACACTGACATATTAGTTCTCTGTCAGGTTGGGCACATCCTCTCTCACTGACACCAGTCAAAGCAGTGCTGTTAGGGAATGGGTACAGTTAGGCTACAAATTTAGGGAGAAATTTCACTTCAGTTGTTGGGGGAACCAAATGGAGACTGAGCTGCACATCTGCTACATACATGCAGGGGTACTCGTTCCAGCCCTTGTATGTTCTTTGCTTGATAATATCAGGCATTGAGCACTCCTCAGGTCCAGGTTAGTTGACCCTATTGGTCTAACTGAAGAGTCCCCATCTTTTCCAGGTCCTTCAGTCATCCCCACAATTCTTCTATAAGAGTCTCTAATCTCCTCCGATGCTTGACTGTGGGTATCAGAAACTGTTTCAGTCAGCTGTTGGTAGAGTCTCTTGTTAGGCTCTTGTTTGCAAGCATAACAAAATATCATTAAAAATGTCAGGGACTGCTGTTTGCCCATGGTATGGATTCCAAGATGGGTCAGTTACTGTTGGCCATTCCTTCAGTTTCTGCTTCATCTTTGTCCTTGCATTAATTTAAGACAGGAAATCTTTTGGTTGAAAACTATTGTGGTTGGTGTCCTTATTCCTCTACTGGGTGCCTTACCTGTTTACAGGAGGTGGCCTCTACAAATTTCATGTCCTCCCTATTAGGTATCTCGGCTATGTTCACCCACATTGACTCCTGGGAGCCTCTACTCTCCCAGGTCTCTGAGACTTCCCAGAGATTTCTACACCTCCATTCGAGAAGGGAAAGATTTCTCTTCATTTTCCTGGCCCTCTGGATCTCTCCTCTGTCTCTACCCACACCTGATCTTGTCCTTACGTTTCCCTCTACCCTCTCTCATCCAGTCCATTCCCTCCTTCTGCCTGCTATGGCTATTTTGATCCCCCTTCTAAGTGTGATTTAAACATGCTTGCTTGAGCCTTCTTCATTAATGTCTTTGGGTCTTTTGGGGTGTAACAGTTGTATTTTGTACTTTATAGCTAATATCGACTTATCATTGAGTACATACCACTTGTAAAACTACTCTTGAAAACTCTCTGGAGATTATTCAGAAAATTGAAAATAGTTTTAACTGAAGGTACTTTTTAAGAGATGAGTATATTATAATGCTCAATAATCCATAAAAAATGTGTCTACTTCATGGCAAAATGTAATGATGTAGAGGGAAAAAAGTGAGAAATATAAAGGAAGTCAAACAGTTTTGATAACATAATAAGAAAGAAAAATGTTAAAAAAATACACAGAAAATAATCAGAAATAATAAAAAAATACAGTATAAAAAACAAGCTAGCAACTTAATTAAGAATTCTATTGTTGATTCACCATTAGAATTAGGACAGTAATAGAAAGATTCAACTTCAAAGTAAGTTAATACAAACTTGAGAAAGTCAAAAGAAAACCAAAAAAGATGAAGACGAACAGCCATAACAGAGGCAATCCAATTGCTATGGGACAGAAAGAAATGAGAAAGAGAATATAGCAAAATATGTATTTAAAAAAATGGTCACAAATTTTAAAAACCAGCGATATAAAATAAATGAAATACTCTAAAGATTGGATAGTATATAAATAGTTAAAATGAGACAAAATAGATTTATAAAATTACACATGTCACAGTTATGGACAACAAAATACCATCAAGTAATCAATGGAAGAAGGGTGAAGAATTAGGAAAAAGGACAGAAAGAATTGAAGCAGTATTTGCACTCAGAACTAAGTGAGACAAAAGTAAAGAAAAAGAAAAGACAAGACAAGAAAGAAAAATAATTGATATTTTTCATTACAACTCTGCCATTCAATAATTTATGTATAAAGTAACAAAACAAAGGCAAATATCAGGGTTTATTTTTATTTTTAGTTGGTTATATTATTTATTTACATTTCAAATGTTATTTTCCTTCCTGGCTTCCCCTCCACAAGGCCCCTATCCCATCCCACAAACCCTGCTTCTATGAGGGTACTCTCCCACCCACACACCCACTCCAGTCTCACAGCCCTAGCATTTCCCTGTACTGGGGCACCTAACCTACTCAGGAACAAGGGCCTCCCTTCTTATTGATGGCAGATAAGGTAATCCTCTGCTACATATGCAGTTAGAGCCATGGTTCCCTCCATCTGTACTCTTTGGTTTTTGGTTTAATTCTTGGGAGCTCTGGGGGGTCTGGTTGGTTGATATTGTTGTCCTTCCTATGGGGTTGCAAACCTCTCCAGTTTCTTCAGTCCTTCCCCTAACTCCTCTATTGGGGTGCCAGTGCTAGGTCTGATAGTTGGCTGTGAGCATCTACATCTTTATTGGTCAGGCTCTGGCAGTGACTCTCAGGGCACAGCCATACCAGGCTCCTATGAGAAAGTACTTCTTGGCATCAGCAATAGTGTCTGGGTTTGGTATCTAGAGATGGGATGGATCCCTAGGTGGGCAGTCTTTGAATGGCCTTTCCATCAGTCTTGCTCCACTTTTTGTCCCTGTATATCCTTTAAACAAGAGCAATTCAGGGTTAACATTTTTGAGATGTAGGGGTCCCTCAACCGGGAACCAGGCCTAACCACTAGATGTGGTCTCTATAGGTTCTATATCCCCACTGTTGGGTATTTCAGGTAATGTCATCCCCATTGGGGTCTTGGGACCTCTTGCATCCCTGTCATCTGGAACTTTCTAGTGGATACCACCAGTTCCCCATCCATCACTACTACATACCTCCATTCAAATTCCTGACCCTCTGTACTTCTCAGTCCCACCCAGGGAAAGCTTGACCCCCCCAACATCAGGGTTTTAAGGGCAACACTTATATAGCATTTTAGTTTTAGAGGACAGCAGTATAATAAATCAACTTCTCTTTTATTTTTTTTTTAATTTTTTAGTTATTTCCTTTATTTACATTTCAAATGTTATCTCCTTTCCCCATTTGTAGAGAGCCATTGTACTGCCATATAGCCTCTAGGCAGAATTCAGCTACCTGCATTTCACCTACACCAAGCTGAGGAATTCCAGCCATACCTCCTCCCACCTGACAGAGATGTCAGAGCCCCTCTGGCACTTCAAAGGACCTGCAGTTTCCTGCGAAAGGGGGTCAGTCGCCATCTCCTGCAGAGTAGCAGACCCTGTGAAAGTAACACCTTCCTGAGATCTGTTATGGCAACATTTCTCAGCCTGCTGGAGACCTGCTGAGAAGACTTGCAGCTTTGGGAGGGAGGGTCATGCCCACAGCACATATATTGTCTCTCTAATCCCCAAAGAATATAGAAAGATTTTGTACAGTCATGCACTAATGTCTCTGTGTGCTCTTTTCTCTCGACCCCCATAGTTTCATTCTTCAGCTCTCCCTCCACGTAGAACCCGCTCGTGAGCGATTCCCGGGAAGCTTCATCCATTATCCCTCTGAAACCCCCATATCCCATCACCCTTCCCCCGGCTTACCAAATTTGCTGACCTGGCATTCCCCTCTACTGGGGCACTGAGCATTCATAGGACCAATGGCCTTTCCTCTCATTAAAAGGACCAATGGCCTCTCCTTTCCTCTCTGAAAAGTCTATTCTCTGCTACATATGTAGCTGGAGCCATGCGTCCCTCCATGTGTACTCTGATTGGTGGTTTAGTCCCTGGGAGTTCTTTTGTAGAATATATCTCCAAAAATCATTGCAGGGATAACCTTGGTGAATATTTACAGTGTTTTTGAACAAAGTATCTGTGTACAATGCAAACAGATAGGATGAAAGAACTGAGAATGTAAGGTCTCATAACACTTGCATATATGATCAAATTATTTCAAAATATATACCCTACAATATGTCTTTCAATCAAATTTTTTTTCAAAAAAAAATTACATTCTATCTTTGAAACACCTCCTTAAATTAGAAAGCTCAAGGCATTGGAAAGGTGTCACAGGTTGCAATGTACTTGCCATATAAGTTTGTGGTCCAAATTTAGATGCCAACCATACATTTAGAAACCTGGGTAAATTGGTGGAAATAAGAGGATCCCTGGAGCTTGGGGGTTTGCCAGTCTAGACAAATTGCTGAGCTCAAGGCTCATGCTCAAAATCTCTTTCAAATTCTCAGCAGTTGACGATGGTACCTGATATCAACTTCTATCTTCCCCTCACCCCTCCACGCACATATACTAACATACATCAACATATGAACTCCTACCTTTATTTTGCACTATCAAGCCCAGTTTCAGAAACTCAAAAATAAATGTCTAGTCAGGCATGTTCTATGGATATAGCACCCATACACCTGGCAGCAAATGTGATTACACGATTATACAAGGTGAGACACAGATTAACCATTTGTATTTTAAGTCTATACCACTCTATCATGTAAATCACAATTTGCAATTTGGAATATTAGCAAAGATGACAAGAATTTGGGACATTTTACAAGTGATTTAGAAACCTAATGCAATGGAAACTACATAGAATCTATGAGGGTAAAACTAGTAAAAGTCCTAGTAATGCGGGACAATGGTCATGAATTGGCAAAAGGAAGAGTTTAAATTGTCTATTTTTAAGTTTTCTTGAGTGCTATGGGTATGTTTTCCAAAGAGTTTTTTCAAAGATTTTAACTACATGTGTCACTTTGGCAATATCTATGTGCGTGAACATGTATATAAGCATATGTATTTTTGTTTTTAGTTATCTGACTATATGTTCATTCCTTTAAAAACTATATTTATATATTTAGTATGGCTGTCGAATGGCAGATTTTAACAGTCTTAAGATTTAAGTTAGCAGCTCTAATTGTGAGAGTTATGATTAAAACATAAGCTATAGTATGAAAATTCTATGAGGGAATTTATAAAACTGAGATTTAACTCCAGTCATTGTACGTCTTTATTCTCATAGAACAGTGAGGGTAAAGTGGGGTAGATGGTTCATCAGTCAGTAGTGGTATCTTTTCCATTAAACATAGACTAGCAAAGCCCAATGCCTCCTGATTCATTCAGATTAATTCTGTTTCCTTCCATGTTGCTGATTTTTCTTTCACATTTGTAGAAGTTTTCTAGTAGAAAACTTGAAATCTCTTAAAGTGTAATATTCAATCATATGTAAACAGGGAAGCTTGAATTTTGAATTCCCTATCAATATCCATTTAATTGAATTTTCTTCACTAAATGTAATATTCCAGCTAGTGTTTCAAGCACAAGAGTAAGAAGCTGTAGGAGAAGCAAAGCAGAGCCTGGAGGGCCTAAACATGAAAGAGTGTTGACAGTTGCTATGGGAATATGGCTTGTTTGTATGTAATGTTCTTATTTTTATCTTCCTCCTTTGGAAACTGCTCTCCCTCTAAAGGTTAATGACTCCATAATAATTAGAAACAATACAAGTCTCAGAGGCTAAGAGGGTGTCTATGTTCCTTAGCAAAAGTAAATGCTGTGATCTTTAGGACAACCCTTAAGGATGTGGGAAAGAACTCTGAAAACATGAGTTCGAAAATATGTAACTTCTCAACCAGGCGAAATATAAAGGTGCAATATGAATTTTATTAGAAGTTTCATGGACATGAAAAACAGAGGCAACTGCACTATGAGCCAACTTGTCAGAAAGATACAAACGCAGGAAGATTTCTGAGTTCAAGGTCAGGCAGAGACAGAGTGAATTTTGGCTGAGACATCATAGTAACTGATTTCAGAGCCAGTTCTCAAAGACTAGTTTATTTTCTCTGCTTGTAAAGGCAGACAGATATCAGAATTCATTTGCAATGTTAAGAATAATATGATTGTTGTCTTTTCCTAGGAGTCAAGTCACTAAGGTAAAAGAAAAAAATGCAGATTGGTGGGATAACCAAAAGGGAACCTGGGCTTTGGTCTGCAAGAGCTGAGCTGTCTGATGATCTTGAAAATACTCTCTGGGAAAGCATGGACTGACAGCTTGTACCCATGATTTGACTTCTAGTCATATTTTAGTGACTCACAAACATCCCTTCCTCAGGATCCGATCTGTAAGCCACGGCTGTTCTTTGTCAGAAATTATCAGAAAAGTTCACATTAAATGAGGTAACAAAACAAAGGAAGGCAAATATTGTATGTTCTGTCTTTTGGAGGCTCACAGCTCCAAATTTTCAGGTGTGAAGTAATATGAATTACTTAAATCATCAAGAGAGGAGAAAGAGTTTGTTGTATGAAAGAGGGGAGAAATAAAAAGAGAACTAGTATGAGAAAAGTGAACAGAAGAAGGAAATGAAGAAAATGGATGGTCTTTAATAAGGTAAAGGGGAGGAAGAGTGTAGAGAGTCATTGTAATGCCATATAGAATTTAGGCATAATTCAGCTGCCTGCATTTCATCTACACCGAGTTGAGGAATTCCAGCCACACCTCCCCCCACCTGGCGGAGCTGGCAGAGCTTCTGGAACAAGCCTTTGTCTTCAAAGGAGCTGCAGTTTCCTGCGAAAGGGGGTCAGTCGCCATCTCCTGCAGAGTAGCAGACGCTGTGGAAGTAACATCTTCCTGAGAGCTGTTATGGCAACATCTCTCAGCCTGGCAGAGACCTGCTGACAAGACTCGCAGCTTTGGGAGGGAGGGTCATGCCCACAGCACATATATTGTCACTCTTATCCCCAAAGTAAAAAGAAAGATTTTGTAGAGCCATGCACTAATGTCTCTGTTCTTTTCTCTCTACCCCTATCATTTCATTCTTCAGCTCTTCCTCCATGTAGAACCCACTCTTGAGCAATTCCCAGGAAGCTTCAGAAGAGGAGCATAATAAAGAGTGTACAGTAAAATAATAAGGATGTCTAAATAATAAAGTCATACCGAATCACACTCTTAACAGTCAGTCTAAAACACCTGTAATATATGAAGGTATGGATAAACATATATAGTTTACATGTTTTTATTTCCATCTGGACTGACTATGTTCTGTTCAAGACTAATAGAAATACAAAGTCCCAAACACAGGGCATAAAAGAAACCCTCTCTTCTGTTTTTCTAATGAGGGATGTCTAATAGATACCACAAATATTATTAACAAGCTCACTTTGTTATGAAAAAAAATCTCAACTCACCAAAATACAGAGTTTTGGATCCCAGTCCCAAATGATATATCTATAACACAACTATTTCATTAAAGGATCAAGGATCATTGTCCTAGTGGGATCACAAAGAATATAACATCCAGAGGAATAGGGATTTAGCTGTTAGCAGTGTATTGTAGAAATATAGGAAAAGCTAAATACATGACTTTCACCATCATGACTGCCTGAAGATAACACCAATAGATATGGTAATAAGGAATTGGAAAAACTAGCAGTCTCAACTGTAGACAACGAACAAGAGACAACTGAAAATGTCAAGATTGGGAGAAATAGTCTTTTTAATATTTATTCATTCTTCTCTCCTATCTTGACTGTAGTTTTTCCTCCCTCCTTTTCTTCCTCACCAACCTGCATTCCCATCCACTTCTCCTCTATTTCCTTTCACAAAATATTAGCCCTCACAGAGATATTAACCCAAATGTCATATCAAGTTGCAATAAGACAAGGTAGCTCCTTTCATATTAAAGCTGGGCAAGTCAACCCAATAAGAGTAAAAGGGCCCCAAATCAGGCAAAGTCAGGGAAAGCACTATCTCTCACTGTTAGGAATCCCACAGGAAGACCAAACTATATAACATTACAATTATACAGAGTGTCTAAATCAGGATAATATGGGCTTCCTTTTTTTTCTCTTTTATCTTTAGCCCCTTCGGGCAGAGTTTATTTGATTCTCTGTGTTTCCTTGTGGTTTTCTTGACCCCTCTGCCTTCTATATTCCTACCTCTCCCTCTTAGGCAGTATTCCCAGAGCACCATCTAATGCTTGACTGTGGGTCTCTATATCTGTTTCCATCAGTTGCTTCATGGAACCTCTCTGTTAATGGTTATACTAGGTTCCTGTCTATGGGTATAGCAGAATATCATTAGGAATCATTTCAATGACATTCTTGGCAGTTGTGTTTGGTCCAATCCTAGGATTCTTGGCTATCCAGCTTCTGGTTCCTGGCCTCCAGGAAGAGTTGTGGTGGGATTCCTCTCATGGCATGGGTCTCAAGATGGATCCTTGGTTGGCCACTCACACAATTTCTGTTTCAGTTTTACATCTTGCATGCAGAACAAATTGTAGGTTGAAGTTTTTATGGATGGATTGGTGTCCTTATGCCTCCACTGAAGTCCCGTCTTGTAACTGGAGATGGCCTATTCAGGTCTCATATTCCTAGTGTTAGTACTGGAGATATTGGAGATATGGCTCAGCCATTAAAGGCTAGGCTCATAAACATAAGAGAAATAGTCTTCAACAGTGCAGAACACTAATTTATAAGTAAATACTAAACTCTCAGACCTAAAGACAGGAAAATCAAGTGCAGCTGTATTAGAGTATAAAAGAAAAATAATAGGGAAGAGCAGCTATAAATTTTAGCATTTTCCAGGTTGAGGAAAAGGAGGGAGAGAAAAGTAAATTACATTTGAGCCAGGATTCAGTAAGTCAGGCAGGATTATCCATATAAGATTTTAAAACACGACATGGTAGAATGGGAATAGGGCATTGTGAAAACAAGGAAAGCCAAGAACAACAAGCATGCCCAGGCTTTGACAAGCATCTGAAAGGAAAACATAGAAAGGAAGAAAAAGAAAAGGTATAATTTTCTTTGTAAAGGAATAATTACACCTCCCATGTATTTAACATGCCTTTAGGTAAATTCGCTTTCTTAAGAGTAAGGACTCCTAGCCAAGTGATTTATAGGCCCAAGTGGATTGACCATTTGTTATTTTCTCACTTTTCTTTCTTTTCCTTTCTTCCATGCTGATTCTCTATAAATGTAAATATTGCTTTTATTTCCTTAGATGTAGTGAATTGATGAGAGCTTTATCCAAGCTTAACAAATACACTGCTTTGGCCAAACTTGGAGCATTTTTTTAAATTTAATCTTACATCCTTATCACTGCCACCTCCAGTCACACCCTCGCACAAACCTTCCCCCTCCCCTTCTCATCTGAGCAGGTTGGGGTCTCTCTAGTTATCCCCCTAACCCTGGCATTCCAAGTTTCTGCAAGGCTATGTGCTTCCTCTCCTACTGAAACTAGGCAAGGCAACCCAGCAGTAGAATGTATCCCACTTACAGGTAACAGCTTTTGGAATAGTACCTGTTCCAGTTGTTTAGGACCCACATGAAGGTCAACCTGCAAATCTGCTACATATAAGCAAGGAGGTCTAGGTCCAACATGTGTATGTTCTTTGTTTTCTGGTTCAGACTCTGAAGGCCCCAAGGATCCAGGTTAATTGATTCTGTTGGTCTTCCTGTGGAGTTCCTATCTTTTTCTGGATCCACAGTTCTTCCTCCTATTCTTCTATAAGACTCGCCAAGCTCCATCCACTATTTGGCTCTGGGTCTGTATCTGTGTGAGTCGGTTGCTGGAAGGAACCTTTCAGTGGACAATATGCTTCCGTCACAGAATATTTCTATATGATTGGCCCTAGGCCTAATTCTAGAATCTTGTAGTCTCCATTCTAGCTAAACTTCTGTAAGCCTGGACCTTGAAAGGCTTTAGCTTCTAGCCTCTATCTGCTAACCTAGGCCTAGAATGTTTCAGCCTCTTAGATTTACTAATGAATAAACTTACTCTTTCTAGCTCTTTCTGAGCTCAGGCTGGCTGATTCATCTCAGCTGTGCTGTCTCCAACCCCTTTCCAAGCTGACTGATTCAAATTGGCTTTTGGCAGCTTCTGACTGAATTGCTCTGCTTGGAAAGACTGCCTCTGAATGCCAGGAACTGAACTGTTCCATACTGAACACAACTGAACTAAACTGCACTGCACTGCACTGAACTGCACTGAACTCCATTCAGTTCTCTTTCACTGTTCTTCAAGTAGCTTCTCTGCTTGTTCTGATGACAGTCCTATCCTATATCTGACTCATTCTGTCAAATCTTATCTGATTCATTTGTTTGTCTGTCCCTCAATTAGACATCATTGTGTGAGATTAAAGTTGTGTACCAAAGGCATGTTATTATTCTAGTCAGAGGGATTAAAAGTGTTTGTCCTGTCTACATTCCAGCCATGTCATATCTTTGGATATAAAATCTTGCCCGAGCAGCCATGTTGGTGGATTAAAATTCCATACTAGATGTAAAGACCTGTGCCATGGCTGGGAATTTTAAAGCAAATAAAAGAAAAAGTCTTGAACAGAGTTTTTAGATACTGATGTAATTCAAGACATTCAAAGTGTTTGAAGACAATGAAAAGTAATGTTTTTAAAACATTTGAGAGAGTCTTTGAAATTCTGGTGACAATTACAAATCATTTTATTGTAGCAATTCCATTTACAAGGAAGTCAAAGAGATTGTAGTTATTATTCTTTTATGTTTTCATAAGCATTATGATGTAACATGTGTTTAGAATAAGAAGACAGGTACAGGACACAGCATACAAATGGGTATGAGTTTAAACCATGAATATCAAAACCCTTCTTTGTTTTCCCAACACCAATTCTTCAAATGGAGCCTATTTTCTGTGTCTATGTTTTTGTGAATATGATTAGTAAATATTCTTTTACAAAAACATATAAACCTATTCTTTCATTCCTCGCATGAACAAATAATTGGTACAGAAATTTCAGACTTGTTCCTATAATTATCCAGAAATGTCATAGACATTATCTGATACTAGTCCCCATAATTTTATCACAACTGTATTGTCTTGTCACTATGTCATTAATTATTGATGAGTGGGTTTAACAAGCCAGAATCTATCACCCACATATAAGAAGTGTATTAATGTAGAGAAATAATAGTTAAAAGTGTAAAACAAGATTTATTCAAAGAAACCACAATGGGAAACGAGACAAAGATATTCAGTGATTTGCCCACAGCATATCTTGAGTGTCTGGAGAGAAGGAGGTTGTTTAAGTAATGGGTCCAGACTATGCACAAGTATAGTTACCTGTCCTAGTCAAGGTATACCATATCCCCAATAGAGCCATACTTGTCTTATTTCTTCTCCTATAAAAGTGCCTGACAAGCTAAGATTTTCTTTCCTGGGGAAAAGTTCCTCCTCCAGCTGATAAAGGCTTTAGACTTTTATTACCTGAGATAACTGAATTCCAATTTCTTGGGCTTCATTGTTTCAAAGCCTGTTAGCCAAGGTAAGAAGTAAGGGAGAGAAGTATCCTTTCAAATATCCTAATTTTTATCAGTCTACTTCCTTCCTCTCCTGTCCCTGTATGCTTGAATTGCCCCATGGAAAATTGAATAGGTTTATCCTGCTTGTGCTTTAAATTTCAACGGTTATAAAATTGTGTAGGTTTTTTTTCCCCATTACTTAGTATAATATAAATTAATAATGTTATTCAGTAAAATTACTAAGCCTGAAGCAAACAAAACAAATTTCTTATATGAAATATTTTTTCTGAGAATCTCAAATCTACTGTTGGTTAGGAAGAAATCAGTCATAAAGTAATCATTTTCGCTGTTAGGTTTTGAAGCAGATACAACTTATGTATTACCAATTGTACTTTATATTTCCAGGCAACCTCTTTAATAATGTATTTTTTATGTACTCAATGTATACTTAAACCAAATTTAGTTATATTTCCAGATTGACTATAGTAATCTGTGGATCGACAGGTCAAGACAAATAGAGAGAATTGCTGATATTTTCAAAATTGTCTTGTATTGGGAAAAACTGCGTGATGCTATATTATCAGGACAGTCTATGTGAAATTTGGCTAGCATTAATAGACCTCTAGTTACCATGAAGTAATATTGGAGAAAGTAAAACTGGAAATGGTCAGAGAATGAGTCAATTTAAATATGTCAGGAAATACAGTTGGAGTCCTTGTACCACTCATCACATGTCAAACACTGAGAGGTTTTCTGCAGGAGAGCTGGCAGTATTTGTTCTTACCTTTTTTAACTGGATTGCTGTAGTTATCAGATTAATATCTCTCCATTTATAAGATAATTTATTAATTTACCATCCTCTCTGCAGTTTTGTCTTTCAATATAGACTTCACACCATCATTGAGCTAATTTTCAGAGCTCAGAAAAATTCAATTTTAACCATCTCCCCTACTTCAGGAATCTGGATTCCTCTGATAGTATTCTAACCTATTAATATTTGGACTACCACTTTGCTTTCCTCATCAGAATGTGACAGTACCTTCCTAATAACAGCTACACAGTTTTACAAAATCTGTCATGTGTTAAACTAGCCTATATTTTGTATTCTAGACTTTCCTGTAATTTCCTCCTTTTCTTGGAGACCCATGTCACTTAAAATAGTTTGTATCTATAATCAAGCAATTGGATGTTTAACTGTATTTAGGGGATTTAAAGACTGTATATGGTATTTTTGCCTTCACATATACCTGAGCACATGCTTGAATGGTATCTGTGGAGACTAGAAGAGGATGTGAGAATGTGGGATTCTCTCAAACTAGACTTGACTGAGAATTGGCAGCCACCTTCTGCATACTGTAAATGGAATATGGGTCTTCTAATGGACTAGCAAGTGCTTTTAGCCACTGACCCATCTCTAAAATCCTTATCCTAAGGAAAATAACCCAGACCTAGAAAGACAAATATAGTCTACATTCACTTATATAAGGGTGCCAACTGTTAAGTTTTTGACAATCTAGCCTCAATTTGCATAACCACAGAGTTTATGTATAGAGTAAGGGACATAGGATAATATATGGATCTCTCTAAGAAGGCAAAATAGAATAAATAGTTATGGAAGCACGGAGGTAGGCAGAAATGGGGAAAATCAAACACAAAGGGGAAGATAGAGAGAATACAGGGTTGGACAGCAAAAACTATTGTACATTTAAGCAGTCATATCAAAACCTAACACAGTATACTCTTACTACAGTATATACATGTATGAAGTTGATCTAAATTATAATGCAAAAAAAAACCCAGATGAAACATATCTTCAACTGGACATTTGTCACCAAATAACGCCTCCTGCCAAGAATGGGTTACATCAAATCCAGTTGTTGGCCAAAGGCAAACCATGGGATATCCACAAATAGCCCAGGCTCTTGCCAATGCTACTGATTGACAAAAAAATAATATGTTTCTATTGCTTAAGACAACATCTATACAACCCATTGAACAAATAATATTGGGGCTGTTACCTAATTTGTGTTTCATCACTATGTTCTAGTGTTTATGTAACTGGAATTCACTCTGCATCCTACCAAAGGGGAAAGATATACATCACTCTAACTACAAACACTTGAATCTACAAAAAATATCCTATCTGTAATTTATACTATTACAGTAGTAGCACAAAGTTTGTGGTAGTTGCCAACTGATATCTGATTTTATTTAAGGAGTACTTGATGAGATGGGACTGTTTCCTGACTCTGCTTTAATTAGCAAAACCCTGAGGTCAGATAGTCCAGGGACCTAAGGGAAAACCAAATACTACAAGAAATGCAGCCATAATGATTTACAATGTCACTCTGCTATACTCATAGATCAATGACCTCAGTTATCACCAGGAAAACTTTCTCCTGCAACAGTTTGGAACAAATAAAGAAACCCACAGCCAGACAATGTATAGAGAGTAAGAGACCTTGTACCACAAGGACTTATCTTAAGCACTTCATTCCAATTACTAAAAAATAAGTATACTGAACATTTCAAAGCTGAATAATACAGATTAAATATTTCATACTTGTCTTTGTTACCTGAATGAGGTCAACCTAAAAAATATTTCCTTACTATATTTTGATCCACCACAGCAAGTTTCATATTTTAGTATAGAACAGGTTACACATAAATATTGTTAAATTGAATGTTTCATTGAAATTATAATTTGGGCTTGAAAGATGCAAAGCATTAACTTAATTATCCACTTATAAATGTCAATGTAATCTTGACTCTTTTGTGGTAAGAATGGTTTTTTTTTCCTCATGCTTGTGCTTCTTTAAAATTATGTTTTGACACTTATCTTCACAGGAGATGGGATCTCAAGAATAAGAACAAAGGGATCTATACACAGCAGGTCAGAGAACAGTTTTTGATGACTCGAAATGTTGACCACTAAGGAGCCCTAGCTAGAGTTTTCTTTACGGAATGTTATAAGGAACAAGTAGCCCATTATTATCCTCAGAGAGAAACTGAGTAAATGGAGAAAATAAACAAAATTCAGAAACTTGGCATTGTTAATACAAAAGATAAAAAAGTAAACATTTTAAAAATGGAAAAATGGAAGTAGGATATAAACAGGAAAACAACAGCTCTCACCAAAAAAGGCATATGATAGTTTGTCATGCAATCTACTTTTGTGAACATCGGCCAAAGACACAGATTTAGACTATCTCCTATTCCAAGTTTCAATGTCGAGGCAGTTTCATGCAGTTTTCTAGTCTTACAGACCAAAGGAAGTCATACATCAAGACTAGTTTAAAATGCGCTTGTGGGTACATGAGAGATGTAGATGGAAGATGGACGTCTTGGACACAGATTACATTTGATGACTTTTGTAGTTTTTGACTGGTCTGTTAAATCAACAGATGTCAAAGGTTTTTTATCTCTCTGCTTCAGGATGTTAGTTCAGGTAGCCTAATGATAGCCCAGGCTATGCAATTAGCCTCTGTTTCTGTAACACTCCAACATCTCATCTCTGTAGTTCTAATCAGTCCATCTATTTCTGCAAATACAGATTCTCCCCAGTAACTCTGTTTTACAGTATTATAAAAAGGCTTGGGTGATGGCTCAGTGTTAAAAGAGAGTTTTGCTTTTTCAGAAGACTGAAATTCAAATTTAATATTCATAAACCTCTGCCTTCAGGATGTCCAGGATGAATGTACACTAAAACATACAGCACCATACATATAATTAAATATAGCAAAAATCAATCTTTTCTTTTTTTTATTTACATGCAAAATCATTTCCCCTTTCCCATTTCCTCCCTTCCTGAAAGTCCCATAATCCCCCTTCCCTCCCTCTTTTCCCCATTCAACCCCCTCTCGCTTCTCTGTCCTGGCATTCCCCTACATCCAGTCTTACCAGGACCAGGAGTCTCTCCTTCCATCTTCTTGGAAATCTATTGATATGCGAATTGTGTCTAGGGTATTCCGAGATTCTGGGTAAATATCCCCTTATCAGTGACTGCATACCATGTGTGTTCTTTTGTGATTGGGTTACCTCACTAAGGATGATATTTTCAAGTTCTGACCATTTGCCTAGGAATTTCGTGAATTCATTGTTTTTAATTGCAGAGTAGTATTCCATTGTGTAAATATACCACATCTTCTGAATCGATTCCTCTGTTGAGGGACATCTGGGTGAGGAAATTGCTAAAATGTGGTCCACTTGCTCTAGAGCTTATGTAGCATTCAAGAAAATAGTGTTTGATCTTCCACCAGGCATAACCAGACATTTAGTTACAAACCTGTAATTCTAGCAGAATGGAGGTAGAGGACAGGGGGATTATGGCCTCAAAAACATCCTTAGTTACAGAAAGAATTTGATTTCAACAGTGCCTGCATGAATCTGTCTCAAAATAGTTTATTTTTTTAATTAGTCTTTTCTCACATAATAAATACATCCTGACCACAGCTTCCCCTCCTGTCCTGACTCCAATCAGCTGCCCTGACTCACCTCTCTCCCAGATCCATCACTCTGCTCTGATATTTCCTTTCAGAAAAGTCCTAGTCTCCCAATGATATCAATCAAACTCAACCTAACAAGATGCAAATGTGGCTAGGTATAAGCCCTCAAAACAAGGCTGGATAAGACATCCCAGTATGAGGAAAAAGGTCCCTAAGCAGTCTAAAGAGTCAGAACCACCTCCTTGCCCACTCCCATTGTTAGGAGTCCAACAAAAGCTGCAAATAAATAAAATTACAAGGATATATATATATATATATATATATATATATATATATATATATATATATATATATTTCTGTGAGGTAACTGAAAGACATGCACTTAGACAATTTAGAGGAAATTACTCAGAGTATAATTTACTCAATAACAATAAAAATGTAATTTAAGAAAATCATAGACTGACTTCTTCCCTTTTCCAATAGTTGCACATTTAGAAACACATGGAACATTTGCTTAGATAGGCTTTAGAATATAAAAGGAATTCAGTTGGTAGGAAACTTATGTTATCACTGAACTTTTCATGTTAACCATTCTGAAGCAGCTACTTGAGCAGTGTGCATAACAATGACTTTCTTTACACTAAGTTCTCAACCTTGTACAGTCTTCACTGTGGATGACTCTGTCACAGTGGATTCTCCTGTGAATTGCAAGGTGCTTAATGGCATCTGCTCTCTGTCTAATGCTATTATCACCTCTGCAATATGATAACCAAAAATCCAGACTCAAAATAATGACAAACATCCAGGGAAATGACTGGGCATTTATGAAGAGCTGACTAAGAAATACTAATTTGTATTCACTCACCATTAAAATTTTTGTTTGTCATTTAAAAATATTACTCTATTAACATGCTCCTGTTTTCTTATCAATATGAATTCTATATCCTGATTTTTTTTTTTTTGGTTTTTCGAGACAGGGTTTCTCTGTGTAGCCCTGGCTGTCCTGATATTCACTTTGTAGACCAGGCTGGCCTCAAACTCAGAAATCTGCCTGCCTCTGCCTTCCAAGTGCTGGGATTAAAGGCGTGCGCCACCACCGCCCAGCTATCCTGACTTTTTAACTATTCATTTTCTGTAATATTTTCATGTGTGCTATTCTCACATTCTCTTACCCTACTTGACCTGGAGAGCATAGATGTCAATACCTCCACTTAATGTATTTCCTAACAATACACTCAGAATTTTATTTCCCAACTAGCTGTACTTGAATACTCTGACATTTTTGTAGGGGATTACAAAGAGTAGATTGATCACAGCACAGTTCCTGCTTCTTTGACATTTGTTTATTTGCACAACTGCAAATAAAGAAACATAGTTTTCACTAGATTAAACCTCCTCAGAAATCTTAGCATGTCTTTACCCAACACATTTGGAGATTATCCATTAAAACAATGTGATAAATTAAATAATCTGAAATACAAGCTTCTCCCTAAACAATGTTCTATGATTTTAGCAACTTCATAGGTCAAGAGAAAGAGAATTCAAAGTGAAAACAGTCTCTGTAACTTTGCAAGATATTTATGTTAATTTCAAGACAAATGATTATACTAACAGAATCTTACAATTAAGAGAATATTGCTTGAGTGGCCAGTAGACAAACTTGACAAATGTAGCTTTCACAGAAATGCTTTGTCAGTTAATTAACATTCTTCATAATTTAAACAATTGTTCTGAAACAAACTAAATGTAATTGGGTGGGTTATTCCATTTCTCTACTTTTTGGCATGTGATTTTGTTTTGTAGCACTACATTTTGCTGTATATTGAGTTGTCTTTTTTTTTTTTTATAGATTTAATGGGGTGCCCAGTAGGTCACTTCAAGACTGAACACTTAAAATGCTATCAAATGTCCCAGAAAATTAGTATTCTCTGAATGGGGAATTGACATTTCACTCTTTAAGCCTCAGTCCTTTAGGGAAGACTCTATCACCAGGGTCATTACCAGGTCTTTAGACAGGACTAGAAAGTGACACCATCTGTATCCACAAGGCATAAAAATGGAAATTTCCATATTTTTCAGTTGACCTTTAGGAAGAAAACCAATTTCTTTCTCTTTATTTTTTACCCCACGTTCAGCCTCTCATCCTGTAAGGTGATCTCTTCTAAACATAAAAAGCCAAATGATGATTTATAATAACATAAAAAAAAATGGCCACCCAACCCTGTGGATCTGGATAGGTTTCCTCTTGGATAGTTATGTTTTGGCATTTAAATTTGTCCTTCTATTAACAGGCATAACATTACAAGGTATTCTATTATTCCTTTTTACATATATTTGTCCTTTGTTTTGTAAATAACAGTGTTTTTTTTTCGGTTGGCCAATTACAAATGCAAATCAAGACATAGTTTATAAAATGAACAACATGTAATACTTTTGGCAGAAATGATGGTTATAAAGAAACACATGACTTTGTAGTGGAGCTCGTGGAATATAATTGGGCTTCTTCATTTCAGATCACCTTGGCTAACTATCTTTTTTCCATTTTAGACTGTAAAATGTTGGTTCATTGGCCTATTGAAGAACAGATGGCATAGCTTCAATTATTAGAAATTCCAGGATCCAGATAACTTTAGTAACAGGTGATAGGGCTTAAAGCTGTATATTTTCAGGTCAGGCTTCCTACTTAATGATTTTTTTGCACTCTAAAAAGGTAACTTGGCTCTAGGTTAGATTTCCTTATGGTCTGAGCCATTTAACTATATAAGTTTGAATGCTTGTAAAATTTCACAAAACCTAATAATGTAAGTAATCCACTTGAGGGTGCAAGTTCAAATACTATGTGTTCTATATTCAGTATTTTGTGACTATGCCATCAAGCACGCTTCAATTGGAAGAGTTCTTAAAACGTACTAAGTTAGATGCCTCACTTTAAATCAAATCAATCTAATAGCCCAGGTTTTCTTTGAACATTTTTAAGAATTTATTTATTTATTTATTTATTTATTTATTTATTTATTTATTTATTTATTTATTTTACTTATTCACTTTACATCCAGCTCACTGTCCCCATTAGTCCTTCCCACAATCCTTTCTCCATCCTCTTCTCCTCTCAGAGGGTGGGGGACTCTGTGTATCTGCCCCCCAAACCCTGCTTTATAAGTCTTTGTGAGACTAAGTGTTTCCTCTCCCACTGAGCATAGTCTGGACATTGATATTTATTTTCTTTACTTTAAATATGGTTCAAATGCAACAAAGTATTGAGAAAAACTTACTTAGAAAATTTATTAGCTGAATTCTTTCAGTATAGAGCAAACATACTGGTTGAGCATAAATTTCAACAATTATCTGGTTGATTCCTCTTTAGTGAATACACTTAGCATACTCATTTTGCTTTATACTGAAATGTGCAGTCTGTTGAAGTTCTCATGATTATTGTATTTTGTGAATCCACAACATATATTTTTGAACTACAACTGCTTTATTTATATCTGTCTTCACTCCAACTTATGCAAATTTGTATACAGACTCTGTTAAATTTCATCCATTAAAGTTTTCATACAATCAAACTCTGGTTTCACCAACTATATTATGATCCACATCACTTCTAATTCTGGTATTATCTCTTTTAATTTTGCCCCATCTTTGCATTATTCTAAAGGAAAATTATTGGATGCTAGCATAAAATTTCAATTTTATCTTTGTAGTTAAAAGTAAATTAATGTCTAACTTACTTTTGACATTTCTACATTATCATGGATAAGTATGTAAGTTCAATTAAAAATAGTTTTGCCACACATCCAACTAATGTGCTTCCCAAGAATTGTTTTGTTTACAAACTAATATATAAGACCTGGACCCTGCAGAAGTCAGTTTGTTCTATATAACAAAATCTGTAGGTCACAGTAAGAAACTCATGGTTATGAATTGCTGAAATACTTTCCCAGAGGCTTATAGCATTGTTTCAATTGGAAAACAATAATGACGTATAATTATTAACAGCTTCCAGGTATAATTTTATATAAATTAAAATTATTCTGTGGCATTAGAAAACATAAGACATATTTTCTGTTTCTTTTACTTTTTTGTGAGAGTGTGTTTATGCGTTGTTAACTTTTCTTACAGAAGGAATAATCATGCCACAACTGAAGAAGCTAATATAAACTCTGAAATAATCTGTTGTATTTAATTTGCACTACTTTTGCTAAAAGAGCAGAGAAAATTTTGCATGCCGAATTATGATATAAATCCTCACGATACTCCTCCAAGGCAGAGACTCATTATTTTCCTCATTTGACAAGTGAAGGTTAAGCTGAGGTTTTCAGTGACTCTCCTGAGGAAATGCAATAATACTGATGAAGTCTAACAGCTATCTACCTTTTCGAAAAATCTTCACTGTCCTTTATACCAAAGTATGCAACATGAATAGCATGATTTCTCACTTAACAAATATATAATGTGCTCTAATACTCACAGTGTGCTACCAGAATTCTACTGCAATGAATAGTCAGAGCATAAAATAATGCAACAAAAATATAAAATTACAAAATTTTACAGTGGACTTCATAATTGCCTAAAATGAATCAACATTATTTTTGAAAACATTTTAATACACACACACATACACACACACACACACACACACACACACACACACACACAAACATACATATGAGAGAATAATAGGGAAGTAAAAATATTTCTGATCATTTAATTGCCCTGAATAGTCTCTTGAAATGCACAAATATTGTTTAGCATTCTGGACAAGTCAGCAGTAAATATGGATGGAAAACCTAAATTAGGAATTTGCTAAAGATAATGGAGTCACCCAAAATGATTTTGTGATATCACATGCCATTTAAGAGGTAATGTGTATGGACTGTAACTTGGCATGAGATTATAACTGAGAGGGTCATGGTCTAACAGAAGCACAGTATCATAAAATTTTATAACCTAGAAATGCCAGACACCTGTCAATAAAATGTCCACTCCTTCAAAAATCCCTTCTCTTTCCTTTTTTAATTATAAACCCTGGAAATAGAAACGAGGAAGCTCTTGAGCCCTAGATTTTGGAATCATCACTCCATTTCTGGAGTATACTTCATTTGTCACTTTTTTATACTTTGCATTTTAATTATTATATTTATTTACATTCTATCTGTTATTTCACTACTGTTTGTATATTTGTCTTCTTTAATTCTTTGTTACAGACACAATAAATCTTAAATTTATGCCACTAAACAAACCCCAAGATCATTTCCTCTATTGAAAAACTCTTGCCATAAAATTTGATTATCAACATATATAAATTTTAGATTTATTTAAAATCATTGCCTTGAAACAACAACAACAACAACAAAAATTGTCAAATATGTACTTCTGTGCAGTTCTGTATATAAGAAATTTCAGAATGAAAAGCTACCAGACAGTAAATCACTGGTTATTTAAGATTAAATATGAGAAGTGAGGAGTGTAATTAGGGCCTTCAGAAAGTCCTTTGACTGGGCACCACAAGCTTGTGGTGGTATTTAAAAGATTCTGTACACTTATCAAAACATTTTATACTGATAAATTTATTGTAGGGTATAAGTCAATACAGAACTGAAAATGTGTTCATATTACATTTCCAATGTGTTTAGTACCAAGTGTTGACCAGATTTTATTTGTTGTAGTTAGATCATTTGTTTTAAATCCTTTGCCTTTTCAATCAACTCACTAGATGTTTCTAAATTCATTAGTCTGAAAGTCTTATATCTGTCTATCGAAGTATTACATATGTCTATCCTGTCATGTCTCCTTTTTAGATTATTCCTCATGTACATGTTACTTATTTTCTTTTTTCAAGGTTCCTGGGATTAGTTTTGCAGGATGTTGACACAAGCTAGGGTCATTTGGGAACAAGGAATCTCAAGGAGAATAACCTATTTCATTTCCTGTCTCCAGGTTCATGTCTTGAGTTTCTTTCCTGCCTTTCTTCAGTGATGGACAGTGACATGCATGGTATAAGCTGATTGTAACCTTTTCTTACTGAGTTTCTTTTGGTCAGAATGTCATATCAACAGAAAGAAATAGAGCATGTGATCCTCAATGTCTCATTAATCCTTATTTTTAATCTTGTACAAATATTTTTTATTGTGTAGCATCTACTTTATTTTTTTTTATTTTCTATATTTTTTATTTACATTCCCAATGATTTCCCCTTTCCCAGTTCCCCCCTCCCCGAAAGTCCCATAAGGCCTCTTCCCTTCCCCTGTTCTCCATTCAACCCCCTCCCACTTCTCTGTCCTGGTATTCCCCTACACTGCTACATCCAGTCTTTCCAAGACCAGGAGTCTCTCCTTCCCTCTTCTAGGAAATAAATTAATATGTGAATTGTGTCTTGGGCATTCCAAGCTTCTGGGTTAATATCTGCTTACCAGTGACTGCATACCATGTGTGTTCTTTTTTGATTGGGTTACCTCACTAAGGATGATATTTTCCAGTTCTGACCATTTGCCTAAGAATTTCACGAATTAATTGTTTTTAATTGCAGAATAGTATGCCATTGTGTAAATATACCACATCTTCTGTAACCATTCCTCCGTTGAGGGACATCTGGGTTCTTTCCAGCTTCGGGCCATTATAAATAAGGCTGCTATGAACATAGTGGAGCATGTGTCCTTATTGCATGCCGGGGAGACCTCTGGGTATATGCCCAGGAGTGGCATAACAGGATCTTCCGGGAGTGTCATGACCAGTTTTCTGAGGAACTGCCAGACTGATTTGCAGAGTGGTTGTACCAGCTTGCAATCCCACCAGCAGTGGAGGAGTATTCCTCTTTCTCCACATCCTTGCCAACACCTGCTGTCTCCTGAGTTTTGATCTTAGACATTATGACTGGTGTGAGGTGAAATCTCAGGGTTGTTTTGATTTACATTTCCTTAATAACTAAGGATGTTGAACATTTCTTTAGGTGCTTCTCAGCCATTCAATATTATTCAGGTGAAAAATCTTTGTGTAGCTCTGTACCCCATTTTTTTTATTATTTTATTTTTTTTTAATTTACATTCCAAATCATTTCCCCTTTCCAGTTTCCTCCCTCCCCGAAAGTCCCATAAGCCCCCTTCCCTCCCTCTTTTCTCCATTCAACCCCCTCTCGTTTCTCTGTCCTGGCGTTCCCCTACATCCAGTCTTTCCAGGACCAGGGGTCTCTCCTTCCATCTTCTTAGAAATCTATTGATATGCGGATTGTGTCTAGGGTATTCCGAGATTCTGGGTCAATATCCCCTTATCAGTGACTGCATACCATGTGTGTTCTTTTGTGATTGGGTTACCTCACTAAGGATGATATTTTCAAGATATGACCATTTGCCTAGGAATTTCGTGAATTCATTGTTTTTAATTGCAGAGTAGTGTTCCATTGTGTAGATATACCACATCTTCTGAATCCATTCCTCCGTTGAGGGACATCTGGGTTCTTTCCAGCTTCTGGCTATTATAAATAAGGCTGCTATGAACATAGTGGAGCATGTGTCCTTATTGCATGCAGGTAAAGCCTCTGGGTATATGCCCAGGAGTGGTATAGCTGGATCCTCCGGGAGTGTCATGCCCAGTTTTCTGAGGAACCGCCAGACTGCTTTCCAGAGTGGTTGTACCAGCTTGCAATTCCACCAGCAGTGGAGGAGTGTTCCTCTTTCTCCACATCCTCGCCAACAACTGCTGTCTCCTGTGTTTTTGATCTTAGCCATCCTGACTGGTGTGAGATGGAATCTCAGGGTTGTTTTGATTTGCATTTCTCTAATGACTAAGGATGACGAACATCTCTTTAGGTGCTTCCCAGCCATTAGATATTCTTCAGGTGAGAACTCTTTGTTTAGCTCTGTACCCCATTTTTTAATAAGGTTACTTGCCTCTCTGGTATTTAACTTCTTGAGTTCTTTGTATATATTGGATATTAGCCCTCTGTCAGATGTAAGGTTGGTAAAGATCATTTCCCAGTTAGTTGGTTGCAGCTTTGTCTTTTTGACAGTGTCTTTTGCCTTGCAAAAACTTTGTAATTTAATGAGGTCCCATTTGTCTATTCTTGATCTTAGAGCATAAGCTATTGGAATTCTGTTCAGAAAATTCTCCCCTGTGCCCATATGTTCAAGGTTCTTCGCTAGTTTCCCTTCTATTAGTTTCAGTGTGTCTGGTTTTATGTGGAGATCTTTGATCCACTTGGAATTGAGCTTAGTGCAAGGAGATAAGAATGGGTCAATTTGCATTCTTCTGCATGTTGACCTCCAGCTGAGCCAGCACCATTTGTTGAAAAGGCTATATTTTTTTCCACTGGATGGTTTTAACTCCTGGGTCAAAGATCAAGTGACCATAGGAGTGTGGATTCTTTTCTGAGTCTTCAATTCTGTTCCATTGATCTATATGTCTGTTACTGTACGAATACCATGCGGTTTTTAACACTATTGCTCTGTAGTACAGCTTGAGGTCCGGGATACTGATTCCCCCAGAGGTTCTTTTACTCTTGATAATAGTTTTAGCTATTCTGGGTTTTCTGTTATTCCAGATGAATTTTTGAATTGCGCTTTCTAACTCTATGAAGAATTGAGTTGGGATTTTGATGGGGATTGCATTGAATCTGTGTATTACTTTTGGTAAGATGCTCATTTTTACTATATTAATCCTGCCAATCCATGAGCATGGCAGATTTTTCCATCTTCTGAGGTCTTCTTCAATTTCTTTCTTCAGAGACTTGAAGTTCTTGTCAAACAGATCTTTCACTTGTTTGGTTAGAGTCACGCCAAGATTCTTAATACGGTTTGTGTCTATTGTGAAGGGTATTATTTCTCTTACTTCTTTCTCAGCCTGCTTATCCTTTGAGTATAGGAAGGCTTCTGACTTGCTTGAGTTGATTTTATATCCGGCCACATTGCTGAAGTCATTTATCAGCTGTAGGGGTTCTCTGGTGGAGTTCTTTTGGTCGCTTAAGTATACTATCATATCGTCTGCAAATAGTGATAGTTTGACTTCTTCCTTTCCAATTTGTATCCCTTTGACCTCTTTTTCTTGTCTAATTGCTCTAGCTAGAACTTCAAGTACTATATTGAAAAGATATGGAGAGAGAGGGCAGCCTTGTCTCGTCCCTGATTTTAGTGGGATTGCTTCAAGTTTCTCTCCATTTAGATTGATGCTGGCTACCGGTTTGCTGTAAATTGCTTTTACTATGGTTAGATATGGGCCTTGAATTCCTGATCTTTCCAAGACCTTTAGCATGAAAGGATGCTGAATTTTGTCAAATGCTTTCTCAGCATCTAATGAGATGACCATGTGGTTTTTTTCTTTGAGATTGTTTATGTAGTGGATTACATTGATGGATTTCCTTATATTGAACCATCCCTGCATCCCTGGGATGAAGCCTACTTGATCATGGTGAATGATCGTTTTGATGTGTTCTTGGATTCGGTTGGCAAGAATTTTATTGAGTATTTTTGCATCGATATTCATAAGAGAGATTGGCTTGAGATTCTCTTTCTTTGTTGGATCTTTGTGTGCTTTTGATATTAGTGTAATTGTGGCTTCATAGAACGAGTTGGGTAGTGTTCCTTCTGTTTCTATTTTGTGGAACAGTTTGAAGAGTATTGGTGTTAGGTCTTCTTTGAAGGTCTGATAGAATTCTGCACTAAAACCATCTGGACCTGTGCTTTTTTTGGTTGGAAGACTTCCAATGACAACTTCTATTTCTTCAGGGGTTATAGGACGGTTTAGATGGTCTATTTGATCCTGATTTAATTTTGGTACTTGGTATCTGTCAAGGAAATTGTCCGTTTCCTCAAGATTTTCTAGTTGTGTTGAATACAGGTTTTTGTAGTAGGATCTGATGATTTTTTGAATTTCCTCAGTTTCTGTTGTTATCTCTCCCTTTTCGTTTCTGAATTTATTAATTTGGATACTATCTCTGTCACCTCTGGTTAGTCTGGCTAAGGGCTTATCTATCTTGTTGATTTTCTCAAAGAACCAACTCCTCGTTTTGTTGATTCTTTGTATGGTTTTATTTGTTTCTACTTGATTGATTTCAGCCCTGAGTTTGATGATTTCCTGCCTTCTACTCCTCTTTGGTGTATTTGCTTCTTTTTGTTCCAGGGCTTTCAGGTGTGCCATTAAGCTGTTAGTGTATGCTGTCTGCCGTTTCTTTTTGGCGGCACTCAGGGCTATGAATTTTCCTCTTAGCACTGCTTTCATTGTGTCCCATAAATTAGGGTATGTTGTGCCTTCATTTTCATTAACTTTCAAAAAGTCTTTGATTTCTTTCTTTATTTCCACCTTGACCAAGTTATCATTGAGGAGAGCATTGTTCAGCCTCCATGTGTACGTGGGTTTTCTTTTGTTTTTGTTGCCATTGAAGACCACCCTTATTCCATAGTGATCTGATAGGAGGCATGGGATTAGTTCTATCTTCTTATATCTGTTGAGGTCTGATTTGTGACCAATTATATGGTCAATTTTGGAGAAGGTACCATGAGGAGCTGAGAAGAAGGTGTATTCTTTAGCTCTAGAATGAAATGTTCTGTTAGTTATAGTTGGTCCAAGGCTTCAATTAGATTCACTGTGTCCCTGTTTAGTTTCTGCTTTCCTGAACGATTCATTTCAGAGAGCAGGGTGTTAAAGTCACCCACTATTATCGTGGGTGGTGCGATGTGTGCTTTGGGTTTTAGTAAAGTTTCTTTTACGAATGAGAGTGCCCTTGCATTTGGAGCATAGATATTCAGAATTGAGAGTTCTTGATGGTGGATTTTTCGCTTGATCAGTATGTAGTGTCCTTCTGTGTCTTTTTTGATGACTTTAGGTTGAAAATCAATTTTATCTGATATTAGGATGGCTACTCCACCTCGTTTCTTGGGGCCATTTGCTTGTAAAATTGTTTTCCAGCCTTTTACTCTGAGGTAGTATTTGTCTTTGACACTGAGGTGCGTTTCCTGCATGCAGCAAAATGCTGGGTCCTGTTTACATATCCAGTCTGCTAGTCTATGTCTTTTAATTGGGGACTTGAGACCATTGATATTAAGAGAGATTAAGGCATAGTGATTATTGCCATCTGCCATTCTTGACGCTATCTTTATGTTTGAGTGGTTATCTACTTTTGGGTTTGATTCAAGAAGGTTATTATCTCATTTTTTCCTGGGTGTTGTTTCTCTCCCTGTATTGGAGGTTTCCACCTTTTATCCGTTGCAGGGCTGGATTTGTGGAAAGATATTGTGAAAATTTGTTTTTATCATGGAATATCTTGGTCTCTCCATCTATGGTGATTGAGAGTTTTGCTGGGTATAGTAGTCTAGGCTGGCATTTGTGCTGTCTTAGTGTCTGCATGAGATCTGCCCAGGATCTTCTGGCTTTCATAGTCTCTGGTGAGAAGTCTGATGTGATTCGGATAGGTCTTCTTTTGTATGTTACTTGGCCCTTTTCTCTTACTGCTTTTAGTATTCTTTCTTTGTTTAGAACATTCGGTGTTTTGATTATTATGTGACGGGAGGTATTTCTGGTCTGGTCCAGTCTGTTTGGAGTTCTGTAGGCTTCTTGTAAGTTCATCGGCATCTCTCCCTTTAGGTTAGGGAAGTTTTCCTCCATAATTTTGTTGAAGATGTTTACTGGCCCTTTAAGTTGCAAATCTTCACTCTCATCTATACCTATAATCCTTAGGTTTGGTCTTCTCATTGTGTCCTGGATTTCCTGGATGTTTTGGGTTACACATTTTTTGCATTTTGCATTTTCTTTGACTGTTGAGTCGATGCTTCCTATGGAATCTTCAGCACCTGAGATTCTTTCTTCCATCTCTTGTATTCTATTGTTGATGTTTGCATCTATGACTCCTGATTTCTTCCCAAGGTTTTCTATCTCCAAAGTTGTCTCCCTTTGTGATTTCTTAGTTGTTTCTACTTCCTTTTTAGTTCCTGGATGGATTTGCTGAGATCCTTCACTTGTTTGTTTGTATTTTCCTGTATTTCTTTAAGGTATTTTTGCATTACCTCTTTCAGGATTTCTTCCTGATGACCCACGCTCTGTTGCATTTCTCTGAGCGATTTTTGTGTTTCCTCCTCATGGGAATCCATCTGTTGATCCATTGTCTCCTGCATTTCTTTAAGCAGTTCTCGTTTTTCCTTTGTAAGGGCATCTAGCCGTTGATTCATTTCTTTAAGCAATTGTTGTGTTGCCTCCTTATGGGCATTCGTCTGTTGACCCATATTCTTCTGCATTTTTTTATGCAATTTTTGTGATTCCTTTGTGAGTGCATCTACCCGTTGATTCATCTCGTTAAGCGATTTTCGTGTTGTCTCCTTGTGCGCCTCCATCTTTTGATCCATGTTCTCCCGCATTTTTCTAAGCAATTTTTGTGTTTCCTTTGTAAGGGTTTCTAACTGTTGATTCATGGTCTCCTGTAATTTTTATTAGATTTATTTGTGTCCTTCTTGTGATCCTCTAATAGCATCATGAGAAGTGATTTTAAATCCAGATCTTGTCTTTCGTGTGTGGTGGGGTATCCAGGACTTGCTGCTGTTGGAGAGTTGGGTTCGGATGGTCCCATATTACTTTGATTTCTGTTAGTAACATTCCTATATTTGCCTTTTGCCATCTGGATACCTCTGATGTTAGTTGGTCCTGCTGCCACTGGCTGTTGGTTGGACCTCCTGTGAGCCTGCAAAGCTATTTCTGCTATACATACATGTACACACATTGGTGTAGATACATACACAAAGCATGATAAATATACAAAAAGAAAGCTATAACCTAGCATCTTTCATGAATGTCTTAACAAAATAGTAGTAAGTAGATTTCCCCAAGATATAAAAAGAATTAAACAACCGAACCTTTGAGATTATCCAAAATGGCCCAGGTTGATCTAACTTTTAAAAATATTAATGTAGCTTACTACATGATAAAAACTTTGTAAAACTAAAAGTCAAAATACAATTTTTCAATTTTATAAAGCATACCACAGAAATCTCTAGTGAATAAATAACATAATTACTTTTGATCTTTCATATTAAGGCTAGGTAAAATATAAAGGCGATAATTCTCACATTATATAAAAGCTTCATATGAACAAAATGCCATTAATTGTTTGCAAAATAATAACGATGAGCAAAGAAAATGAACAGCCAGATATTCTATATGCATATATGGGAACATTCAATGTGCCAAGATAGCTAGTTGATGTATAGATTTAATAAAATAACAATCTGAGATCTGCAGTAACCAGCGCGCCAGCTCTGCTGTGGGACTTCTGCCTGGCAGAGGGACCCGGCACTGGGCGGGAGCCTACCAGCTTCCCTTCCGTGACCTCTGTTCCAGTAGACTGCACTGAAGAGACAGGTACCCAGGTTCTCCCCAATATAACAAGGCTTGGGACATGGCCTGTTGGGGCTTCTGCCTGTTCCCAAGAACGGGACAGCGCTGTGGTCGTCTGGGTGCCAGATCTGCTGTAGGCCATCGCCTCTGCATGGTGACCAGCGCCACGGAGAGAGTGCAGAGTGCACTCCCCCATCTTTGCTCCAGTGGCCGGGAAGTTGGGACTGCCAGGCTCTGAGACAGACAGGCATAATATCACTTGGGTCTGGGCGGCTTGTGTGTATGCGGCTCCCAAGTGCTGGGCTGATCTGCAGTAACCAGTGGGCCAGCTCTGCTATGGGACTTCTGCCTGGCAGAGGGACCCCGCACTGGGTGGGAGCCTACCAGCTTTCCTTCCGCTACCTCTGTTCCCGCAGACTGCACTGAAGAGACAGGTACCCAGGCTCTCCCCCCAATATAACATCACTTGGGACACGGCCTGTTGGGGCTTCCGTCTGCGCCCAAGAACGGGTCAGCGCTGTGGTCGTCTGGGTGCCAGATCTGCAGGCCATCGCGTCTGCAGGGTGAGCAGCGCCATGGAGAGTGTGCAGAGTGCACTCTGCCATCTTTGCTCCAGTGGCTGGGAAGTTGGGACAGCCAGGTTCTGAGACAGACAGGCATAATATCGCTTGGGTCTCGGGCGGCTTGTGTGTATGCGGCTCCCAAGTGCTGGGCTGATCTGCAGTAACCAGCATGCTAGCTCTGCTGTGGGACTTCTGCCTGGCAGAGGGACGCCCCCTCCCCCCTCCCCAGGAGAGATCACACACCTCTGCACAGGGCAGGAGCCTACCAGCCTCCCTTTGGCGATCTCTGCTCCAGGAATCCACTAGGCTGAGCCTTTAGATGTGCGAGGACTCCCCAATATAAGATCACTTGGGGCAAGGCACATCAGGGATCCAAAGTCACTCAGGAGCAGACAGGCCCCAGAAATCGGTGCCAGGGGAATCCTGGTAATCCGGGGGGGGGGCAGAAATAGCTTTGCAGGTTCACAGGAGGTCCAACCAACAGCCAGTGGCAGCAGGACCAACTAACATCAGAGGTATCCAGATAGCAAAAGGCGAACGTAGGAATGTTACTAACAGAAATCAAAGTAATATGGGACCATCCAAACCCAACTCTCCAACAGCAGCAAGTCCTGGATACCCCACCACATCTGTACCCCATTTTTAATAGGGTTATTTGGCTCTCTGGAATCTAACTTCTTGAATTCTTTGTATATATTGAATATTAGCCCTCTGTTGGATGTAGGATCAAGGACCTCCACATAAAACCAGACACACTGAAACTAATGGAAAAGAAACTAGGGAAGAACCTTGAACACATGGGCATAGGGGAAAATTTCCTGAACAGAACACCAATAGCTTATGCTCTAAGATCAAGAATTGACAAATGGGGCCTCATAAAATTACAAAGTTTCTGTAAGGCAAAGTACACTGTTAAAAGGACAAAGTAGCAGCCAACAAATTGGGAAAAGTTCTTTACCAAACCTACATTGTACATACATTTTAATACTCTGACTTTTCTTCTAAATGTTATTGTACTTTCATTTCATTGCTTATTTGAGATGAATACTTGTTCATGTGTATGTGTGTTTTGTCTATAAAAGTATGAATATGTATGTGTTTATATATCAATGTCTGTGTCCATGCATGTTGCTCTATAGGAGGTCTGTCAACCATTTTGTTTTGGTTTGGTTTTAGAGAGAAGATTTCTTACTGGCTTGGAGATCAACAAGAAGGCTCTGACTTTCCAGAACTAGGATTAAAAGCATGTGCCACATCATCCACCTTATTTTATGTGTTTCTAGGGCTGTAACAGAAGTCTTCACCCGTGTAGTATAGTTACCTTACTGACTAAGTGATTTACTGAGTACTGAATTGGATATTTTTCTATTTCACTGTATTTTGAAGGTTCAAATTGAATTACATTTTAAAAATGAATCTTAAATAAGCTTGTATGGCGCCAGAAAGATCTCTCAATCTGTAAAGATACTCACTGTCTAGCTGGGAAACTTGGATTCCAACCGCAGAACCCACACAAGAGAAGCATTAACTCTCTCATATCTATTGTCCTTTGCCTTCTAAACAACGTTGTGGCATGTGACCTTTTCATCAACAAAATGTAATAAAAATTTTAAATAAGTGATATAGCAATGTACCTTTATTGCTATTTATATACTTACAGTAAATAAGCACCTATCAGTTTACTTTGGAAAAAAGTCAGATATATCAAGATGTAACTGAAAATTACCCTTTAAAAATTCATCATTCAATGAAGTACTTCAATGTGTATGCATGTACCAACCACAGAGAACAATATTGAATACTTACATCACCTCACGAATGACCCATGCTGCCTGCAGGGACCATCTGGCAGCCCCTGTTCTTGTTTTCTTCTCTCAAACATTGAGGTCTACAGAGTGATTGGTAAAGAGAACCACATGTGACATAACTACCTCCTTCATGCATAACAGTGTTCTTTGTCTTTTCTCTTGGACTATAATAGCTCAGTAAGCAAAAGCATCTCAATTTATCCTTCCATGGGTATATTTACTTCCCAGCTAAGAAATGACCAAATCTCATTAGAAGGACTATATAATTGGAGGAATATTTGGTGTTTGTTTGTTTGTTGTGTTTTATTGTTGTAGGTTAACTTCTCACTCTTTGTAATTTTCTTTTGTTTTTAAATTGAAAATAGATTCTTCTCTCATACAATACATTCTGAGTACAGTTCTCCTTTTCCCATTTCTTTCATCCTCTTCCCACCCCACGTCCCCAACATCCAATCACCTTCTCTTTCCCTTAGAAAAGAGCAGGACTCCAAAAGACAATAACCAAGCTTCCCAGGAGTTTCACACAAGCAGGTTTTCTGTGGATGAAGAGCTGGGAAGTGAAACAACGGGGGTCGAGAGAAAGAGAACACACAGAGACATTAGTGCATGGCTGTACAAAATCTCTCTTTACTTGGGGAATAAGCACAGCAATATATGTGCTGTGGGCGGGACCCTCCCTCCCAGTGTTGCTGAGTCTTCTCAGCGCTTTTCAGCAGGGCCTCAGCTCTACGGTTCCTTGAGGATGTTGACCCCATAGGGTCTGTTGTTCTGTGGGAGTCTGAGGTGTGACAAAAGGCTTGTTCCTGTAGCTCTGCCTGTTCTGCCAGGTTGGGGCAGGGGCAGGTGTAGCTCAATGGTGTCTGGAGCTGAATGATAGCTGCCATGTGATAAAGCACTTCAATATGACTCTCTACTTACAGGGCTGCCCTCCCTCTCCATATTTATTCAATAAAAAACTTGAAGTCCTATCGAGAGCAATTAGACAACAAAATGAGGTCAAAGAAATGAAAATTGGAAAGGAAGAAGTCAAATTATCACTGTTTGCAGATGATATGATAGTATACTTAAGTGACCCAAAAAATTCCACCAGAGAACTCCTACAACTGATAAATAACTTCAGCAAAGTGGCTGAATATAAAATTAACTCAAACAAATCAGTAGTTTTCCTATACTCAAAGGATAAACAAGCTGAGAAAGAAATTAGAGAAATGACACCATTCACAATAGTCACAAACAATATGAAGCATCTTGGTGTGACTCTAACCAATCAAGTGAAAGATCTGTATGCAAGCTTCAAGTCTGTGAAGAAAGAAATCGAGGAAGATCTAAGATGGTGGAAAAATCTCCCATGCTTGTGGATTGGCAGGATTAATATATTAAAAATGGCCATCTTACCAAAAGAAATATACAGATTCAGTACAATCTCCATCAAAACCCCAACTCAATTCGTCATAGAGTTAGAAAGAGCAATTATCAAATTCACCTGGAATAACAAAATATCCAAGATAGCTAAAGCTATTCTCAACAGTAAAAGAACTGGGAGAAACAGGATCCCAGACCTCAAGCAGTACTATAGAGCAATAGTGTTAAAAACTGAATGGTATTGGTACAGTGACAGGCAGGTAGATCAATGAAATAGAATTGAAGACCCAGAAATGAAACCCCACACCTATGGTCACTTGATCTTTGACAAAGGAGTTAAAATCATCCAGTGGAAAAAAGATAGCCTTTTCAACAAATGATGTTGGTTCAACTGACTTCTAGCATGCAGAAGAATGGAAATCAATACATTCTTATCTCCTTGTACTAAGCTCAATTCCAAGTGGATCAAGGACCTCCACATAAAACCAGACACACTAATAAAAAAGAAACTGGGGAAGAGCCTTGAGTACATGGGCACAGGGAAAATTTCCTGAGCAGAACACCAATAGCTTATGCTCTAAGATCAAGAATAGAGAAATGGGACCTCATAAAATTACAAAGTTTCTGTAAGGCAAAGGACACTGTCGAAAAGACAAAATGACAACCAAAAAATTACGAAAAGATCTTTACCAACCCTATATCCGATAGAGGGCTAATATCCAAGATATACAAAGAACTCAAGAAGTTAGACTCCAAAGAGCCTAATAACCCTTTTAAAAATGCGGTACACAGCTAAACAGAATTTTCACCTGAGGAATATCAAATGGCTGAGCAGCACCTAAAGAAATGTTCAACATCCTTAGTCATCAGGGAAATGCAAATCAAAACAACCCTGAGATTTCACCTTACACCAGTCAGAATGGCTAAGATCAAAAACTCAGGAGACAGAAGTTGCTGGCAAGGATTTAGAGTAAGAGGAATACCCCTCAACTGCTGGTGGGATTACAAGCTGGTATAAACACTCTGGAAATCAGTCTGGCCTCAGAAAACTGGGCTTGATACTACTGGAGGACCCTATTATACCACTCCTGGGGGAAAAAATCCATGAAATAATTACTGCTGATATTCTGCTAGACACGGAGGTCTGTGTCTAGCTCAATCGCTATAGAAATCATAAACAACTGATGGGACCAGATGCAGAAACAGACAGGCAAACATGAGTTATATCCAGGGCAACCCTGCATAAGAGATGTGGGGAGAGTTAAGAGGTCCAGAGTAGTGTAGGACACCAAGAGAATGGATACATCTTACAGAGTCATGTAAGTAAGGCTTACAGTGGATCACAGAGACTGAAATCCTATATAATAGACCCTATATAGGACCTATGAGCTAGGTCCTAGTCATATATTTTTGATTTTGTATCTGTGTCTTTTTTGTGGAACTCCTAATTGTGGATATAGGGTATAGGGTATGTAGAATTTTTTAAGGGACAGTCAAGCATCCACTGAATGGAAATATGAATTGAAAATTGTTATATTTTACAATGCAAAGGTATTTGAAGAAACTGAACTCAACATTGCTAATATCAATATGCATGTGTTTTGAGAACCCCAAGTTCCTGCTTTACTTCGTTGCATGATGTCTGGTTACTGAAAATCTGTTATTGAATATGGAATCTGGGCAGAACCAGTCTGTAGTGGTTCTTTTCACATAATCTAGCCCCCTTTCTTCTACTGCATTACATTGCTCAAATTGCAGCTAAAAATTTGTATTTACAAATTTTTCCAGGCTCTGAACAGGAAGCATTTAAGAATCTTTAATGTCATCCCCAGTGGGTCCCAGGAGTCTCCTGTTTCCCTCATGTCCAGGACCCTTCAGTGTCTATCCTCAGTTCCTCATCCCCCTGATACATATTTTCAGTCATTTCCTCAGCCTCTGTACATCTCTTACATCTTCTCCAGTTCCTGATACTGCACTCCTTATTTTCTCCCCCCGCCCAAGCTTCCGTGATATCATTTGAGTGGTAAATGAATGGAATGATTAATTAAGAAAAAAGGAGTGTAGTGTCCTGGTACTCAAATTCTTGTAAATTTTGTAACTATTAATTTAGATTAACTACACCATTCCAGAGACCAAGATTCAGCCCCCTTCTGTACCCGAATTTCAAAGGGAGTCTGTCAGATTCTCTCATGAAATGTTTCTTTGTATAAGACAGAAATATGGAGTAAGGAGACAAATGAGAGTGTCTCTCATTGGAGTCTAGTCTACAATTATTGTAAGAAAATCTGTTGGATGTTTTAGCTATTCTGACAACCAATACATTTTGGCACAACTTCTTCATATGTTGTTCAAGGTCCATATGATCAGCAGATTTTCTAAATGCTCTTTAAATGTGCTTTGAAAACCTACTCAGGATTTCCACTTGGATTCAGTTTCATATTATGAGAAGCTTAAGAAATCAACTCAAGTGTTTGAAATAGTCCTCCGTCACAGCATGCCATCTCCAAGTAGTGCAAGTAGCCAGTTATCTACCCAGCGGCACGTGGGAGTCAGCCAGCACAGATGAGAACTGAATTGCAGCACAGAGAATACTTTCTGGAATCCTCTGTCAGGAAACATCCTGTTTTGATCTCTGGTTTGGGACTGTCCTCTACCACAGCATGCCATCTCCAAGTGGCACAAGAAGCCAGCTGTCTACCCAGTCGCATGAAGAAGACAGCCAGCACAGGTGAGACCTGCCCTACAGCTCAGAGGATCCTGTCTAGAACCATCTGGCAGGAGCCTTCCAGTTTTGGTCTCCAGCTTGAGGCCATCCTCAGCCACTGGGTACCATATCCTAGTGACACATGGAGGTATCTAACCACTCAGGAATGCAGAGAGGCCCAGTAGTACAGTAGAACCACCCCTGCTGCTCAGAGGAAACAGCCTGAAACCCTGAGGACACAAGAGCCTAGGAACAGCCTGAGACAGGAGTCTTCCGATTAGTGCCTGCACCCAGAGTTGATAGGGGCCACAGAGCTATATACCCAAATAGAGAGTGGGTCTCGTAGAATTACTTACTTATCAGTGTACACAGAGAGAATGGTTCTTCTAGGAGCACAGAGAAACCACAATCAGAGACAGCAACACCATCTAACAGCAGAGATAACCAGAAGGCAAAAGGCAAATGCAAGGACATCACCAAAGAAACCAAGGCAACATGGCTCCATTGGAACAAAGTTTTCCAACAACAGCAAGTCCTGAATACCCTAACACACCAGATAAGCATGAACTGGATTTAAAATCACAGCTCATGATGCTGATGGAAGGCTTCAAGAAGGACATAAATAACTCCCTTAATGAAATACAAGAGAACACAAGTAATCACGGAGAAGGCCTTGAACAACTAAGGGAAAAACACAAAAAAACAGGTGAAGGAATTGAACAAAGCCATCCAGGATCTAAAGATGGAGGTAGAAACAATAAAGAAATCAAAAAGAGAAACAACTCCGGACATAGAAATCTTAGGAAAGAAGTCAGGAGTCATGGATCCAAGCATCAACAACAGAATACAAGAGACAGAAGAGAATCTCAAATGCAGATGATACCATAGAAAGCATTGACACAACAGTCAAAGAAAATGCAAAATGCAAAGAGCTCCAGACCCAAAACATCCAGGAAATTCAGGACAAAATGAGAAGAACAAACCTAAGGATTATAGGTATAGAAGAGAGTAAAGATTTCCAACTTAAAGGGCCAGTAAATGTCTTCAACAAAATTATAGAAGAAAACTTCGCTAACCTAATGTAAGAGATGCCCATGAACATACAAGAAGCCTACAGAACTCCAAGTAGATTTGACCAGAAAAGAAATTCCTTCCATCACATAATAATTAAAAAACTAAATGTGCTAAACAAAGAAAGAATATGAAAAACAGTAAGGGAAAATGTTCAAGTAACATATAAAGGTAGACCTATCAGAATTACACCGGACTTCTCACCAGAGACTATGAAAGCCAGAAGAGCCTGGGCAGATGTCATACAGACCCTAAAGGAACAAATGCTAACCTAGATGCTATATCCAGCAAATCTCTCAATTACCACAGATGGAGAAACCAAGGTAATTTATGACAAATAAATTTGCACGGTATCTTTCCATAAATCTAGCCCATCAAAGGATAATGAATAGAAAACACCAACAGAAGGAGAGAAATTACACACTAGAAAAAGTAGGAAATCCCTTTGGCGACCTCTGTTCAGGGGATCGACTGCATTGAGGATACAGGTACCCAGGGATCACCCAATATAGCATTGTTTTGGACAGAGCCTGTTGTCCCAACTCGTTCTATGAAGCCAAAATTACGCTAATACCAAAACCACACAAAGATCTGACAAAGAAAGAGAATCTCAGGCCAATCTCTCTTATGAATATTGATGCAAAAATACTCAATAATATTCTTGCCAAGTGAATCCAAGAACACATTAAGATGATCATTCACCACGATCAAGTAGGCTTCATACCAGGGATGCAGGGACGGTTCAATATAAGGAAGTCCATCAATGTAATCCACTACATAAACAATCTCAAAGAAAAAAACCACATGGTCATTTCATCAGATGCTGAGAAAGCATTTGACAAAATTCAGTATCCTTTCATGTTAAAGGTCTTGGAAAGATCAGGAATTCGAGGCCATATCTAAACACAGTAAAAGTAATTTACAGCAAACTGGTAGCCAACATCAAACTAAATGGAGAGAAACTTGAATCAATCCCACTAGACTAGACAGCAGGGACTAGACAAGGCTGTCCTCTCTCTACATATCTTTTCAGTATAGTACTTGAAGTTCTAGCTAGAGCAATTAGACAACAAAAGGAGGTTAAAGGGATACAAATTAGAAAGGAAGAAGTCAAACTATCACTATTTGCAGACGATATGATAGTATACTTAAGCAACCCAAAGAACTCCACCAGAGAACTCCTACAGCTGATAAACAACTTCAGCAAAGTGGCCGGATATAAAATCAACTCAAGCAAGTCAGTAGCCTTCCTATACTAAAAGGATAAGCAGACTGAGAAAGAAGTAAGAGAAATGATACCCTTCACAATAACCACAAACAATATAATGTATCTTGGTGTGACTCTAACCAAACAAGTGAAAGATCTGTATGAAAAGAACTTCAAGTCTCTGAAGAAAGAAATGGAGGAAGACCTCAGAAGATGGAAAAATCTGCCATGCTCATGGATTGGCAGGATTAATATAATAAAAATGACCATCTTGTCAAAAGCAATACAATCCCAATCAAAATCCCAACTCAATTCTTCATAGAGTTAGAAAGCGCAATTCAAAAATTCATCTGGAATAACAGAAAACCCAGGATAGCTAAAACTATTCTCAAGAGTAAAAGAACTTGTGGGGGAATCAGTATCCCAGACCTCAAGCTGTACTACAGAGCAATAGTGTTAAAAACGGCATGGTATTGGTACAGTGACAGACATGCAGTTCAATGGAACAGAATTGAAGACCCAGAAATGAAACCACACTCCTATGGTCACTTGATCTTTGACAAAAAAGCTAAAATTGTCCAGTGGAAAAAAGATAGCCTTTTCAAAAAATGGTGCTGGTTCAACTGGATTTCAACATGCAGAAGAATGCAATTTGACCTATTCTTTTCTCCTTGCACTAAGCTCAATTCCAAGTGGATCAAGGACCTCCACATAAAACCAGACACACTGAAACTAATAGAAAGGAAACTAGGGATGAACCTTGAACATATGGGCACAGGGGAGTATTTCCTGAATAGAACTCCAATAGCTTATGCTCTAAGATCAAGAATTGACAAATGGGACCTCGTAAAATTACAAAGTTTCTGTAATGCAAAAGACACTGTCAAAAGGACAAAGTGGCAACCAACTAACTGGGAAATGATCTTTACCAACCCTATATCTGACAGAGGGCTAATATCCAATATATACAAACTCAAGAAGTTAGACTCCAGAAAGCCAATAACCATATTAAAAAATGGGGTACAGAGCTAAACAAAGAGTTCTCACCTGAAGAATATCTAATGCCTGAGAAGCACCTAAAGAAATGTTCAACATCCTTAGTCATTAGGGAAATGCAAATCAAAACAATCGTGAGATTCCATCTCACACCAGTCAGAATAGTTAAGATCAAAACCACAGGAGACAGCAGTTGTTGGTGAGGATGTGGAGAAAGAGGAACACTCCTCCACTGCTGGTGGGATTGTAAGCTGGTACAACCACTCTGGAAAACAGTCTGGCGGTTCCTCAGAAAACTGGGCATGACACTTCCAGAGGATCCTGCTATACCACTCCTGGGCATATATTCAGAGGCTTTACCTGCATGCAATAAGGACACATGCCCCACTATGTTCATAGCAGCCTTATTTATAATATCCAGAAACTGGAAAGAACCCAGATGTCCCTCAACGGAGGAATGGATTCAGAAGATGTGTTATATTTACGCAATGGAATACTACTCTGCAATTAAAAGCAATGAATTCACGAAATTCTTAAGCAAATGGTCAGAACTTGAAAATATCATCCTTAGTGAGGTAACCCAATCACAAAAGAACACACATGGTATGCAGTCACTGATAAGGGGATATTAACCCAGAATCTCGGAATACCCTAGACACAATTCTCTTATCAATAGATTTCCAAGAAGATAGACGGAGAGACCCCTGGTCATAGTAAGACTGGATGTAGGGGAATGCCAGGACAGAGAAGTGAGAGGGGGTTGAATGGGGAAAAGAGGGAGGGAACGGGTCTTATGAGACTTTCAGGGAGGGGGGAAATGATTTGGAATGTAAATAAAAAAACTTAGAAAAAAAAAAAAAGAAAAAGCAGGAAATTAATCTTCTTCCAACAAACCCAAAGAAGATAACCACCCAAACATAAAAGTTACATCAAAAATAGCTGAAAACAACAATTACTTTTCCTTAAAATCCCTTAACATCAATGAACTCAATCCATCCCCCCCCCAAAAAAAAAACATAGACTAAGGTACTGGATACATAAACAGCACCCAACATTTTGCTGCATACAGGAAACGCATCTCAGTGTCAAAGACAAACACTACCTCAGTTTAAAGGGCTGGAAAACAGTTTTCCAAGCAAATGGTCCCAGGAAACAAGATGGAGTATCCATTCTATTACCTAATCAAAAAGACTTTCAACCAAAAGTCATCAAAAAAGACACAGAAGGACACTTTATACTCTTCAAAGGAAAAATCTACCAAAAACTCTCATTTCTGAAACTCTATGCTCCAAATACAAGAGCAACCTCATTCGTAAAAGGAGCCTTACTAAAATTAAAGCACATATTGCACCACACACAATAATTGTGGGTGATTTCAACACCCCACTCTCCTCAATGGACAGATCAGGAAAACTCAAACTAAATACAGACACAGTGAAACTAAGAGAAGTTTTTGACCAAATGAATTTAATATATATCTATAGACTATTTCAACCTAAATGAAAAGAATATACCTTCTTATTCGCAGCTCATGGTACCTTCTCCAAAACTGACCATATAATTGTTCACAAAACATACCTCAACCAATATAAGAAGATCAAACTAATTCTATGCCTCCCTTCAGAATACTATGGAGTAAGGGTAGTCTTCAATAGCAACAAAAAGAAAAAAAAACCCACATACACATTGAAGCTGAACAATGATCTACTCAATGATATCTTGGTCAAGGAAGAAATAAGGAAAGAAGTCAAAACCTTTTTAGAATCTAATGAAAATGTAGGCAAAACGTACCCAAATTTATGGGACACAAAGAAAGCAGTGCTAAGAGCAAAACTCATAGCTGTGAGTTCCTCCATAAAGAAGCTGGAGAGAGCATACACTAGCAGTTTAACAGCACACCTGAAAGCTTTAGAACAGAAAGAAGCTAATACACCCAAGAGGAGTAGAAGGCAGGAAATCATTAAACTCAGTGCTGAAATCAACCAAATAGAAATAAAAAAACTATTCAAAGAATAAACAAAACCAGGAGATGGTTCTTTGAGAAAATCTACAAAAGAGATAAATCTTTAGCCAGAATAACCAGAGAGCACAGAGACAGTATCCAAATTAACAAAATCAGAAATGAAGAGGGAGAAATAACAACAGAAACTGAGGAAATTCAAAAAAATCATCAGATCCTACTACAAAAGCCTACACTCATGACAAGTGTAAAATCTGGATGAAATGGACAATTTCCTACACAGATACCAAATACCAAAGTTTAATTAGGATCAGATAGACCATTTAAACCATCCCATTACCCCTAAAGAAATAGGGTCATTGACAGTCTCCCAACCAAAAAGAACAAAAAACCCAGGACCAGATGATTTTAGTGCAAAATTCTATCAGACCTTCAAAGAAGACCTAACACCAGTACTCTTCAAATTATACCACAAAGTAGAAACAGAAGGAACACTACCCAACTCTTTCTATGAAGCCACAATTTCACCTATATCAAAACCACAAAATGCTCCAACAAAGAAAGAGAACTTCAGACCAATTTCCCTTATGAATATCAATGAAAGAGTACTCAATAAAATTCTTGATAAAAGAATCCATGAACACATTCAAAAGATCATTCACCATGACCAAGTAGGCTTCATTCCAGGTATGCAGGTATGGTTCAAAATAGAGAAATCCATGAATGTAATCCACAACATAAACTTAGAGAAAAAAAAACACATGGTCATTTCATTAGATGCTGAGAAAGCATTTGTCAAAATTCAACATCCTTTCATGTTAAAGGTCTTGGAAAGAACAGAATTCAAGACCCATACTTAAACATAGTAAAAACAATATGCAGCAAACCAGCAGCCAACATCAAACTAAATGGAGAGAAACTTGAAGCAATCTCACTAAAATCATGGACTAGACAAGACTGCGCTCTCTCTCCATATTTATTCAATATAGTACTAGAAGTTCTACCTAGAGCAATTAGACAACAAAAGGAGGTCAAAGTCATACAAATTGGAAAAGAAGAAATCAAATTATCACTATGTGCAGATATTATGATAGTATAATTAAATGACACAAAAAACTCCACCAGAGAACTTCTACAGCTGATAAACAACTTCAGAAAAATGGCTGAATATAAAATAACTAGAGTAAATCAATAGCCTTCCTATACTAAAAGGATAAACATGCTGAGAAAAAAATAGGGAAATGACACACTTCAAAATAGCCACAATCATTATAAAGTATCTTGGTGAGACTCTAATCAAACAAGTGAAAGATCTGTATGACAATAACTTCAAGTCTCTGAAGAAAGAAATCAAACAACACCTCAGAAGATGGAAAGATCTTCCATGTTCATGGATTGGCAGGACTAATGTAATAAAAATGGCTATCTTTCCAAAAAAATATACAGATTCTTTGCAATCCCCATCAAAATCCCAACTCAAATCTTCATAGAGTTAGAAAGAGCAGTTCTAAAATTCATCTGGAATAACAAAAATCCCAGGATAGCTAAAACTATTCTCAATAGTACAAAAGAAATTCTGGGGGGAATCAGTATCCCTAAAGCAGGACTACAGAGCAATTGTGATAAAAACTGCATGCTATTTGTACAGTGATGGGCAAGTAGATCAATGGAATAGAATTGAAGACCCAGAAATGAACTTACACACCTATGGTCATTTGATATTTGACAAAGAAGCTACAACCATCCAATGCAAAAAAAGATAACCTTTTCAACAAATGGTGCTGGTTCAACTGACTGCTATCATGCAGAAGAATGCAAATCGATCCATTCTTATCTCCTTGTACTAAGCTCAAGTCCAAGTGGATCAAGGACCTCAACATACAACCAGAAACACTGAAACTAACAGAAAAGAAATTGGGGAAGAGCCTTGAGAACATGGGCAGAGGGGAGAATTTTCTGAACAGAAAACCAATAACTTATGCTCTAATATCAAGAATTGACAAATGGGACCTCATAAAATTACAGAGTTTCTGTAAGGCAAAGGACACTGTCAAAAAGACAAAATGACTACCAAAAAATTAGGAAAAGATCTTTACCAACCCTACATCCAATAGAGGGCTAATATCCAAGATATACAAAGAACTCAAGAAGGTAGACTCCAGAGAGCCAAATAACTGTATTTAAAAAATGGTGTACAGGGCTAAACAAAGAATTTTCACCTGAGGAATATCGAATGGCTGAGAAGTACCTAACGAAATGTTCAACATCCTTATTCATCAGGGAAATGCAAATCAAAACAACCCTGAGATTTCATCTTACACCAGTCAGAATGGCTAAGATCAAAAACTTAGGAGACAGAAGGTGCTGGCAAGGATGTGGAGTAAGAGGAAAACTTCTCCACTGCTGGTGGGATTGCAAGCTGGTACAATCACTCTGCAAATCAGTCTGGCAGTTCCTCAGAGAACTGGGCATAATACTAATGGAGTACCCTGCTGTACCACTCCTGGGCATATATCCAGAGGATTCTCCAGCACATAACATAGACGCATGCTCCACTATGTTAATAGCAGCCCTATTTATAATAGCCAGAAGCTGGAAAGGACCCAAATGTCCCTCAATGGAGGAATGGATACAGAAAATGTGATATATTTACACTATGGAATACTACACAGCTATTAAAAACAATAAATTCATGAAATTCTTAAACAAGTGAGTGGAACTGGAGAATGTTATCCTATGTGAGGTGATCCAATCACAAAAGAACACACATGGTATGTACTCACTGATAAGTGGATATTAGCCCAGAAGCTCGGAATACCCAAGAAACAATTCACATATCAAACAATGTCCAAGAAGAAGGAAGGAGAGGACCCTGGTCCTGCAAAGTCTCAGTGCAGCAGTGTAGAGGAATACCAGGATATGGAAGTAAGAAGGGGTTGATTGCGGAACAGGGGGAGGAAAGAGGCCTTATGGGACTTTCTGGGAGGGGGATCAAGGAAAGGGGAAATCATTTGAAATGTAAATAAAGAATATATCTAATAAAAAATCAGCTCAAAATGTTAATGTCACATATATAAGCAGAGTGTTTGCCTGCCTTTATAAGATTCTCACCTTTCTTTTATTCATAGGTATATAATGTTAATCCAGTTGCATGCTATAATTTATAACTCATAAGTCATATTAGCATCTTAATGTGTTGGATTATACATATACATATATGTGCACATATATATATACATATACACATATACATACATATTTATATGATAGTATTTAATATTGTTTAAAACTCCTCCACAAATTATATCTCTAAGAGGTTAATGCATTCTCCTTCATTGCCAGAGGCTTCTTTGTTTTTCTGTGTGAAGAATACAAATCATAAAAAAAAATTGTATTACTCTAACCAATTTGTCTAAAGAACTGTGAGAGGAAATAATGAATTGCAGGTCTGAGTAAATCTTGTATGCTTCTCACAACTCTCATTCTCTTTACATGTCCTGTGACTAATGTACCCAAGATGGAGACATTAGGTTTTTGTGAAATAACAGGATAAGAAGGCAAGTGATGTACAGGGTTATACCCCACAGAAAACGTTAGGATAAATTTGAGAAGCAATATATTGGTTGCTATATATTCCTGGTATGTAGGGCCTATTTTGAGATCTTATATTGCCATATAAACTGGTATCATTTTAAGCAATATGATTCCTAGTATTATTACTTAAAATATAAATCCTTACTTTTCATATCTGATTATTACAAAGATATTTTAGACATTGTGCTTTACTTGGGTAAGATATTTTGAGGTTATATTCATCAAATGCTCTGAAGATAACTCAAAATCCTGAATTTATTCTTCTGTTTACAGGTAAATCAAGCATAAATAAGTTTATTTTGAGCAAATAATGCTAAATCTCATAAATAAGTGTATTTCTGCATCTCACTCAATTCTTTCATGTAGCATGTACATGCAGTATATATCTGTCTTTCCTACAGGAAATAGGGATCATTCTGAAAGAATACATCCATAAAGCATAGCAAGGAACAGAAAGAGGATAGGGGTTGATGGACTTACTATCTGTATCCAATGTCCAATGATATCACAAAATATTTATGTTTATGATTATATTTATATTTGTAAAATATACTCACAATTGAAAAGACCCAACTATGTTCTTTATCCTCCCCAGTATTTATACTTTTTCCCACATTGTCTCATATTTTGTATAGTTAATACATCATTATTCATCATTTTTGTGCCTTTTGCTTTACTGTAGCTTGCCCCAGAAAATATAAAAAAATATAATAATTCAATATCTTATAAAATTTTATATTGTTTTCTTTATGTCAATGTGCAATAAACTTGTTTTATAAAATGTTAATATAGAATACCTAAGTCCTAAGTCAATTTAATATACTTATAAGTGAGAATAATTACTGTATTAGTACTTAGATGCTAATAGGAAAATTGAAGTCAGTAGTTGGTCTACACTGGAACTTTAGAGAGCCATTAAAATATGTAACACTCTTAATGACACTCTTTAATTTCATTGTAATCTATTAGTCCTTTAATATATTTTATTTTTCAATGCTGTATAGTAAAATGTCTGGCACCTTGGATACAGAACAAATGATTAAGTAAAATTATCTTTTTTTTGGAAAATAATCTTTCCATGGTATAATTGGTTGAATTAGAATATCCCGAATTTCATTTAGATACTCGAATACTTGGTATGCAGCTAATGGTACTGTCTGAGTATATTTAGAAGTTTGCTGTGTCTCAGGGTGGTCTTTCAAACTTTAAGTTACAATTTATATATGAGCCCTTAGCTTCTTGCTCCTCCTGTTATGACTCTCCTCCAGCTTCATGCCCAAATAGCCATATACCCAAAGAAATTCTTTTTTTTTTTTTTTTTTTTTTTTGGTTTTTCGAGACAGGGTTTCTCTGTGTAGCCCTGGCTGTCCTGGAACTCACTTTGTAGACCAGGCTGGCCTCGAACTCAGAAATCCTCCTGCCTCTGCCTCCCAAGTGCTGGGATTAAAGGCGTGCGCCACCACCACCCGGACAAAGAAATTCTTTATTCATTAAGTATTCTTGATCATGGTGTTTTATCACAACAATAGCAAAGTGACTAATACACACAGGATAATAACAGTGTTTATTAATATTAAAAAACTAAACTTATCTAAAGGTCTATTATGTGTCCCCTAAAGTAACCCTTAAAGGAGTAGATAAAGACATTTCCAAACCAAATACAGGTTGAGAGGAATCTGGAAACATAGTGCTTGAAATAAGATAACAGTACTAGAAATTTGGGTAAAAACCTAATAAAAGAGATAAAATATGCAAGTGTAAGCATAGTGAAAAATTAGATGTCAATAGTTACATTGGAACTCTACTGAAGACTTTAAATTGCAACAGCTTTCTGAGAGACATTCTTTCTTTCTTGTTATCTTCTATTATTTCTTTAATACATTTTATTTTCTATATGTTATATTTATAGAGGTAAGCTGACAGCTTTTGGGAATTAATTATCTCCTTCTACCACATGGGTCTCATGAAGCAAACTCAGGTTTTCAGGCTTGGAGGAAGGCACCTTTATTCAAAGTGATCAATGCCCTCTTCCTGAATACCACATTCAGGCAGCACAATTTCCATACTTTATCCATCTGAAGTCAAACTTTCAAACATCATTCCTTCAAGGATAAAATTGGAACAAAAAATTTACTCCGTAGATCATACATTTTTAGTCTAATACACAACACAGATTCTTAATTCTTCCTTTTCTTTTTGTTGTGGAATCTCACTCTTTAATATCAGGCTGGCAAAAATATATATATATATATATAAACACCCAAACTCTTTTCTCCCAGCTAATACTCCCCAGTAAACAAGAATGTGATTAGTCACCTCTATTTCAGTCTCCTTTATCACTAAAAAAATCATTCTATCAGTCCTGATATGAAAGATCACTAAGACAGACATTATAGAACTTCATAGAAAAAGGTTCATTTGAGTCATTGTAAAACACAAAGAGAAAATTTTGGTGCAATTATATATGCAAACACACACACACATATATTATTAAAAGATTTGTTTGTGCATGTTGTATTGTGTGTTTTTTATGTGCATGCTGTATTTCTATTTCTTTGTTATACTTTAAACTTTTAAAATGTCCACTGCATAGGATACAAGCTTACTAAGTTCACATATCTTATTCTTATGCAGGAGGAAACATTTTCTGCGATATTGTCAAAATTATTTGCATAAATACTTAATAATTTGGTCAGTATAAACTAATTTATAATACTCATTGTACTGATTAACATTTCCATTTGAATTTATTCATGAAAATTTATTGAGCCACTTCTCATTCTGTAGTTATGGTAGCCATGTAAACATGTGTAAGATATAGCTTAGCAGTCATCAGATTAATTTTCCATTTCTAAGGAATTCATACTCATTAAAGAAGCCTTGAAGTTCCTTACTGAGTAATGAATTGGGACTGCAAATAGATGGTAATCCTAAGTCATACAAAAGCTGCATTTTTCTTTTAAATAACATAAGCATATATATATATATGGAAAATTCTGAATTAGAGTAGGGCAGCTAAGTGATTGGAATACATGGCTGGTGAAATAGTTTATCATGTAACAGCTCATGCTTTGTATGCAAGCCTGGAGGACCAAGTGTTATTCCTAGAACCCATGTAAAAATGGAAGGAGATAAGGAAATTCACAAAGACATTCTCTGACACCTACAGATGCACCACTGCAGTATGATCTTCATTCACAGTCATACATCATTCTCCCAAACACAATAAAATATTGTTGTGGATAGCCCTGGGGCTACTTGTATTTGATGTTAATTCCATTCTCCTGTCAGGGGCTGCAGACAAGAAATGAGGAATGAGTCAGCACTCATGTGATTTCCTGTAAACCTTCTTCCCACCTTAATTTATAAATAAAGCCTAGAGCCGGTGATTGGGCAGAAAAAGAAGGGAAGGTGGAACTGAAAGTTTTGGGAGAGAGGAGAGAGAGAGGACAGGAAGGAGAAGGAAAGCAGAGCAGAAGCATGTGACTTGGAGGAGCTGCAAGTTATAAGGGGTCTCATAGATTGGGAAGGTGGTACTGTAGCGGTAGATCTGCCCAATCTAGGTACACAGCACATATTCATATTAATTGAGTTGTGTTTTCTTTGCCCAGGCATATTTGGGTTGGAGAACTACTGCACCAGAATATAAATTAAACACTTTTCACTAGTATGTATATATATTACATATAGTAATTGTAAAAAATGAGTGAATGAATGAATATCTCTTTAGGTAAAAGTACTTGTTCCACAAGATTTGGGACCTAAGTTCTATTCCTAAATAGCATGATAGAGGAAAGGAATAAATTCCCAACAGTTAGTGTCTGTTTCCACATGTGTGCCATAGTATGAGGGACCATATTCATTCATTCATTCCATTGACTTTTCCTGTCAGCTAAGACTACAACAGAAGATGGTTATCCCCGAGCCATAATGCTTGATCTCCCCAGATAATCAATCTATAACTTTCCCATTCTTAGACTCTTACTGTCCAAGTCTTTGAGAAATGCATTCTGTTTTAGTAACCTAGTCTATGAATACTAGAAACAAGTCAAATTTATGGACAAGTACAAAACTGGAAAAGAGGACACTTATGGGTGGAGATAAGGAAAGCCAGAAAATGAATCCAAGTTGCTTGTGGAAAGTCTTACCCATTACTTACAATACTCTCATGTCATCACAATGCCAAAGTGAAGCAACTGTAAAATTATGAAGACATACAGAAGATGGGGTTGGATCATGCTTGGTCGTGCTCTCCAGAGACCTTAATGCAAAGCCCATTTTTTACCTCCATTGCTAGCCTCTCTCTTAGAAAGAAATATGCCACTGTAATTTAGTTGAATGCATACAGTGGTTGAAATATGTTCTATAAATCCCATGAGTGAGAAATGTTTCATGAGTAAGATATTAAGAAGTAGGTAATTCTCTATCAAGAGATACTGCTGTATACTGCTTCATCTCTTAAGCACTTTGATGGTTTTCCAGTTAAGTACTGAATTAAATCTGCCTTTGAAGTTCTATCAATGACCTCATTGTTTCTGTATTGATTGTTTGAATTCAAAGGAAAAATGGAAAGAAACCAAGAGATAAATTAAATATGTCAGTATGAGGGGCTATAAAAAATTCTATTGCCACTTGTTTGAAAGGAGCTCATACATAAACAAGATATTATTGAAAATACACAGAAATAAATCTTTAGTATGGAGTACATGGACAAATATCACAACATAGAACATATATGCATAGGTAAATATTTCAACATGATTTTTTAATCATGTTGCTTTCTATTTATTTTGCTTTCTATTTTATTATTTTATCAAACATTTTCATTTGTGGTATTAGTTTGAATTCAATTTTTCTTCAATTATAAAATTTTGTATTGCCAACAATGACATTTAAATACAAAATATCAGTATCATTCTAAAACCTTTTACAGAAAAAAATGAAATTAGTGTTTAGTTCTATAAACAGCATTTTCTTTTCTCTGTTTTTAGTTGCACTCTTTTCTAAATTCAAGATGACTAACTTGTCTGTGATTTGTGATTCTTGTACTTGCCTGAGAAGTACAAGAGACTATGCAATTTGGCTGAATAAAGCCTTATTGATTTTTAAACATATAAAAAGGTGTTGAATTATGAAGAATTCTATCCATATTTCATCTTGAACTGAGCATTGATTATGCAAAGCTGAAATGTTTAAAAGTGAATAGGGTTTACAAGCTACAAATGACATTTGTAATGAATTAGGCTTTGTGGCTTTGGCTCATGGGTCTTAAGGAAATTAACTCCAAACTTACACAGATAAAAATAAAAAAGCAAGTCATAAACCACATTAATTACAGTCAATTATTTAAGCCATTTTTTTCTTTGAAATTTGGAAGTTTTTGTAACAAGGAAAATAGAGATGTACAGAAGATGAGTGTTTTACTATGACTTAAAACCTTCTAGTCTTTGTAAGTTCACGGAATTAGAGAGAAAAATGTTTTTAAATTATTAATAGATGGTTGGTGACAATAGAATACAGGATACTTTTATGCTCTGATTTACTTAAAGAGATATCTTTAATTATTCAGTTTTATTTTCTCAAGAACTAACAAACCATCAGTGATTAAGAATGTTCATGTTTCTTCTTTAAATAGTGTTATATTTTATTATTACACATACATACACATATTCTCCCAATGTTTTTTTTTTTTCAATAAAATTCTTGCCAACCGAATCCAAGAACACATCAAAACGATCATTCACCACGATCAAGTAGGCTTCATCCCAGGGATGCAGGGATGGTTCAATATAAGGAAATCCATCAATGTAATCCACTACATAAACAATCTCAAAGAAAAAAACCACATGGTCATCTCATTAGATGCTGAGAAAGCATTTGACAAAATTCAGCATCCTTTCATGCTAAAGGTCTTGGAAAGATCAGGAATTCAAGGCCCATATCTAAACATAGTAAAAGCAATTTACAGCAAACCAGTAGCCAGCATCAATCTAAACGGAGAGAAACTTGAAGCAATCCCACTAAAATCAGGGACTAGACAAGGCTGCCCTCTCTCTCCATATCTTTTCAATATAGTACTTGAAGTTCTAGCTAGAGCAATTAGACAAGAAAAAGAGGTCAAAGGGATACAAATTGGAAAGGAAGAAGTCAAACTATCACTATTTGCAGACGATATGATAGTATACATAAGCGACCCAAAGAACTCCACCAGAGAACTCCTACAGCTGATAAACGACTTCAGCAAAGTGGCCGGATATAAAATCAACTCAAGCAAGTCAGAAGCCTTCCTATACTCAAAGGATAAGCAGGCTGAGAAAGAAGTAAGAGAAATAATACCCTTTACGATAGCCACAAACCATATTAAGTATCTTGGCGTGACGCTAACCAAACAAGTGAAAGATCTGTATGACAAGAACTTCAAGTCTCTGAAGAAAGAAATTGAAGAAGACCTCGGAAGATGGAAAAATCTGCCATGCTCATGGATTGGCAGGATTAATATAGTAAAAATGAGCATCTTACCAAAAGTAATACACAGATTCAATGCAATCCCCATCAAAATCCCAACTCAATTCTTCATAGAGTTAGAAAGAGCAATTCAAAAATTCATCTGGAATAACAGAAAACCCAGAATAGCTAAAACTATTCTCAAGAGTAAAAGAACCTCTGGGGGAATCAGTATCCCGGACCTCAAGCTGTACTACAGAGCAATAGTGTTAAAAACTGCATGGTATTGGTACAGTAACAGACATGTAGATCAATGGAACAGAATTGAAGACCCAGAAATGAATCCACACTCCTATGGTCACTTGATCTTTGACAAAGGAGCTAAAACCATCCAGTGGAAAAAAGATAGCCTTTTCAACAAATGGTGCTGGCTCAGCTGGAGGTCAACATGCAGAAGAATGCAAATTGACCCATCCTTATCTCCTTGCACTAAGCTCAATTCTAAGTGGATCAAAGATCTCCACATAAAACCAGACACACTGAAACTAATAGAAGGGAAACTAGGGAAGAATCTCCCAATGTTTTAAGGGTACAGATGGAATTCAAAAGACCACCTTTTCTGCCTTTCTGCCTATTTAGTCCAGATTTAGCCTTTCCAGCACATCTACCCCCTCCTCCCCTCATGTGAGCCATTAATGCAGAGTAGGAGCTTTATGTGTTCAAAATGTTAATTATTCTAATGTTTGAACCAGCTCTAACTGGGAAGGAACCATAAATTCCCTCCCACTCAGGCCTCAGGAAGTCCTGAAAAAGAGCCAGTGGAAAGAGTACAAGAGCCAAAGGAGATAGAGGAAGGCAGGACAAATTTCCTCTAAATAAACTAAGTGAAGGTAAAAGGAACACAGAGAGCAGCAAGCAAAGACCAGCACAGGTCTGCAGCAGGTCCTCGATGTACATACTATGGTTGGATTTTAATGTTTTTTATGAGATTCCTGCATGTGTAAATGAGTGGGTCTCTATTACTTGTACCTCATCTTGGGCTCTATTCCCACTGTTGGTTTGCATTGTTCAAAACTGATGTAATGGTGATTGTCTTATCCTAATATAATTTATTTTGATAAAAAATAAAAATAGTAGAAAAAAAGATAATGTTTGATTTTGCCTGTCAATTTGCAAAAAAGAAAAGTTATTTTAAATATAGTATCTTTCCTATGTGTTTTATGTGCACTTTAGTTTCTGTTCCTTCCTTTTTCTTCTGCCATGAATTTTAAGATTTTAGGTGTTTCTTTATTTCAATTGGAACAATATTTTATAATTGTGTTTAAAAACACAGACATTTACTTTTAGGATTAATCAAGGGATATTTGGTATTATCAGTTAAAACTATTCTCATTTTTCAAATTTCTGTTTGTTGTCTATGTGCTCCTTCTATTACACATGGTCTTGGATGGGCTTTTAAGATAACTGAAAAGCATAAATGGATTCCATTCACAGGGCTATCCTTGTAGGACTATTCACCAACTCAAAGTCCAGAAGGATAGCAGGCTTCTTTTTTTAATCCTTTGTAGTTCTTTCAAATTAGCTACACTTATTTAATTTACAAGAATTCTAACAAATGTCCCAAGAGAAACAGTCTTATATGCACCTCTGTATCACATCATTCCTTCTAATTTCTTGATGGATAGTGTGACCACTGGGTAACACAAGCAGTAATATGTTACAACTCAGGATATAGAGATTAAATGTTTGATCCAAAAACTTTTGGTCTTTTTTAACAGACAGGTAAATGACTTAGAAATTGATGTAAAATATTCAGTGTTTCACATTACCTCTATAGAGTAACTTCTTCACAGCACATCACTTAATTTTTACAGCATTCGGCTTTTTAATATTTTCTTGTATTTATTTATGTGATTGGAAGACCAGGGAGCTTTTATTTCTGTACCCCAGTAGATGTCTGAGTAAAGCTTGCTGAGTCAGTTCTCTCATTCCAAATTGTGGGCTCTGGAAATTAACTCAGGTTCTTTCCCATGCTTTGCCACAAAATGCCTTTACCTGCTAAGCCATCTCACCACCCAAAATTACAGAAATATCTTTCTAGAGTAAATATTTATTTCCTCATTCTACCAAGAGAACATGAAGAGTGAGATGAGAGTTAATACTCAGCATTCAGTTTATAAAGGACACAACCTAAGTATCAATAAAAACCCATCTCACAACTATATCATATTGCCAGAGAATGAATAGCGTAAATTTCTCTTTCACTTTCTTAAAATTTATTTGAAATTTCTGTAGACTTAATCAAATTCTGAGGGTACAATTGCATGTGTTGATGAAATCTGTCACTATTCTTTACCATACTTTATCAGATACTTGTTTGACCTGCCAAGTTTTGGGCCTTCTGTCTAAATTGGTTTTTCCATGGGTTTGACAATGTATATGATAAAGATACATTTAGGAGGAGAGGAGCTTATTTTCCCTTGGAGCTCCATGGGTTTCAATCCGCTGTTTGAAAGTTTCATAGTTTCCAAGTTTGTGGTAAGCTCACGTTGAGATGGTGTGGTACAAGAAAACAGTAGTTACGATTAACCTGTAAAAGTGTATCCTCCAAGAACTTTCCTCCAGTGATCTACTTATTTTAATAGTCCGTGATCCACGTAGTTTGCAACAGTTTCTAATAATGCTAAAACTGAAGATGAAACTTTTATCAAATGACCTTTGGGGGCTCCTCAGATCTAACTATAAAACTTCCTGTATTCTTCATAGTTCTCGTTGTTGTAATCAATTACGTGACAAAAGCAACTTAAGGAAAAATAGGGGAAAGTTCCATCTTGACTAATATCATTTTTTAAAATTTTATTGGATATTTCCTTTATTTATGCTTCAAATGGTATCCCATTTCCTCATTACACCTCTGAAAACCCCCTTTTCCAAACCCCTCCCGCTGCTTACCAACTCCCTTTCACACTTTCCTGACCTGACATTCACCTACACTGGGGCATCGAGCCTTCACAGGACCAACGGTCTCTCCTCTCATTGAAGTCTGAAAAGGCCATCCTCTACTACATATGTTGCTGGAGCCATGGATCTCTCCATGTGTACTCTTTGGTTGGTAGTTTAGTCCCTGGGAGCTCTGGGGGTACTGGTTGGTACATATTATTGTTCCTCTTATGGGGCTGCAAACCTCTTCAGCTCCTTGGGTCCTTTCTCTAGGTCCTCCTTTGGGGACCTTATGTTCTGTCTATTGGTTGGCTGTGGGCCATGGATATTTTCATCCACCTTCTAAGAAGGATCAAAGAATCCCCACGTTGGTCGTCCTTCTTCTTGAGCTTCCTGTGGTCTGTGAGTTCTATCTTGGGTTTTCTGAGCTTTGGGGCTAATATTCACTTATCAGTGAGTGCATACCGAGTGTGTTCTTTTGTGATTGGGTCACCTCACTCAGGATGATATTTTCTAGTTCCATCCATTTGCCTAAGAATTTTAAGAATTCATTGTTTTTAATAGCTGAGTAAGTACTCCATTTTGTAACTGTACCACATTTTCTGTATCCATTCCTCGGTTGAGGGGCATCTGGATTCTTTCCAGCTTCTGGCCATTATAATTAAGGCTGCTATGACCATAGTGGAGCATGTGTCCTTATTACATGTTGGATCATCTTCTGGGTATATGCCCAGGAGTGGTATAGCTGGGTCCTCAGATAGTGCTATGTCCAATTTTCTGAGGAACTGCACAACTGATTTCCAAGAGAATACTGGTCATTATGGTAGGGAAGTCATGAAGGCAGACAGGTAGACTGACCGCTATATTGTATCCATAGTGACAAATCAGGGGATGAATCCTGGTGTCATCCCGTTTTTCTCTTATATCCAGTCCTGAGCTCCATTTTATTGAATAGTGCCAGGCACTTGGTCTTCCTTGATCATTTGAACCTTGATGAAGCAGCTTTGATAGACACACTGAGAGATACATTTGCACAGTGATTCTAAATCTAGTCAAACAGATGGTGAAGATTAACATCATACTTGCTGCTTGGTCTTGGGCTAAAATAGTACCATTTGAAAGTAAATAGGATAATTTGAATGTGAAATAATTCTTAATAGACAGGGAAACTTAACCTGCTTTCTTTCTGTCCCCATGTCTTCTTTGTGTTTGTTTTATTTTGTCTATTTAAAGTCCAATAATGCTAGATGTAATAATTCCCCAAATGATGGAGTTTCTAAGAATTTGTAAAGCCAGTTCAGACTAAAATAAAGTGAGATAAAATAAAATGAAAAAAGCAAAATAGTAACTCAAAGGAACAAAATTATCAAGACTCCAAACAAATGAGCTTCAGTTACAGACAGTACTTTTATAGGTCAACTACGGATTTTATTTCACATAAGATTTATTCCTCTTATGTGTTTGGAGTGTTTATGAGAAATCAAACTAAAACAACAGTAAATGAATTTGAAGTACTTCATCTTTGTTAACCTTAAAAATAGTTGTCAGTCCTCTAAAGAAATTGCACTCATGGGAAAGTAGATCCTTGTGATTTTCAGACTTTTAAAAACTTTAATAAGGATACATTTCACAAAAGAGTAAACTTAAGATATCCAGTAAAATAAAACTTCAAATTAAAATTGGTAGAAGAGAAGAACCTCCAAGTGCATAGTGTAAATGATTTGGTTAGCCAAATACTTGAATTATTCAACTAATAGATAGACAGGCTGGTGATGAAACTTGTAAATAGTCTCTCAGGAAAGGATAAAAAGAAAAAGATTTTTGCAATTATGTAAGAAGGAAAATTAATTTCATTAATTAGTTCACTGAAAAAATCTATCCCGTGCTGGTGGCAATTTTCTAAGAAAAATTGAAAATTTAAATCTGAATTTTAATCCTTTTATTTACTATTCTCCTATACAAGCAAAATAGGAACAAAACTAATCATTATGCAAGAGAGAAATATTGACCTTAGACATTTTCTGAGTTTGTTTTGTGCTGGTAATTAATGAAACCTAAGATGATTTAATTTTTGCATAGGGCTAGCTTTCTACTGCTCTCTACTGTCGAGTTGAAGTAATGACAATATTTCAAATATGTAGTCCTATTTTGGTCTTTATAAATCTTTAGACAGTTTATTATCCCTAAATATGGTCACATACACTATTTTCATATGCAATATTTATGTGTTGCAATTTTTGTAAGTTTACTAGAAAATACCATAGAGATATACAAGAAACAAAACAAAAGAAATATGTTTCCACATTAATAAACACATGTTTATTTTATTTACTCTGAAAAACTCCTAGGAATAATGAAATCGTAGAGCCAGAAAGGAAGTAAAAGTCAAAGCTTTGAAAATGATGTTTACTTTCTAGGATGTACAGAATGAGCTTTCAAGATTTCGGCAGGGTGTCTGTGGGTTTTCAAAGTACTTAGAAGACAAGATCATTATTCTGTATCTATAAGCTAGATGCTTTATTCCTGAAATAAACTGAATCCTTCAAAAATGTGGTATCTTTAAAAAAAAAAGAAGGGAAAGATACATTTAAAGTATCAGATATACTTGAAAAACACCAAAAATTTGAAAAATAGAAAAAGAAGACATCAGTTTCTCTCTCTCTCTCTCTTTTTTTTAATTTGAATGGCTTTGACCTAATTAAACATCTTTTCTAGGAGAGTACATCTAACACATAGCACTGAGTTTCTGGGACTGATGGAGCCCCTGAAAATGCACCTGGTACTTACAGGAAAGCTGCCCTGTGAAGAGGCATGAGTAAGCTGGTACTGAACATCTTGAGGTCACCGCTACAAAGAGAACAAACTCTATGTGGGCTGACGAATTTTCTGTCTAGAAGAAAGAAAATTGATTCCACAACAATCTTTCTTTTCAAGGGTCCTGATGTCACATGATGGGCATTGAGTAAGTTCAGAGTGATTGAAAGCTATCCATTTTCTTAAAGAAAACTGCAGTGTGCTCTATATTGGTTTTACAACACAATGAGCTAGGCTATTAAAATTTTACAACAACCAACAAATAATGATGAGAATATTTGCTATATTCTTCACCAAATGCCTGACACCGAATTTCCCTGAAAATAAATGAATCAAATGAGCCTGAGATTGTATGCCTCTATTTTGTGACTTACAAATTGGGAACTTGTCTGGGGAAATATATTGTTTTAAATGTTAAGCTCTTGTACATATGTTTCAGAAATGCATAAAAAGAGAAAGTACAGGGATGATACTTTCTTGTGTTTTAAACTATATACTGTGACGTTAAAAACAATTGATTTTTTTATATACCAATTTGTATCAGAAAGAGATTACCTTTTGCAAACTAAAGGCATAAATGTGTTGTGTATTTTTTTAAATAAAAGAAAAAACCCAACTCATAGTATCTTATATGTCTACATTTTACTGATATTTGGTCTTGACATCTGAACAATCGTTTGCTTGAATCACCTTATGAATATTCATCTTAGTATGCAGATAAATTCATTTAAATACAAAATTTGTTTCTGTCAATGCAGAAGCAAATGTCTTTTCTATATAGTAAAAGTATCTGAAAATAGCAGTCTTAATTCTAACTCAGTGAATCTTTCTTGCAAATGAAAGCAAAAGCAAATGTAATTTAAAGAAATGTCTTGAGGTCTACAGTGTAGGTTGGCAGTATAGTCCTCATCACTGTTGGATGAGGACAGGTATTCAATACACAATAACAAGAACATCTTTGAAGTAGATATTTACAATTGATTCCTATTGAAATTTTTATCAGCAAATAAATATGAACTGAAATACAAAGACTCAGATATTGTATTAAATGTAATACTTCAATGAATTTAGATCTCATAGTTATTTTGTTTCTTCAAATTGTCAATGTGACATTTTCAGAGTTACTGTCTTTTATTTATGTGATATCTCAAAATAAAACAAGTGTCAATGAATGACAGGTGTGTAGGCATACCTATTTTTATGCTACATTTGCTACATTGATATATTTTGTTTTGTTATAAGGCTTGTAGGTAATATGAGGAGGATCCCATTAAACCTGACTCACATTTTAGTCTTTTTTCCACCTATGCAAATTTTCCCTTTCATTGAAAATAATAATATCTTTAGGTTTGGAATGGCAAAACTCCCAATATTGTGTAGTCTCAATTAAGTTTACTTAGTTTACTACTGCATAATTTACAAAAAATAAAATATTTATAACTCTTCTCTTTCTAGCAATAATTTCCAGAGAAATGGAAAGGTTGTTTTAGATGTAGAAAGGAATATGTGTGGTGAATAAAGTCTATTTTTATTTGCCCAAAAGAAGAAACATCACAAACACACACACAGGCAGACACACACACACACACACACAGGGGCACACACAAACACACATACAGTGTAAAAGAGAATATATATAACAAAAGCAATACCAATTCTGAATGGAAACAATATTAGCTACATAATATTATTTTGTTTTATCTAAAGATATAAAACAAATATTTATCCTGCTAAAAGGAGACCAATCTTCTACTTTGTATGTGCGGACTTCATCCTTCCAGAAGATCTGATATGTAATGAAGGTGGAGGGAATGTGAAACTGGCCATATAGTGATAAGAATTCAGAAATGTGTTGGTAAATTGGACTCTTAGAGTATACATGAATATTTATCAGAAAACCATTTGTCTCAGAAATCCCCTCATTTAGAAGATGCTTGCCTTAATGTAAACATGGGAGGGAAAAGAAGAAATTCTAACCAACACCAGTGAAGGATAAGGTCTAATACAATAGACTTAATGCTCTTCAAATCTACCAAGTGTAATATAAACAAAGATTGTGTCAAAAAGCTAGAAAATATAGGAAAATATAAAAGTTGAAAGTCATTGAATTCAATATGAGGCCCTGGAACAGAGGAAGAACATTGTAGTTAAAAAAAGAAATGCTGCCGGGCAGTGGTGGTGCACGCCTTTAATCCCAGCGCTTGGGAGGCAGAGGCAGGAGGATTTCTGAGTTCGAGGCCAGCCTGGTCTACAAAGTGAGTTCCAGGACAGCCAGGACTACACAGAGAAACCCTGTCTCGAAAAAACAAACAAACAAACCAAAAAAAAGAAATGCCAAAGAGAAGATAATTTTTAGTTAATCCTGTTTAAGAAATAGTTAAGTAATTTTTATAAGTACAGCTTACTGCTGTAAGATTTTACCAAGGGATATTGAACAGTTTTTTGGTACTCTCTTATCTTTTCATAAATTAAAATCTATTTTAGATATTTTACCACCTGAATTCTTTGACATTTTCTTTCATGCTCACTTTTTACTCTGACTATTCTTCCTCCTATTGTGTCTTTCCTGCCTTTACAATTCCCTCCCTAACAAATCCTTTCCACATCCATGTGCCTTTGCCTTATTTTGACACCCAATGAATTCAATGAGGGCCATCTCTGTGAATGTGGGTTTCTCACACTCCACTGAAGCCTTATGGGTTCACAACTCACAGTTTACCCAACTCACAGCAATGACCGCCTATTTCTGAAAAACTATCAGTGGCCACTTGTTCTTCCTGCAAGCATAAATAACTATGGATGTCCTCATTAATTTTAGGTTCAGTGTAGAAAATCAATATTAAAATGGCCATATTGTACGCAGAAAATGGAATTCTTATTAGCCCTTATTTCCAGGTGTTAAATTCTTCCGTAATATTCACTAAACCCCAGAGGAGTACTATTCATTGATGAGTATTCATGTTTTTCATTCTCAAAACTTTGAACAATAACGTGTCTCTTCATCCACCACTTTTCAGAGAAAATTTCTCTGAAAAAGTCTAGGACTAATATTTGTCTCTGAGAAAACATAAATGGCTAGAATGTAGTTGAAGAGCATATGGGTTATAGTGTAAGTAGGGTTCTCCCTGGTGCCTGTACCTTCCTGAAACATGCTTTTCTGGCTGGAATTCACAATACCAATAATGGATTCCCTCCTGCTATCAGAAAGCAGTTTAATTCTTCCAAAATAGTGGTGCCATTGTTGCACAACTGGGTCTATGTTGCCAATGAATTGTTATTGTGACTTGTATAGTGTGCTGCGAGTTCAAACAATAGGTGGCCTTTCTCTCCCACCCCATCCCCAGGGCCAGCATCTGCATTGTGTCTTAAAGCTTCAAGCTTTATTAGGTAGTCAGCAGAAGGAAGCTTCCCGCTCAGTTCCAGATTGGTTTCTCTGCACACAGCAATCAAGATATGAAAATTGTATTTTTAATAGTGATTCCCTAGAAAAAAATTTTGTAAAAAGAAACATAAATGAGGATTGTGTCAGATCTGGTTTGTTTATTAGAGAAAAATTCAGCAATGTGGTAAGCTTGTGTCAAAGAGAAAAATGGAAAATTTCTTAGTCATGTGGAGAAATAAGTGAATATCAAATTACTACCTTTGTTGAAGGGCAGAACATGTACTGCAAAATCATAAAACCATAATCCTTTAGGTTAATGATATAAGTCATTTGTATCTTTACAGAAATAAAAAAGGGACTTGGTATTAATATCGTGCATCCTAGTTTTCCTCATATTAAGTGCTTTCCTTCCCGATCTGTGCTTTATCATAGTTGGTTGAAGACATCAAGCAAATCCAATGGATCCTAAAACTGATTAATGTAGGGGCTGAGAAGTTATCTTTTTGCACATTTTCAGGTTTGGTCATTGTTTCCATATCAATTTTCTTCATAGGAATTCATAGACACATGATCTTATACAGATAACTTGTTGCCTTTTGGGATTGGGAACTGTACACATTTTACATATTTTTGAGAAATATTTTTTATTTCATTAGATTTTCTCTGAAGACTAATTCATCAGTTTTTTCGCAATTTTTTTTTACATTCCCAATGATTTCCCCTTTCCCAGTTCCTCTCTCCCTGAAAATCCCATATGCCAAACTTTTAAAAAGGAGAAAACATCACAAAAATAAGCAAAAAGGCATGCTTCCAAAACATATACTGAAACACACTTATAAACCCCATAAAAATCAAAAGCATCATTCATTTATGCCATCTTTCTTTAATTTTACTATTGAGATAAAAAATAGTCTTGAGAATAAATGAAATTCTCATGATAATCCATTGTGGTTAAAATAAGTCAGTGCTACTAGATTAAGCAAAAATGATAATTGGTTTGTCTGGGTTGAAAGAGTACATGTATAGTTCCATGAGGACAAAAATGTAAATACAAAAAAGCATTTCAAAGTTACATAATCATAATATTTGAATAGTGCTGTGTGGTCCTCCAAACTCAACAAGTCACAGGGGAAAACAAAACATGGAGATTAATTCCATTTTAGAAATATTTGGATGATACTGCCTGAAAGAAGAAAAAAGTTAAGTGTAAGGAAATAGCCTAGAGTTCAGTTGTTTAGAGGGTCTTAAAGGCCAAATGTCTTCTGTAAGAAAAACCATTAAGTTGGCTCTTTTTTAGTAGACATGAATTGTCCAGGCAAATTCATGTGTGTGTTTAATTGAGCCTGTAGGTGACAAAGTGCAGGTGCAATAGCGTGTCTAATTTGTACTTTTGGCATGAAGTCCTAGTGGCTAATTATGCATTTAGTTGCCATGGGTGCAATTTGGTTCCCCTGCATTCTTTATGCCTGTTTAATGATTGCAGGCTCAAGGCATCCACTGATTTGGAAGATTGTTCTGACTGAGAGGTCAGCTTTAAAAATATGTATAAGGAAACTTGGCCACTGAAGTAGTCACTGTGAGGACAATTTTTAGATTACAAAATTTTACAAATTTTTCAGCATGTAGAAGAAAACACAATTAAAAATAAGAGGATTAAGGCAACCTCATGGAATGACATAATTTCTTTGGTTGGCTGGCATATAATTTTTCTCTCATTTCTATAGTCCACTGCAAATTAGTTATTATTTGGTAAAATAAGTGAATTGGAACTAAGAGTAATATTGTCCCTTAATTCTTCAAGTCTTAGTACTATAATAAAAATTCATGAATAAAATTAATGCTACTTTATAAGTAATATATAGCGATTATTTTTATGGAAAAAATAAATGTATAGATTGTTTTTATCTTCTTGCCAACTAAATTAACAACTTAGAGAGGGAACTCATTCAACTTATCATGGTACATTGCATATGCTGGAGTCTTTTTGTTTATGAGAGATTTATTGTTGTTGGTTGAGTAGGTATCAAATATGCAAACACATTATTCATAAACATATATATATATATATATATATTTACTTGCTCCTGTAACGTGGGAAACATTCACTTAGAAGAAAATTCCCCTGGCTCTATTAGTGGAAGAAGCATATAAAACTGTCATTGGCAGCATCGTTTTAAAAGAGAAATCAATTTTGGGTACTGGAAGGTCAAGGCCAAAATAGATAACTGTTCTTTCCTATGCTGCATACTGCTGCTTTGTCATCTTTAATTTCCCTGGTTTAAATTGTGCTTTTCTTATAAATAATTCAGAGAAAAGCATGTGATTCTATAATGAGTAAATCAATTAATGATTGCCTCAAAGCATTTATGCATGTGAGACTCACAATAAATTCCAATTAATACCAAGAAACTATCAAATACTTCTCTCTGATGACATTACGCACAATAGCTTTTGCTCTACTAGTATGAAATCAGCACTGTCCATATTTTGGGACTGATATATTAATGGTATATATATTGTTCAAGGGTTTTCTAATTGTAGTCTGGGAATGCAAGCTAAGCAGTTCTACGGGAAATATTTTATGTAAGAATGAGATGAAAGTATAGAGTCAAGCCGATTGTTCCTCTAACATGGAGGTGGCTTCTTACAGGTTCCTTTCAATCTTACCCCATTAGTAAGCAATGCAGGACTACTCCTGCAAATGGTGAGAATGCAAAGTAGCTGTTCAAATTGGAAAACATATTTTATCCTTGGGAGAAGGAGGCAGGATTAGGTTTTGTTTAACTGACTACATGTGTTCAAAACAAGTTCTGTAAAGTAAGCAATGGCAGTATGCCTGCTCTAATCCCACCTTCTTTCTTCTAAGATTTCATTTCAGAGAGTGTGCACACAACTGTCAGCAGTGATTAACATAATCTATCTACAGATGCTTTCTCTAGTTTCATAGGTAAGCCTTGACATCCATCCCTAAAGTTATGATTTCTACAACAAATAATTCACTTACCTTCAGTTTTAATTTTGACATTTGGAAATGAATCCTTCATGATATGTTCCTTGAAGTTGTTTTTTTCTGAACGTTTGCTGAACTTCTGAACCTACAACTAAAATATTGAGTCTGGATCCAGACCACCTCATAGGTATGTTGGGTATTTTTTTAAATAACATGGTAGACACACATGGTGGAGCTAAAAAAATATTCTCTACATTTGTTTATGATGTGAAATCTAAGAAGATGGATTTCTAAGCTAGGATTTAAGTCTGGTTTTGGTTTATATATAAAAATATAGCTGTTTGTAAAATTGTGGATACATGCATTTTCCTGCTCCCTAGCTAATTACTCCCATCAGGTTAGTATACACTTTCCAGTTTTCACGGTCTTCTCTTTCCCCAGACACTCCAGCTTCCTCAACAGGAGGCAAAAGGACTGTGATCAGAAGTTATTTCTGCTTGTAGCTTTGTTAGTCAATTGGCATATTTCTTTTATAATTGAAAAAAAATAAATTACTAATAACAACCCAAAGTAAGACCAATGTTCTTCATTTTATTTATTTTAAAACATGTGTTCTTAAATGTTAAAACAAAAAATTAAAGAAACAAGAGTAACCTTTATATGTTCAGGCCCTGAAGTCCCAATGTTTTTATTAAAAATATAGCATACTAAATAGTAAGAGTAGCTCACAGAAATGCCGATGTCTTAACATAAATGATACAGGGTTTTAGAATGTGTTACCAGTCTAAGACATAAAAAGGAGATCCCTTTAAAATTACAAATGTGCTAATAATAAACATTGAATAATATATACATACAAGTGTCAAAGTTATAGCTAAAATGAAATTGCTGACATACAGATAATTATGTGAATAATACACCATGAGATTAACTAGGAATACATGGGTCTATTTTACTTTCTTATAATTTTTACTTCTCATATCAAAAAACAAAACAAATAACAATTCTGTTTTCAGTTTTTAAATTTGAATCAGACTTTGAAATGCTAGTTTGGCAAGATTGTGTGAGTGTGATAAATTGAGTGTATCATCACCTAATGAGAAATTGGTTTAAAATATTATTTGAGAAAAAGTACTAAGGATAACAATGGATGTAATTATTACTCCTTTATGGCATAGAACATTTTTTCTGTGTCTATATCTGACTTTACATTATCACATTATCCTTTGGCTTCAGTATGTAAAGAATTAGAACATAATGACTCAGATAAGAAAATTTTCATTTCTTTAATTACCACATTTTAAGGTATTTATATTTCTCTAAGGATTTAGCGTTTAATTAGAGAAAACCATGATGATTATAGCAAATGGGGATTAAATGATATTTAATGAGAAAGTCCATAATGAAGGTTTGTGGAGAATCAGATTTTATTTGCAATGATTTCAATCTGATCTCAGATGTGACAAAATAATTACATGAAGATTGCTCCTTGGAATTTTCATTTCACATAATCTAACTGATGATCTAATTTATAGCCCAATTAGGCAATTTTTCAAATGCCATAAGGTGAGGTGTGCTAGGAGAGACCTCTTTATGTCCCCATCTGTCATACACTCTGGTTTTTTTGTTTTCTACTTGACATTTAAAATTTTGTTATGAATGTGTCTGGCAAGATACAAATATTCTAAGATACTTAACGTAATGGGTTAGATGTGTCTTATACAAACCAGATATTATAATCTTAGCCTGAAGTGTTACAGCATTGGGAGGAAGGAGAGGGTGGCAAGTGTCTACAGTATAAATGTTGTTGAATTATCAATATGAAAAGAGCCCTGTGCTGTGTGATTTTGCCATTTGGTCTCACTTTGTCCTTTGTTCCTCAGCACACACAAAAGCTGAAGGCTGATGCTGGCTTCATAACTTAAACTTCAAAAACTCTAGAAATGTGAAAAAATGAAATTTCAATTATTACAAAGTACTTAGCACTTCTTTTATAACAGCATAACAGAGAATAAGGAGAATAAGTTTATTTCAAAAATATTCTGACATCATCAGAACAACAGAGAAAGGTAGAAAATCTCTACATTGAACAAGCTACTACACTAACCTTTGTGAACATAAAAATAATGATATAAAAATATGAATCCATAATTGGCTTCTTTATTTAAAAATATTACTGTTAATAAATTTTGAGAATATTGTTTGTTTTGAGTAAGACAATGTTTTGAGAAAAGATGATTGTTTGATTTCCAAATTAATTACTTTATCTAGTCTAAAGTTTCAGAAAAGAGAGTTGGTGAGGGACTGATGAAATTAGACAAAGTATCATAGTGTATTAAATTGTCTCAAATTCACACACATTGAAATTATCAAGAACCTTTACAAAATCAATTGATGTTTCAAAACATAATAGATTTCCCCATTGAAATAAAAGCATAAAATATCCTTGGAATCAAAATAAAGTTCTTGTTATTTTATACACACTATAAAATATTTCATGAAATAGGTTATGGAGTTGTATATGAAATGTGGAATGCAAATTAAATATCAAAATAGAAAATATTTGAAAGATGTCTTGGTAAAGGGAGGCAAATGTTCTTAAACCCTATTCAGTGGTAGAGCATTTGTTCAGGTAATTAAACTTTTCACCCATGCTTAGGCAAGAAGCCTTAATTACATTCATTGGGTCATGTGAAAACAGTCATATAAGTAAGGAAAAGGAAGATTATATTAGTACAACAGTTTTTTTTTTTTTTAGTAGGAAAGAGTAAGAGACAGAACTGATAGGGTGAAAACTACTAGGATTCATTCTATGAATGCATAATGTTGTCAAAGTAAAATATTTATATATTAAATTTGCACTCTTTGCTGAGGAATGAGTTTGTACTGAAGTAAACTCATATCTGAAATAAAATGCTTATATCTAAGACTAATTAGAAATGAAATACTTTAAGGCCAGATTATAATAGTCCATAAAGATCAAATTCTTACCTTTTACTTTATGCAGGCCTTAGAGACTGAGGAATAAGTGGTCTGAGAATTCACTATATAAAATGATTAGGCTGATATAGATTAATTTTTGATACCAATTAAGGTGAATCAGAGCAAGAGGGAGATTAAGGATGATTTGTAAATAGACTAGATGGTGGCATTTTTCTTATGTTGCTTAAGAAGGAGAGTAAGACCTTACAAAGATAGACAAAAGCCAGAATCTAAAGAGACATTGACATCATGTAAATATTAAATATATAGAATTCCTTAGAATTTTCATTTATTTAAAGTGTTACTAGTCAAGAATAAAGTACCAGCCAGTGTCAGATGTAAGCTGAATCACCTCCTCCTTAATATTACAAAGGCTAAAATGAAAGTAGATACTACATGTTCCAGAAAAAAGAAAACATTTTTTTAAAGTTAGCTATATTTTTATCATATTCTTCCCCTCCCCTAAGTTTGTCCAGATACTCTCTTATCTTATTCATCAAACTTTAAGATTTTGCTCAAAAAATAAAAACCCAAATGCAACATACCCAATACACCTCCCCACCAGAAAAACAAGAAGACAACAACCAAAAATAAACACATACATAAAAATGAATCCAATAAAAGCACACATGTGTATTGAAAGTATTACTTTTGAATTTTTCATGCTTCTGTTGTTTAAGTAAGGTACAAACTGATAGCCTAATGCAGGTGAGCCACATGACTTCAGTGGAACACAAATGATCATATTTATAATTGTCATGCTTTCTCAAGAATGAATACTATACATAACTAATAATTTCTTTCCTCTGCAATCTTCAAATTTTTGTACATATTTTGACCCTCCTATTTTTAAAATATGTTTGTATATTATTAACAACATGGGAGAAAATATAAAGTGATAAATATGAATGCCCAATAAATTTTGTTATTGCCTTTGTCAGTTCTCTATTGATGGAAAGACATGCCATGATTATTTTGACTCAAAAGAAGGCATTTAATTGGGCTAACTTACAGTTTCAGATGTTTATTTCATTATCATCATAGTAGAGAGCATGGAGGGAGGAAGGATGAGATAATTCTTTACATGTCACTGAGAAGTCTATATATAGATCTGATGGCGGCTAGAAAAAAGAGCCACTGGGCATGGCTTGAGTTTCTGGAACCTAAAAGCACATTCCCAATGACACATGTTCTCCAACAAGGCCACACCTACTCCAATATGGACAGCCTTCCTAATCCTCCTCAAGTGACACTGCTCCCTGATGACTTAGCATTCAAATATTTGTGCCTTCAAGTCATTTTAAAGTAAAACAACCACATTATCTATGCATTGTTATGAAAACATTTATTTAAGATAGTTAATATTTATATTAGGTAAAGGTAAATACATGTAGATATCCATCATGAAAGAGTCACATTTAAAGCAATTTTCTAATTATATGTGCTGCTCTTATTTTGTATTTATTTGTTCATTTAAAATTATAACATCATTTTTTCCTTTCCCATTATTTTCTTTCAACCTTTTCATGTTCCTTGCCTCCTACGCCTTCACCTAACTCACTTTCAAATTGCCTTCTTCATTTTAGATTATTTACACACACAAACACACACACACACACACAAACACACAAACACACACACCACCACCACCACCACCACCACCAACGACAACAAGAAGAACAGCAGCAACAACAATATCCCACTGTGTTGGAGTCCATTTCTAGTTTGTCAACTATTCCTTAGCTTGAGGATTGCCATAAATTAGTTAGAACACCCAGTGTTACTCGATTAACAGAAATTAGTTTTCTATCTCCCACATGATCCTACCATTCCAGCCTCTACCCCATTACTCCATACCTTTATATTTCTTTATTTCTCTTTCCTAATTAGATCTATCTGTTCTTACTCTATACTTGACTTCTGTTGTTCTATGAATTTAAACATGGTTATCATTGTTCCACAGCTGCTATCCATATATGTTAATAAGTACCATATTAATCTCTCTGAATTTGGGATATCTCACCCAGCACAATATTTTTCTAGATTCATTTATGAGTCTGCAAATGTCATGATGTCATTTTTAATAGCTGAGCAATACTCCATTGTATAGAGGGAGGATATTTTCTTTATCCATTCTTCTCTTGATGGCCCTCTAATATGTTTCAAACTTCTGACTATTATGAATAGAACATTAATGAGCATGGTTGAGCAACTTTCCCTGCATACTTGAAGATATGCCTGAAGCATATTTTGCAAAGATTAAAGTCCTATATAATTTTAGAATATAAGGTTTGGCTTCCATTTGATTTATTAAGTATGTGCTTCATAATAGAAAGGAACCCAGCAGTCTTTTATTTTCAAAATCCTCTATTTTATTACTCAGTCCAGATCCAAGATCTGCAATTTCATAAGCAAACACATTGCTTCATGAACTAACAGCCTTGTATGTAAAATGTGTTTGGTACTGGCAGAAGTGTAAAGTGTAGGATTAAATATCAATACTTGGTATTTTCACTATCTTTGTAGATTTTTCAGTGATAAATATCCCAACTAAAGGAACTTAAGGGATATTCCTCTGTAGTATCCCCTAACCACAAAGAATTTCTTACATTCTCCATTAGATATTATTTGGAAAAATGCAGTGTGTTCTCCCTTAGAGGACTGAACTATGTGAGGTTAGTTCTAAACATATGCATGCCTTGGCATAAAGAGTATAAAGGGACCAGAAATTAATATCACCCGAGTATGCACACCAGAATGTAAAAGCGAAAGATAAAGCTGAGATAGTGACCTATAATCCTCATCCTTCCAGAGCAGGAGTTGAAAGAATCCTCTTTAGCTTTCATTCTCTTGTACTATAGGAAATCATTTACCCATCACCTTCTCCTTTTGAGAAATGCCATAGTTTCCCAAGCTCAGAATATTAGTGTCTCTCTGTCCCTCCCATATTCTTGGAGTGCTTTAAACTGTCTCCTCCACTTTTGGGTCAGATCTTATATCTGGAAACTTGCCTTTAACAAAAATTTGTAATATATTGTCTTTGTATACAATAGCTCTAATAGGTACTAAGGGGATAAAAAAAATCATCAGCACATATTACTAATTACATTTATGTATTTGTAAAAGAAGACAAAGATAAAAATTGCTTTTGTGGCTTTGTGGAATTCATTGTACAAGTTCATGACTTTGTGTGTAAAACTGAATCTCCAGATTTCTACTTTTACTGTTTATAGGTTTGCCTTTACTTCAACAATGTCACTTTTTCTCCAAACTAAATGTAATTATGCTGTTAATCCAGTGTTTATAAACTCTTTCCCCTGAGGCATCTAACTCATGAATCACAGGTTACAGTGTAGACCACGGTGAGAAACCATCTGCTCAGACGAACATTTATTATAAGGGTTATAAAAGTCTGTGTTTATTATGCATGAGATGCTGAATAATTTAGGTGGGTTTCAGATAAATTCTTAAATGTAAAGCAACTAAAACACTAGTTTGAGAAAGAAAAGAGAATACTATTATTATATACAAATACTTAATTCAGAATAAACATGAAGGCAAGGCTCTGGATGATTTTCTAAGATGACTTAAACCAATGAATTTTTCTAAAAGCACAAAATTTCCAGGAAATGCCAATAAGGTAAAAGAAGAAATGTCTCTAAATTAAAACATTGTACTGTTTAAAAGTAATCACTACAGATAAGCCTAGTGTCTCCTTCAGACTTGCTTACTATTCCTCTGTCCTACTGCTTCTTTCTGGTTTTATCATCATCCCACTCTCTCTAATTAAAACCTGTCTTCGGTCCCTGATTCCTATTTCCCATTCTAATCATGAACACCTCATTCATCTTCTCCTGTTGAAGCCCCCTCCATGGTTCCTTTTCTCTGTCTTTTACCAAGTTTACTCCAGGTCCTAGACTCGGATCTGAAGATTTGGAACTGGAACCTCACATGAGAGGGATCATGTGAAGTTTTCCTTCCTGGGTATGGGTCACGACACTCAATATGATCTTTTCTATTTCCACCCATTTACCTGCCCCAGTCATGATTTTGCTTTTTTTTTTCTCTTTTGGATGAGTAGTATTTCACAATGTATATGTATAATATTTTTAATATCCTTTTAACAGTTAAGAGTATTTCAGTGGTTTCCATTTGCTAGCTTTAGTGAACAGTGTCAAAGTACCCAGCTATGAAAATAACCATGGATTGAAATGCTAGGTCCTCTGGGAATATGCCAAAGGTGATGGAGGTAGAGCTGGCTCATGTGGGAGATTTACTTTTTGAGGATTTTTCTGAACTGATTTCTAAATTGGCTGGATCAGAGTATGCTCCCACGTATCAGTAAATGAAGGTTTCCTTCCTACATCTTCACTAGGATTTGTTGCTAGCTATTTTGTCAGTCTTTGCTGTTCTGAATGGGATAAGAGACGATTGAAAAACTGTTTTGATTTGACTTTTCTATTAGCTAAGAAGAGTGAATACATCCAATACCAAGTACTCAGCCCTGGGGATCACATACATACAGGCAACATTATATGGACCAAGATAATGATTCATTCTCTCTCTCTCTCTCTCTCTCTCTCTCTCTCTCTCTCTCTCTCTCTCTCTCTCACTCTCTCTCTCTCTCTCTCTCTCTCTTTCCATACACACACAGACACACACATATATATAATCACTGCAATTTTGTCATACTATATGCCATGTTTTATTGGAATGTGATGTGTAATCATCTGGCTAGAACAAAAATTCAATCATGTAAAATATTAAAAATACTAAATTACAAATGGAATTAAAATAAAGATTTTTCACATATTCATTAAACACACCTACTTAAGGGGTGTTTCATATTTTTTTGTGGTGAGAGGGAAGGTAAAAGAGTGGTGATTAATGTATTCTGACAATAAAATGATAATGAAAGCAAAGTTGGGTAGAAAGTAATATAGAGGGTAATAATATCAGCCTGAAACTTTGTTTATAATGAGAAAGGCATCAGTGACTGAACTCTACAGGAGGTTCTGGCAAACTATTATATAATTATTGAGATAGTGGTGTCCTTAATTGAGTCAAATACATGTCAAGTGTGCTTAAGACTATCTAGCACATATCTGCTGTCTTATTAGGACAAGATAATATGATTAAAAGGAAGGTAAGAGTAATGGCCAGAAGCAGGTTTCAATTTTCCTGGTGGTTATGGAAATGAAGAGTAGCTCCCAACCCTTCGTGTGTATCTTCAACATATTTTGCATATATTGGGGCTCATACATGGCAAAACTTTAAAATTCCTTTAAGCCCACATTGCCATATACTCCTGAGAAATCATTATCTCAGAAGTCTCAATCTCACCCTTGCACATAGGTTATCTGATGATTCTCTGCCTTCATAGGCTCAAAGCTCCATTTCCACCATTCTTCGCCACATAGGCTATCAAGTGTAAAACTACTGTCTCCGCTTTGCATCTTTTTGTTTTCTCTGTAATAAGTAAATATCTTTCAATACTATTGTAAAGAGATGTACCTACAACATAGACATTATCAGATTTTATTTATTTCATTTGAAAGCTTAGACTTGATGTATATACATGTCTTTCTAATTAAATATTGTCATACTAGCTTGCTATTGCTGGCTTGCTGCATGAATAGTGTGAGATCATCACATTGGCTGAAGCTGGAAAGAAAGCACAGCATGTAGTGCTCTCCTGTCTGGTCCTGCTTTGAGCATGAGTATATTTGAGTATATTCATGAGTATATTTGAGTATATTCAGGAAGTCAACTGATTAGATAGTTTATTTAAGTCCATGTTGATTTCTGGTATAAGCCTTTTGAAAAGTATCTAGATAACTTTCTCATTGTACCTTGTTTTCTCTCTAGGAATGCCATCTTAAGCTTTGCTTGTTTTCTACACTGCTATATACAACACAGGATTTTAATTTATAATAATAAAACATATTTTTTTAAAATTGCCCTTTATTCATCTATGAGATTCCTTTTTCTAATTTGTGAGAGAAGAATCTTAAACCACTAACTCCTTAGTTATGCACTCCTAAAATGAGGGTGTGAGTTCTGTCCACAAGACATCTCAGATTCCCTTTTTTCAGATAGCTTTCTGACTGCTACTCTTGTTTCACTTTTTCATATAACTTATTTTGAACTTCAACCAGGAACCTGGAAATATAGCTCAGTAGTTAAAAACACTGACTACTTTTCCAGAAGATTCTAGTTCAATTCCCAGCAACCAAATGCTAAATTTATACCAGGATGTCTGATATGATTTCTGGCATTTGTGAGCACACAGGCATGGTACTCAGAAAACATGCAGACAAGAAAACCATATGGATAAGATAATATTTTATATTAAAAATATGAACAAGTAAACTTCAAGTACCATTCATAAAAACAGTTTTAATATTATTATTTTAATTTTGATATTTTATTATAGCCACAAAATTATATGATAACCTTTCAAAATGATGATAGAGTAAATAGCCCATGAGTAAAGATTTTCCCAGAATCCTCAATATTTCATTAGACATCAAGATTACAGAACTTTCCATTTCTTTTCCAGGAGTTTCAAAACCAAAAATGAAAATTCTAACAAATACTTAAGATTCAATTAAATTCTGATAACCTTTTATGTTTAATGAATTATTCAAGATAAATATTAAAACATGCTCATATTTGTCCATGGAAATGGAGGTATGGGGTAGTATGTAAGATAGATAAAATACCAGTACAATTGGCTCTCTGGGGACAGCACTTTCCCAGAGATACAAAGTAAATAAATTAAATAAACAGATGCATGCACAAATAAATATGTACACAATTCTGTGCTTGCTACATTGGTATCATGTCTACCCACTACTAGAAGACCTTTAATAAAAGCAGGTCACTATATAAGAAGATGCTCCTTGACAGTCAAGAAGCAAATAACAATGAATTTTCTTGAAGAAGAGTATCAAATAAAGTTATTAGAATTGAAATATGGTGTCAGGCCTGCCTAGTAACAAAAAGTGATTGATAAAGTATAGAAAGACTCTCTTGTATTATATGGAAGCATCACCCATCAAAAAATACTGTTGGTCTCAGGCAAGAAATATGAAGATGGAATTTCCTACAGAGAGAGGAATCTGTGAGAGAGTCAGGTGCTAGACATTTGCTCCAGAGACTGAGGATACAGATGCAGGAAGAAGTCATGTGGCACACTTAGAATCAAATAAGATGGATTAATGAGATATGTAACTGGGGAATAGAGACAAAGCTAATTATCTAACTATGTATTCATATATAAGAAGTCTCAAATCATTATTTCAGGGAAAAAGAGAGAATAGGTTGGAAAAACTCAGGGTTACAGATGCCATTAACTACAGTAAAGCCTTGAAACATCTGCTTCCTGCCCTTAACAATATATAGCCTTTAACTAAACTGGAACAAGTTCAATAGGTTGGGGTTGGGGCAAGATATACTCATTGCATATGACAGGACTCTACCATATATACATATAATTTGCTATGAAAGCTATTGCTGTCTTTCTTTCTGGGGCTATGTGTTAGTCATGCCATAAAGAAATCTGTTTTCAGGCAGTAAACAAAAGTTTAGCCTCATGTTTAGGCTAAAGTTGATACACTGAGCCTCTATCTCTGTTAGATAATTTAGAAACTGTCAGGCTGATATGATTATGAGATTATGGCTTGTATAATTTTCAATGTTAAATCATTCCTTAGGATGTATTAAAAAGAGCAGTGTGACAACATACCCAGAGGCTTTACCTGCATGCAATAAGGACATATGCTCCACTATGTTCATAGCAGCCTTATTTATAATAGCCAGAAGCTGGAAAGAACCCAGATGTCCCTCAACGGAGGAATGGATTCAGAAGATGTGGTATATCTACACAATGGAATACTACTCTGCAATTAAAAACAATGAATTCACGAAATTCCTAGGCAAATGGTCAGATCTTGAAAATATCACCCTTAGTGCGGTAACCCAATCACAAAAGAACACACATGGTATGCAGTCACTGATAAGGGGATATTAACCCAGAATCTCGGAATACCCTAGACACAATTCGCATATCAATAGATTTCCAATAAGATGGAAGGAGAGACCCCTGGTCCTGGAAAGACTGGATGTAGGGGAATGCCAGGACAGAGAAGCGAGAGGGGGTTGAATGGGGAAAAGAGGGAGGGAACGGGGCTTATTGGACTTTCGGGGAGGGAGGAAACGGGAAAGGGGAAATGATTTTCAATGTAAAAAAAAAACTTAGAAAATAAAAAAAATAAAAAATAAAATAAAAAAAAAGTGCAGTGTGATGCTTTGAATGGGTATGACCCTATAGATTCATGTGTTTGAATGCTTTGGCCCATAGCAAGTGGCTCTATTAGGGGGTATGGTCTTGTTGGAGTAGGTGTGAACTTGTTGGAGAAAGTGTGTCAGTGTTGGAGTAAGGTTTGAGGTCTCCTTTGTTCACGCTATATCCAGTGGCAGTCTCTATCTGTTATCTATGCATCAAGATGTAGAACTCTCAGCTCCTTCTCCAGCTTCATTTCTGCCTGAAGTCCATGTTTTCTACCATAATGATAATGGACTGAGTTTCTGAACATGTTAACCATCACCAATTAAGTATTTTCCTTTATAAGATTTGCCATGGTTATAGTGTCTTGTCACAGAAATAACACCTTATCAAGGTTAGAAGTTGGTGATAAGGACCTTGATTTCTGTACTGCTGTGATAGATCTAACAAGACTTTTATTTGGAGGGATGTGGACTTTAGGACCATGGATTAGGTAAATAGAGAGGTGCCTGAGGAAAAGAAAATCCAGCAACAGGTCTAAAGTGGGATCCATCTCAAGAGAAGATCTCAACACCTGACTCTATTACTGAGGCTATGGACTACTCTCAAAAAGAGACTATACTACAGAATTTCCAGCAAGCACCTGAAAGAATCAGATGCAGATATTTTCACCCAACCAATGGACAGAAGCTGCTGACCCCTGCGGTTGAATTAGGGAAATGATGGGAGAAGCTGAGGAGATGGGCGACCCTGTAGGAGGATGAGCAAATTCAATTAATCTGCACCAATGTGATCCCACAAACACTGGACCATCATCCAAGCAGCATACACCAACTGATATGAGGCCCTCAACACATGTACAGCAGAGGACTGCCAAGTCTGGGTTCAGAGAAGATGTGCCTAACCCTCAAGAGACTGGAGGTCTCATAGAGTTTAAAGCTGTGTTTGGGTGGGGTTTGGGGTGAGAACATCCTCATGGAGACAGTGGGGTGGGAAGGAGGTATGGAATGTGGAACAGTTGGAAGGTGGAAGAGGGATGGATAATTTCTGAAGTGTAAAAAAAGTAAATAAAGAAAAATAATTAAAAAAAGAAAGAAAGAAAGAAACAGTTGAATGCTTTAAGTGGTGCGTAGTGAGCCATACTTGTAAAAGCATTGAAGTCAGTTGTGCTGAGGATTATTTGAACTGCAGGGGCCTGGGTCAAGGTGTTTGAGAGGGCATCAATTTTAGTATGTTGCCTAGTGATAATTTTTGTGGTATTTTAGTGAAGAATATTTTATGTTTTATGTCCTTATGCCTGGGGCTAAATTGAAGAGTTCTAGATTAATTGAATTGGAAAAGGAGATTTCAAAACAGCCTGGTTTGAGCCATATCCTATCATTATTATTGTCCATGCATTTTAGAATCTATAATTAAAAGGAGCACCAGAGAAAATGGAACTAAATTCTGTTCTCAAGAAGATAAACCAATTCAAGAAAATTTGGGTCCTAAATAGAATTATGTGAGTGGTGACCATAGGAGACAACTCCAAACATGTAAGGTTCAACCTTGTGCAAAAGAATTAAAGAAAAGCTTAGGTCCAAGTGTGGTAGAACCGGCCTTTAATCCAAGTACTCAGAAGAGAGACATGCAGGTGTCTGAGGTCAAGCTTGGCATGGTTACACTTTTATTTCTTACATGACAATGAAATCCTTAATAAGCCAATATGCTGGAATAATTTCATTTTTCATTGTCATAAGTTGTGTTAAAGTAAAGACCCTAAAAAAGGAGTATTAATTATGCAATACAATAATTTTGACAAGAGAATTATTTACAGATTTATTGATTTTTAGCAAAAAGAAAATTGATAGGAACAGCTATTTAAAGAATCATAGTACTTTTTAACTGCCAGGAAAGATACAAGCAGTTTATAGTGAAAGACAAGAATTCTAAGTAAAACTATAGATCTCAAATCATAAGAACTACAAATATTTCATATATCATTAATAAGCCTCCTAATAAAACATTACTGTTGTTTCTTGATATTTGATACATGAATATATAGACTTATTTTGAACAAAGTAGAAGCATAGCTTTGTTAACGTAAGTGAATTTCCTTAGACATGTACGCATTTCCTTCTGGCAGTATTGGGATCGTAGCTTAAAGACTTGAGTTTGAAAAGCACAATAGGTTCTGTGCTTATCTTTCATGAAGAATTAAACTAAGCTAACCTTAAGAGCTTGACTCTATCGAGAATGGTGAATGTGTTTTGATTCATTTCCCATGTTAATCCTTTGTCTATTGATCTAATTTATGTAAATCAAATCTTTACCTGAGGGCTCTAGAGTTTCTCTAAACAGTAGGGATTCAACTTTCAACTTGAAGTCAAATCTCAGTTATTCAGGGGCTTGTTTTGGAGTCCACTGCAAAGAAAATTCATGCCTCTGTATGCTTTTCCATACCCAGTGATAGGATTTTAAATACTTTGCTCTTATAGCTTGCTCTCTTTGGAAGAATAAAAGCTGTGGTGCAAACTCATCCATGACACTGATTTTTTTTTTTTTTACTTTCTGAGTTTCCAGATTTACTCAGACAAATAATTTTATTAAAATATTACTTTAGATTTTTCCATGCTTCCATTGTTTTAATAAGGTGCCAATTGATAGACTGGTGCTAGGGAGCCACATGATTTCTATGGGACAAAAGTGATCATATTTATTATTTTCATGCCTTCTTAAGAATGAATACTACATGTACCTAATAAGATTTTTCCCCTGGAATCTTTGACTTTCGATACATATTCTGACTCTTCTACTTTTTACATTCTTTGTATATTATTAACAACATGGGGGAAAATATAAAGTGATAAAGAAATAAGAATTCCCAATAAATTTGGTTATTGCCTTATTGCTCTATTGCTGTAAAGACATACATGACTATGGTGAATTATAAAAGAAGGCATTTAATTGGGCTTACTTACAGTTTCAAATGTTTATTTCATTATCATCATGGGATGGAGCATGGCAGTAGGAAGGATGAGATGATCCTGTACAAGTCACTGAGAAGTCTATATATAGATCTGCTGGCAGCAAGAAAAAACAGGCACTGGACATGGCTTGAGTTTCTGGAACATAAAAGCACAACCCCTGTGACACATGTCCTCCAACAAGGCAACACCTACTCCAATATGGACAGCCTTCCTAATCCTCCTCAAGTGGTGCTGCTCCCTGATGACTAAGCATTCAAATATTTGAGCCTACAAGTCATTCCAATTAACATCACCATTATCTCTCCATTGTTATGAAAACATTTAAGACAGTTAATATTTATATTAGACAAAAGTAAATGCTCCTAGTAGATATTAAACATGATGGATTCAAATTTAAAGCAAATTTCCAATATTATGTGCTGCTCTCAGACTGAGCTCAGGAACCCTGGTGGAGGAGGGGGCAGAAGTACTGGAGGAGCTGAGGGGGACTGCAGCCCCATAAGAAGAACATCAGATGGCCTGACCACCCAGTGCTCCCAGAGACGAGACTACCAACCAAGGAGTATACAGAGAGGGATCCATGATTCTAGATATATATGCAGCAGATGATGGCCTTGCCTGACAACAATGGGAGAGGAGGCCCTTAGTCCTGTGGAGGTTTAATGCCCCAGCAGGAGAGTGGGAGTGGGTGGGGGAAACATTGTCATATAGGCAGAGGTGCAGGGAGAGAGGGTGGATGTGGGATGGGACTTTTATGAAAGGGTATCCAGGCATTAGGATATCATTTGAGATGTAAATGAATGGAATGATTAATAAAAAATAAATAAAATAAAATAAAATATCACTTTCTCCTTTCCCATCTCTCTTTTCAACCTTTCCAAGTACCTTGCCTTCTACTCTGTCACCTCACTTCCCCTCAACTTGTCCTTTTCATTCTTGATTATTTTTATACACACACACACACACACACACACACACACACACACACACACGTTCATGCATAACGTTCATGCATAAGTAGTTTAGCTACTTGGTCTATCTGTTATTGTTTGGATACATATGATTTCAAAGTAGACAATTTGGTATTGGCTAACTAAAAAAAGGTCTTATCCCTGGGAATACTAATGCTTTAAATCTTGCTCTCTGGTGAACATGTTTTAGCTGCCTGTAGGTTAATTTTGTTTTGTTATTTCCCCCTAAGTATGGTGACCCTCTGATATTGTTGCAACCACATTTGCAAGTCTATTGGTATCAACATTATTCAGATACAAACTCCTACTGACTTCCCGGTTCTCTGTCTCTTACAATTTTTAAGAGAAAAAAATTGACATTAGTAGCCACGGGAGAAAAGCAAATTTAAAAACATTGAAATTATACTTCATACTTGTCATAATGGCAGCCATTATGAAAAGAAATAACAAGAAATACTGGATAAAGAGAAAAGCAAACCAATAGGAACTGCTGGTGGGAGTATAAATTATTACAGCAATTATTGAAATCAGCATTTAAGTCTCCTCAAAAAGCTAAACAGAAAACAATCACCTAACTAAGAGCTACAATACTCCCAGAATCACGATAAGGCAAATGATAACAGAGATACTTGTATATACACATTTATTGCATAAATATTCCCAAAAGTGTGTTAAGGAACCAACCTCTGTGTACATCACAAAAGACAGGATAAATAAAAAACGAAAAGCAAACAAACAAACTGCAGAATATATAACCAATAGAAGTTTATTATCAAATCATAAGGAAAAATGAGTTTGTGAGAAAGGGGGAATCAAGTGGAAATTATGATCTTAAACTAATTAAACCATTCTCAATATTTATATATGGAATATTTTCTCAGATTTGAGTCTTTGATTTTACATAGGCACATGAAGTCTTAAGTGTATGAATATATATGTGTATATGCATATGTGTATAGATATTTTGAAATTGTTAAATAAAGGAACTCAATAGGAAAAGAAAGTGGGAAGGGAAGACAGCAAGGATACTCTTGGGGGAATAAAACTCAAAGTAGATGGTATGCTGTAATGAAATTGTTCATTTTATCACTCAATACTATGGTGAAACATGAATACAAGTCGGTAAAGCATGTTCAGTTTAAAAATAGAAAAGGTTTGAAAACCTGATGGTAAGATATTATGTTGTCATACCCTGTGAGGAGAAAGAGCAAGAGTAAATCAGGGAGACGTCTCTCTTCCTTCTTGCCTTCACTCCATGTCCTCCAGCCACTTAGTGCTTCAAGTCAAGATTCTAAACCTCAGTAAGCAGATCATGTTTAACATCTTCCTCTGTTACTTTAGTAAACAAAGCCTTAGACTTAGATTCTATTTTACAATACAGGGTTTTATTCATATTTCAGAAAAACATTAATGGAGCCCTTCATTTTGTAAGTGTCTCCAGTTGGTGAGTTTTAATTATTGATTTTTGATGGCTATCATATTAAAACAATTACTACTTTTTAGAAAAATCTATAACTCATGGCTTGTTGTGTTTGTGTGTATAGATGCTTTTAGTGTTTACAAGCTTCCAAATGATTGAATGGAGCTTATATTATGTGTCTTATTCAAGCAGAAGACATCCTCCTAATGACAAAGAAATTTTGGAGTGGAAATAGAGGATAAAAAATCACAATAAAAATATATTTCTGTTTTAGAAAAATGACTATTGTTCTTAGTGAAATCATTTGATTCTTATCCACAGCTAGAGAAATACAATTAAGGCTTTTACATATTTCTCTTATTTTCTCTACTGCTTACTAATAAATCTTTAGGTACCTTGTAATCTTAACTAGTCCTAGTTCATTTCATAGTATTCTTGTTATGTGCTTAATTCTGTCCCTTAAGGACATAACACTAAGCTAACTGAAGAACTAGGACAAACAGAAATAGAAATGTAAGAAAATAAGAAAAGTTATCAGAATCTCTAACAGCAGAAGTGTAACCTAATCATCTAATTTAATCCCAGTAAATTTCATAGATATATACTCAAAAGATACTTGAAATGATTTTCCTATTGGCCTAATTAATTTTAGTAGTTTAAAAATATTAGCTATGGTAATTATTCATCCCATCATTAACCTATTTATTGAAAAACACACTCTAAATTATGCTTTGAAGGTTCTAGTCCAATATGAGAAACATATATAACAAAAAGACCAAAACTTCTGAATGACTGAAAATTATAAAAATTATTTTTTGTTATTATTTTACTTATGAATTCACAGGAAAAAGACTAAAATAACTTAGTTATTTGGACCTACAATAAATTCTTCTACAAAATGTTACACAGTGAAAACTATCGTAATGGTGCAAAACTTTTAAAATAAAATACTCTGCCAAAGTTTCTTGTAAAACTAGGTTTCAAATTTACCATATACTGAAACATGTAAATGTATATTAAAATAACTTTTTACTATGTTGGCCATAGGAATATAAGAAAATGACCCAGAAAAAATATTAATGTGTAAACATTATTATAATTTATATGTTCTAATGCACAGCTAGTAGATTATACTATATTTATTTTATATATAAATAAAAATAATTGAATGAAAGTCAATTTTTATTTAATTTTTAAATTACTCTTTTGTTGTTGTGAAGGTAAACCACGAGTATGGCAACTGATAAAAATGAGTATTTAGTTGGGAATTTGTTTAAAGCTTTTATAAGATGAATTGACAATCATCACGATGGGGAGCAATTCAGCAAATAGGCAGGCATGCTGCTGGAGTAGAAACTTACATATCTTCTAAAAGTTGGAGGTAGAGAAATAGAAAGAGACTGGGCCTGGCAGGTATGTTCAGAATCTCAAAGCTCACTTTCAGGGACACATCTGCTTCTAAAAAGCCACACCTTCAATATTTTGGAATAATATACTTTTACTCTTAAAAAAAAAATCATGTTTGTCAGCAACTACACTTACATTTAAAAGGTTTTGGTTAATTTCATTATTAGTTTTTAACTTGGCTCTCAATTTCTTGTACTCTTTGAGTGTCCAAAGGTAGTAACAATTTATAATGTATAGCATATGCCAACAATACAATTCTGTAAGTAAAGAATTTCAAAATCTCCTTCAAGAGGAAAGAAATGACAAAAGATTGACTAGATTTCTGAGTGAAAAGAAAGATGAAGACTAAGACAAGTGACTAAATGAAGATCTCAAAACAATTTTTCCAGGATAATAAAGCAAAAAGTATGGCATAAAATCCATTAAGCAAAGTTAAAAACGTTCTTAATTTCCATGACTAATGTTAACATCCTAACATAGTGAATATGGACAGCTATTAATTCATTTAATTTTCTTATTTAAAATTAAATTTCAGGAAAATTTATGTATAGTTGTCTCTGAATAAATCACACAATTATATTATCCTTATAAAAAGATTTGGTGTAAAAATTAATACATGATTTCTAGTCCTAAATGTGTAAAAAAATACATAATGGTTTAATCTCAACAGTTTAATATTGTTTGAAACCTTTGAGGTAAAAGATTTAAAATGATGACTGATGAATGACTGTAGTAACTGCATGGATTCTGAGGAAGTTGTGAATTATTAAAACACGTGAGTTATTAGTCAAATTTGTAATTTTTAGATAATAGCCCCAAATGTTTGGGAAGTATTTGTCTGCTTCTAGTTTGTCTTTAAAACAACAATCTGTGATAGCTGAGAAAATAATTTAAAAAACAATCAAAATGTTTTAGATGCAATATAGAAACCAAAAACCTATAGGACAGCATGTGTTTGTAATCCCAGCACTGGTGTGACAGAGAAAGGAGGATTCTAATACTTAACCGGTCACTCAAATCATTCAACAAGTCATCACTGGGTATAGTAATAAATCCATTTCAAAGACAAAGTTAAAAAAAAAAACCAGGGAACACATTACTTTTTGACATTTGTCCTTCTCATGCTTAGTGACACACATGAGAATGTGTCCTTCACACATGATCACATGAACAAATAGACAGAGATACTTTAAAAAAGTAACAACAAAAATTTCACTCAATTAGTATTCATACCTTGCTCTATCTTCTGCACAAAAGTAGTCCATATACAGACAGTAATCTGTACAGTTAAGCTGATAATCTAAACAGTATATAACTAAATTAAATACTGAAGCAAAGAAGTAAATGTAATTTCCTTCTGAAGATGTGTATAGATGTATAAATATATGTCACTTGATAAGACCTTCTGAAAATGTTTATGTTTTAATTCATGATATTATTATTATAACAAATTTCCTATTCATTTGGACGTATAACCTGAACACTTTCTTCTTAATTGATGAACATTGTTCATGTCTAATGAGTAACAGTAACTAAATAAACAAAATAATATTGGGGTAAAGCTAAGATAAAAGTTATAACCAACATGGCATGGGGCTATGATAGATACAGATAAACCTCAAATTACCCTGTCACTGCTGGTTCCAGAAGGAATGCAGTCTACATGCAGATCTGATAGATGATACAGTGTCAGATATTCACAGAAATACTGGGGAAAATGTCAGAGGAGAAAATAAATATTAAAGTGTTGAGGAAAAAATAAACCTCATAAGCAAAACATAGATAAGATTTTTGAGTAGGAGCCTAGTAGATGACAGTTAGATCTGCCATCTCTAACATTAAAGTGATCTGACACTATAGTTCATTAAAGATTTTAAGCACACACATACACAAACACAGCTTGGGGTGTTTTCATGACCAGGCAAAAAAATTGGATGTTGTTATGAACTAAAGTTATTTAATGAGAAAAAACCATAAGGTCCTGGAGAGCAGAGAAACTCTGAATTAAGCAGAGCACCTCCAGAGATATAGTTGTGCTTCTTTTCTCCTTACATATGTCTCTCTTCCTCTTTACCAGAGTACCATCTCATTTTTCCTTCCTTTCTTTTGTTTTACCTTCTGCTTCTCTTTATTTATATTCTTTACCACATCAAACTCCAAAGGCATTATAGTTTTGTTCCATCAGAACTGTTTAGACAGGGTAACTAAGATCTCTATGGCATCCGCTTATATAACAGAATATCTTTAGTATGATTCAACACACTATGTGTGTGCAAATTCCTCAGGATCTTCTGGCAGTGAAGTTTAAACCATCATGGATATAACAGAAATCTAGTATTGTTCAGTAATCTAGTGTACACACATTCAGAGAGACAGAGAAAGAGAAAGAGAGAGAGAGAGAGAGAGAGAGAGAGAGAGAACGAGAACCAGAGATACTTTTTACATTTCATTTTGATTTTGGTAGAACTTATTATATATTCAAGTAAGTTGAAATGTGTGAGATCATCTGCTTTACCTCTAAATAGTTAAGAATGAGGATCATTCTTTGGCCTCATTACTTTTGTTCTCTTCCTTCAAGTTTTATTGGGAAAGTTCTTGATAGACACATGATGCATTGGGAGATCAGGTTATTCATGGAGTGGTTAGATTTGAGTACTTAAAAAACGAAACAAAAAGTCCCCCAAAACCAACCAAACAAACAAACAAAACAACAAATCCAATCAATTGATCCTCTTTCAATTACATGAGGATAAGGTCCCTTGAGAGGCAAATCCTTATGAATAAATTCAGTCACTAAAACCCAGTCTTGCAAATCAAAGCTTCCCAATCAACAAGAAAGTAAATTTCTGTTCTATTTTAAAGTGTCCAATATGTAGTAATTTACTATAATACCTCAAATGGACTAAGAAAGTATTTTCAAAGGTGACTATACATTAAAAAATATGGTCGAAACATGATTGGATTCTAAACTGTATTTGTTACTGGCAATAATAGACACCATTTCTTTAACATCTAGTTTTAGAGTAAAAGTAAATATTGCATGTATACCATTTTTGAGATTGCTATCAGTGAAGCAAAAGTTCTCAGAGTGATAGTACATCATTTAAATTGTATGCAAAAGTGCCTGAATAAACTTCCATCTCTTAAAATGCATGCTTAGTACACATGCTTAGTTTAGAAAGGTGCTGGGTAAAGCAATTAGACAGTTTTGAGATATATATATATAGAGGCAACATACATGTTTATATATGAACTATATGTAAAGAGTCTCATGTGGTAACTGACCATACTTCCTCTATACTATTTCAAAATATTTGAACATAATGATTAAATGTTGAACTTCTAAGGCATTATGATTGGAATATTTTATTTCAGTGTACATGTAAAATAAGCTTATTTTTTCACAACTTTTTGAGAGAAAATAGCCATTTAAACTGATTCTCATAGTCCATTTATAAAGTTTATTACAAAAATGTAGTAAGAGAGGGCAAGGTCATTCAGAAAGTAAAGGTCTCTGTTACTAAGTTATTTGATTTGTCATTGATTCCTGGGATTTGAGTAGTAGACAGAGAACAGACATAAACACTGGCATGTTGTCCTCTAGCTTCCATATGAGGAGATCACTTCTGCATGCATGGGAACACACACACACACACACACACACACACACACACACAAACAAACATACACATGCATACAGGCATGTACACACACATACACACACACTCATATATACAAGTATCAAAATAAATAAAACATAAGGGAAGTATTTTAAATAAAAAACTTAAGTAAAAATCATTTAAAGAAACTCACGAGCAGTATCCAGTATAAGCAATGAACTCCAAAAGTAAGACTCCAGAGAACCCAACAACCCTACTAAAAAGTGGGGTACAGTGCTAAACAAAGAATTCTCAGCTGAGGAATACCGAATGGCTGAGAAGGCACATAAAGAAATGTTCATCATCCTTAGTCATCAGGGAAATGCAAATCAAAACAACCCTGAGATTACACCTCACACCAGTCAGAATGACTAAAATGAACAATTCAGAGGACAGCAGATGCTGGAGAGAATGTGGGGAAAGAAGAACACTCCTCCATTGCTGGTGGGATTGCAAACTGGTACAACCACTCTGGAAATCAGTTTGGCAGTTCCTCGGAATATTAGACATAGTATTACCTAAGGACCCAGCTATACCATTCCTGGGATTATATCCAAAAGATGCTCTAACATGTAATAAGGACACATGCTCCACTATGTTCATAGCAGCCTTGTTTATAATAGGTAGAAGCTGTAAAGTACCCAGGTGTCCCTTAAAAGAGGAATGGATACAGACAATGTTGTACATTTACACAATGGAGTACTACTTAGCTATTAAAAACAATGAATTCGTGAAATTCTTAGGCAAATTGATGGAACTAGAAAATATCATCCTGAATGAGGTAACCTAACTACAAAAGGACACAAATGGTATGCACTTATTGATAAGTGGATATTAGTCCAAAAGCTCAGAATACCCGTGATACAATTTACAGATCATTTGAAGCTCAAGAACAAGGAAGACCAAAGTGGGGATGCTTCAGTTCATCTTAGAAGGGGGAACAAAATACTCACAGGAGGAAATATGGAGAAAAAGTGTGGAACAGAGACTGAAGGAAAGGCCATCCAGAGACTGCCCCACCTGGGGAGCCATCCCACATACAGTTACAAAACCTAACACTCTTGTGGAGGCCAAGAAGTGCTTGCTGACAGATGCCTGATATGGCTGTCTCCTGACAGGTTCTGTCAGAACCTGACAAATAGAGAGGTAGAAGCACACAACCAATGACTGAGCACAGGGTCCCCAATGTAGGAGCCAGAGAAAGGACTGAAGGAGTATGGGAAGTGGATTACAACCATAGGGAGAACAATAATATCAACCAACCAGATGCACAAGAGCTCCTAGGGACTAAACCACCAACCAAAGTATGCACATGGAGGGACCCATGGCTTCACCTAATATGTAGCAGAGGAAAGTCTTGTCGGGCAACAATGGGAGGAGAGTTCCTTGGTCATAGTAAGGCTAGTTGCCCCAGTATAGGGGAATGCCAGTTCAGGGAGGCAGGGGTGGGTGGGTGAGTGTGGGAGCAACATCATAAGGCAGGAAGAGGGAGGATGGGATAGGCAGTTTCCAGATGGGAAATTGGAAAATGGTTAACATTTGAAATGTAAATAAATAAAATATCCAATAAATAAAAACATGCATTTCAAACATGAATACTTACAGAAAGCAACTTAACATCTGTTAACAACATTCTAAGTCCTGGAATTACATATCAACTACATTTCTAACAAAGGTCATTTTTCCTTTGCATAATAGAGTCATATTCAATTTCTGAGTATAAAATGAAGCTGTCATAAAGAATCGTGTAATAAAAATGTTCTTTCTAGTACAATAGTGGAGGGTACATTCATTTATTCTTTATATCTGAGCAGGAATGCTGTTTGGAAGTGCTTCTATGCTCAGAAGCCATCAATATATTTTTTCTTTCACTTATTTTAAATACAAAGTAAATAATAATTGTATATTATTTGAAATTGATGTTAGAGTATGTAAGCCACAGTGTTCATTGCAAACAACCAAAAGTACTTTTAAATCATTTTCAGAGGAAATAGTTAACAAAGCTTTATGGAGTCACCTGAAGCTTGAGTTATGCTTGAAGATTATGCTTTGAAGATAGTAAATTGTGATCATTTAAAATATGCAGCAAAAGATAGTTCCAATAGAAACATACTGATGCCAGAGAGTTCCAGAAGAGACACCACAGCTCATCATGCATAAGGTGACTTCAGGCACTGTTGTTGAATTCATTGCCAATTTACCCTGACAATAAAGCACTCCTGCTACTACACTAGTTACAGTAGTGAATTCTGCATGTATACTCATTTATGTGACTGGAATCTAGATAGAGGCTTTTTGCATGAATTCTTTTTTTGGCATCTTACTGAAATAGACATCTTGGCAAAAGAATGAGTTTCTCTATTTCCCTTAGGATAATTACCAGATACCCAGAAAGTACTACAACCATGACACATCTCTCAAAAGCATGACAAATGCCAATTACGTTAAGACAATGCTGTTATACAATATACCAATGCTGTTGGTATATTTAACTTACTCCTTTGAAGGTAAGCTTTAGTGGGATAAACTAAATAATAAAAATAAAAATAATAATTAATAGAGACAGGAAAAAAGAAAACATAAGTTATGAATTTTCTGTCTGAAGTAGAAAAGAAAAGAGGATTTCAGGGTCTCATATATGTAGCAGATAGGAAGCACATTTTTTTTTCTAAGTTTTTTTATTTACATTCCAAATCATTTCCCCTTTCCCGTTTCCTCCCTTCCCGAAAGTCCCATAAGCCCCCTTCCCTCCCTCTTTTCCCCATTCAACTCCCTCTTGTTTCTCTGTTCTGGCATTCCCCTACATCCAGACTTTCCAGGACCAGGGGTCTCTCCTTCCATCTTCTTGGAAATCTGTTGATATGCGAATTGTGTCTAGGGTATTCTGGGTTAATATCCCCTTATCAGTGACTGCATACCACGTGTGTTCTTTTGTGATTGGGTTACCTCACTAAGGATGATATTTTCCAGTTCTGACGATTTGCCTAAGAAATTCGTGAATTCATTGTTTTCAATTGCAGAGTAGTATTCCATTGTGTAGATATACCTCATCTTCTGAATCCATTCCTCCGTTGAGGGACATCTGGGTTCTTTCCAGCTTCTGGTTATTATAAATAAGGCTGCTATGAACATAGTGGAGCATGTGTCCTTGTTGCATTCAGGGGAAGCCTCTGGGTATATGCCCAGGAGTGGTATAGCTGTATCCTCCGGAAGTGTCATGCCCAGTTTTCTGAGGAACCGCCAGACAGCTTTCCAGAGTGGTTGTGCCAGCTTGCAATCCCACCAGCAGTGGAGGAGTGTTCCTCTTTCTCCACCTCCTTGCCAACAACTGCTGTCTCCTGTGTTTTTGATCTTAGCGATTCTGACTGGTGTGAGATGGAATCTCAGGGTTGTTTTGATTTGCATTTCCCTAATGACTAAGGATGATGAACATCTCTTTAGATGCATCTCAGCTTTAGACATTCTTCAGGTGAGGGCTCTTTGTTTAGCTCTGTACCCCACTTTTTAATAGGGTTATTTGGCTCATTTTTGAATGGAAAAAAAACTGTGGTGTGTGTGTGTGTGTGTGTGTGTGTGTGTGTGTGTGTGTGTGTGTGTGTATAACTTTACTCTCTGCATGATATGTTTATTCTTCAGTATTCACCTGTCTTAATGTAACTCTTTGATTAGTCTGTTTCATTAAAGATAAAAGTTCTATAATACTTTAGATATAAAAAAAATGTACAATTGTTCTTGTTCTAAATTTCCTCCATTTGGAATTCATTCAATCTATGCATACTGAGGTCTACTATAATAGAATTAGGCGTGACACACAGAAGAAGATAAGATGAGCTGTAAAAATAGGAGCAAAAAGCTTATCTGCCTTCTGCTTGACTCTGTTTTTTGACTCTATAAATAATAGGTGTGAACAACTGATAAAAATCACAAGCACGCAGAAGTTTATGATAATATATATGTGCACACATTAATTTAAACATTAACTAGTGGAAAAAAGCAAGAAATCCCTACATATTTACAATGAACCTTGTGATGCTGTGATATATGTAATATTGTATAACATTTATTTGAGACATGGTGAAAACATCCATCTCTTTAAGCATTTATCTCTTCAAACTGCTGAAAACATTCAAAATGCCACCTTTGAGCTTCTAAAACATACAGTGTGATCTAATTATAGGCTTATATTTTTAGGGAGTTATTTAGCTGGTATGAACAAGACCTCAGATGCTTTTAGTGTTGCATTTGTATATAACAGTTATCTTCCTATTTTATTTGCTGCTTCATTGGATATAAAGTTATGTTACTATTCAATATAATGAATTCACTTGTTGAAGTTTCAGTTGAATACACATTTTCTTTTTTAAAATTTGTGATTTATTAAAATGTCACTGTAGAATTGACAAGTATATTTATTCCAATCAAAGTCAAAGTTGATCCACCTTCTTAGTGAAACAGTCCATGTCACATGACATGCCTCACAGTGTGTGAGTTAAGATTAAAAACTCCAGATAACGATCAGTGCCAGATGTGTATAAATGCTTAATTATTCTCCAAGACTATTTTATATTAACTGCCAAGATATTTTTCTTTTAGGGTTTGATTCAAGTTCTAAGATTGTCTGTGTTAAGGATCATCATGAAAATACTTTACATTCTCAGTATCTCCATCTGATAGAGAAGTATCTGCCTGTACTTCCTGATACAGTTACCCAACCACATATTTAATAAAGTTCCCTTCCTAGTTATCAGTTATCAGCTTATATGCAACATATAAGTAACAAACCTAGTGGTTGACTTTAGGTTATGTGGACACCTTAGTAATTTGTGCCCTACTGGTATAAATTCCTTCTAATATTCTTAATATTAACAGATTTATATATTAGATCCATAAAGAGAATATTGTAAAACTTTTTCTATCATAGACAACCTATTGAGTGCATTCAATATTGATTGTATGTATGTTTGATTATTTGGTATTTTACAATTTATCATAGAGTATGTAGAAAGAAAACAGATTATCCCTCTCAGGAACTGTTGGTTGATTGGCCATTGTGAGATTTCTTTCCTTAAAAAATATTATGTTCAAGTACTGTGCTGGAGAAAGTTCTCTTAAACTTTAAGAAGAAATGCATATGAAATTTAATGGAAAATAAAAAAAGAAGACAATCCCTATCCAGTGTTAGAAATTTCTAAATATTCTTGGTGTTCCAAATCTTACACAAATTATTCACTGAGCATGTTCCTGAGTGCTACTATCATCTCTGATATAGTTCATATTATATAACTTATTCTATAACATTTATACAAATGTTATAGAATAATTAGAGTACTCTAATTTCTGAGTGCTCTCCTTTCTATATTTAATATTAATCTATCTGTGGATTATGCTATTTACTAACATTTCATCTCCTAACATGCTATTGATAAACACAACATTGTCAACTGGCTCACTTTATGATTACACCAAAGTCAACAAGTTTTTATCAAGTATAATGCCTCAATTCAAGGATTTTAATTACCAAATAGATACATATATTGTAATCAAGTTCTAATTTAATTTTAATTATTAATTACTTATGAAAAGGAATCTGAATCAAATGTTAACTTATTTATTGATTGTTTATTTTACAAAGGAAAAATTATCATTTTCTCTCAAGCTCAGTGTTGTTCAATATACCCAATTTGGAGAAACAGCCAAGTCACGATGTTTTGGAGAAATACACAACATTATAATGGACAGCTAGGTGCAGAAATGCAAAATTCAATGATATGATTATTTAAATAGATTTCATTGGTTAATGTTTAATGAAATATAAAACTAGTTTCATATTTCAGTAACTGGAATTTTTGTGTCTGAAAGCAGAAAATTCTCACAGCTTTCTCAATTTAATGTTGAGTAAAAAAATTATGTTTCCTTCCTTATTTAGAAATTTAAGCTATTGAATGTTTTCAAGCTGTAAGTTAAAGTAAAAATATTAACCAATATTAACTTTATTAACTCCACTGGTCCTAGAGAAATTCCTCACAAACCTTTGCTGCTAAATAATATGAGACCCTGGTGGGGGAGTCCCTGCTAGGGTGCATCACAGTGTGGCAGTGGGGACTTTCTCTCTCACACCTTGGTATAGCCTCCTGATATGATTTACTTACGATAAAATATATTATCAGTGGAAAGAATGAGAATGTTCAGATGGAGTACAAGCTGCTTTATGAGCAATATTACCCAAATAACCCAGTAGGATGACTGGAACTAAGACCCCATACATTCTAATGTCTTCAAGAGTCTAAACAGAATACCAGTTCAACTCAATCCCACTTCATTTTCTGATGCTGTAATTTTTTTTCAAATTTCTATTATGTGATTATATGTAGTAACAAGATACTTCCCTACTATGGGAACCAGTTGTCAATAAATGAATATGATTGATTCTAATAATAGAAGAATGCTTCTGCATTGTGGAGGCAAAAGAAAATCAGCAATTGTAACTATAAGAAATCAACAAATTATCCAAACTTGCACATGCACCGGGTTATTAAGCAAATCTAGGAAACAAAACTTTGTATTGAAATTTTATTATTCCAACCAAATTAATTAAATATCATATAGGACAATGCATGAAGAGAAAACACATTTATTGTGAGAATAAGATAGGTCAGTGCATAAATGCACTTACTGCCTAAATGAAGACCCAAGTTCGTCCCTGAAGCTCATATAGTAAAAGAACCTCATCTAATCAGCTGTCTCTCATATCCACATACATAATATGACACACACACCCACACACACATACACACATACACACTAGGAAAATACAAAAATAAATAAATAAATAAATAAATAAATAAATAAATAAATAAATAAATAAACCAAAGAATAGCACTATTTTTTATTTGCAGGTAAGGCACTTCTACTTCATCAAAATTATAGGCTCCACTATACAGATCAGCCAAAGCTAAGGACAGAGTGTGAAGAATGCTAAGTATGGTTTATATATGGTTTACATATAACTATCTTGGATATATAAAAATTGCTTTTTCTTATGTGTATCGAAGGTTTTTTCTTTATTTTTCATATTCCTTATTTATTAGAAAAATGTTGATTATAAAAATCATGATTATTCTTGGTTATATTCAAACAAACTCGAACACAATCATATTTTACTGTCTCAATGCATCCTAATTTCCTTCTTTCCTTCCTTCTCTCCATTGTTCTATCCTTCCTTCCCCTTCCCTCCTTTTTTCCATCCTTTCTTTTCTTTCTTCTTTCTCTTATCAATTTTCTTTCATTTTTCTTCTTTCATATTTATTTATTTATTTATTTATTTATTTACTTATTTATTTTCTAAAGGAAGATAAGGGACTTCCTCTACAGCCTTGTCACTCCGATATCTGTGATATCGGAGATATCTACAGATAAGAGTAGCCTCCATTTTTTCCCTCCTGAGTGTGATGATCTTAGGCATATATGTGATACTGTCTAATTTTAAGCAAAACAATACTTGTTAAAATAAGGTTGCATATTTGAGAATTATCTTCTTCTACTTTGTCTGCCATTAAAACATGTAGTGCTATCCTAGCAAACTGTACTCTGGCACATCACCAAAAGATAACTAGGCATTGCATATATCAGCAGTGTTCAAGAAACACAGCATACCTGGAATCATCATTATGTTCAGTACATGAGCTCACAGATGATATACTTGGGATATGAAATAAACAGGTGTACTTTAAACAGTTTGACTTTAAATAATTAATATTTTAATGATATTAAATATGTAAGTTCCCACCTATGAAAATTCAACAATGAAAAATGTCAGATAGCATAATAATAATTACCCATTTAGAATGGAAAAATGCTTAACGATTTAATTGTTGAAGATGTAAATTCAAATTTACATATTGAGATGATCATTTACTATTACATTTTCTAAGTATAAATGATATTTGAATGGATTTTGTGATACTTATTGTCTTTGTTGGTTTTTGTTCAGCTTGACATAAGCTAGTGTCATCTGGAAAGAGGAGCCTCTACTGAAAAAGACACTTCCATTAGATTGCCTCTATATCAAGTCTGTGGGGGGATTTTCTTGATTAATGGATGAGGTGAAAGAACCAGACCACTATGTGAACTGCTATAGTTGGTCTTGTGTTGTAAAGAAAGCAGGCTTAACACACATTGTGGAGTAAAAGCAGAGTTATACTATGGCCTTTGCTTCTGTTCTTGCTTTCTTTTTTATGACTCAGATCCTGTCACATCTTCTCTTCATGATGTCTGTGAGCTGTAAAATGAAATAAACCTTCTCATTCCCAAATTGTTTTGGTTCTGGTGTTCATCACTATAATATAAACCAAATCAGGTGTAAAACATCTGTTTTGTGTATAATTATGTAACTGAAAAAAAAAGATACTTTATTATAAAAAGTCAAGATCCCAAATGTGAAAAAGACTTTCACTGTTATAAAATTTCAAATAAATGCTAAGATATTTATAGTCCATACTACTCTATGTATGTTTATTTAAGAATAGCACTGAATGAATAAGATGATAATATATTATATACATGTATAAAATGGTATAATATGCACATTATTTTAAACAAAATAACATTAACGAAATGAAATATAACAATCTAAAACTACTTATAAGGTTTTGGTTAAAACTATGTGCATGTCTTTCATAGAGGCAGGGAGAGGGAGGATGGCATAGGGAGTTTCCAAAAGAGAAACCTGGGAAGTGGAAAACATTTGAAATGTAAATGAAGAAAATATCCAATAAAAGATAAAAAATATATGCATGTTTTTAATTTTTATCTCAAGATTAGCAAACTTATGCATATGGTGAAACATTTTGTAAAATATTGCTTTAATGGCTACATAGTGCTTTACTGCATGATTATGCAATTATTACTGCAATGTTTTAACTAATAATCTTATAATTTCATTATCATACAAATTATGCATTGTACACATACCCGGGGGAAAAATCTGTTCTTAGACACATACCTTTCAAAAATAAATCTTCTGACATAGTATTAATGTAAAAATGAGAGTAAATTTTTAAATAATTCCAGCATATATTGACATAGTACTCTTTAAAGCATCTGTGCTAATTTAGACTTCCAAAGTAGTGAATGGCATTTTAAATGACTAGTGAGTGCTTCTCCCTTTGCTGTCTCCAGAGTAATAATGCTGTGTCTTATTAATTAAACATCCGTGCAATTGAGAATTCAGGCTGGACGATCTACAAGGGGTTTTAAATGCTTGAAAGCTATATCTTCTCTTTTTCATGTGTTTTCTACTTAGAAAATTAACTAAGAAATCTGTTTTTAAAAATGGAGTCATATTAGTCTTTAATCCTATAAAAATAAATGAGAAAAGCATCTAAAAATGAAACATTAAAGACACGCATAAGTTACATTGGTTTGTGACTTAGGTAGTATTTTATGGAACAGTGCAAACACTTGCAAGTATCTAGGACCTGGATTCAAGTCACAACACCACACAATACAAAATAAGGCATTTGGAATTGTAGAAGATTAAAAATGACCATCTGAGGGGCGTGAATGGTGAAAGAAATACTTAGAAATAGTAATAAATATATGTTAGATTCCTAGAAAAGAGAATGTAGAACCTAAATAGACCCAGTTATCTAGCAGTTGTTATAACTAGGTCACACAGTGGTGTGTTTCAAAAAGTTGTGTCTAAAATCTTTTGTGATAATCCACCTCACCATGTCTTCCCAGGAAAAAGGAAAGCTAAATGAAAAGGAACATGATAATTAATGATGCTCTAATGTAGTTTATATTTTTGTGGTCTTGTGGATAGATTTGTTGTCTCCTCTAGTGTGGACTATTCCTTAAAGCATATTTTTTGATAAATAAGAAATTAATTTGTGACCAAAAATTGCTTTAGTATGTCTTTAACTTTTCTATTGAAAGAATGCTTTGCTATGTGTAATATTCTGATGGCAGATGTTGTCTTAAAAGCTTATGCCAAGTTCTATTAGCTTTCATATTGTCAGTTCAATAATCTGCTGTTATTCTGACGGGCTTTTCTTTATATTTTCATTGGGGTGTTTCTTGTGCCAACTTCAATATATGCTTTATTTGTCCTGTGTCTTCAGGGTTTTAATTGTAAAATCACAAGGGAAGACTTATCTCTGCTATTCTAATTTGTTTCTGCATTGAAATATCATCTCCTACACAAACTAAGAAAAATATCTCCTAAGACGTTTTAGTATATGCCTTCTGTACTTATAGGATGAGATTATTCTTGTTCGGTGCCATAACCTTTAAAATTTGTCTTTAAAGAATCATGTTTATCCAAAGATACCCTCTTTTATATACATTTGTTTGTGTCTCTGTTGAACTTCTCCTGGCATATCATCTGACACCTTCCAAATTTCATTCAGTTGTCATGTATTTAAACATACTTAGAATTGTCTTTAGGTGTTTTCTCTCTGCATTTTCATCAACACACCCTTTCTGTAGGTCTAGTACATTTTGGGGGTCCTATATTGTCTTTTTCTTGTTTACTACATCAATATATTTGGGTTTAATTATCTGGTTTTTTACTATGTTTGTTTTATTATCACTGCTATTTTTTCAAAGTAGTTGTAATGTTCAAGTGGAATTTGAATATGGCAGTACTTTGTGTGTAGTTAAGAAAATAATAACTCAGACAACAGCTCATGGTACTTGCTTCCAATTATTGCACTATATTATTTCTTAAGTAGAGTGTTGACCTGGAAAGCAACAGGGGCTATTCAATGTTACTACCATGCAATTGTAAGACTAGCCAACTTATAATAGTAACTCGTTTGCATTAAAGAACTGTTAGAGGATAAAGTATACTCAGATTTAATTTAAAATGTTAGGAGTTCAGGGAAGTATAATGAGTAAAAATATGATTTATTATTAAAAAATTGAGGTGGGTAGGAAGGTAAGAGAAGAAAATTAGAACACTGTCACAGGTACTTAAATTTTAGAGACACTTGAAGCTAGGGAAGCTATAATTAAGAAGTAAAAAGAAGGGGTAGTGAAGATAAGAAAGAGAAAATGCATTTGGAATATGAGGGACCTTACATGAGATGTGGCTGAAGAGTATATTAAAGGATGTCATGTAGTAAACAAGGTAGTCGACTGTAAAGAGCAGTCCTGAAACTTCTTGAGGTATATTGAATCAAATGCAGAATATTATAAGTTATTTTTGAGATACTAGAAATTAAATGATGGGGATTAAAAAAAGAGTTCTGATGGGGCCTAAAGATGACTCAGTAATTAAAAGCATGAAGTGCTTTCACATAGAATGATTTTTTTTCCAGCATCTAATCAGATGACTCAAGCTCTTGTATCTCCAAACACAGAGGAGATGAAGGCTTTAGCCCCTGAAACTATCCTCAGTTTTTTTCACTTACAGACATGTAAACACACCTAATTCATTAAAAAACTTAAGTCTCTAAAAATAAAGAATAGTTAAGGGATGAATGGATGGCACAGATGCGCTAAATTGGAAAGGAAAGACTTGGGGTTCTTCTAGCTTTACAAATTCACATGTGAGGCTGTGTAGTGAAGAATGGGAGCTGTGACATTGCAGCTTGATGTTCCTGGCTTCTGTAGGGTGGGAAGGAGAACTATAAGTCATTTTCCTTGGAGCACTCAATAGTAGACTTTTTTGGTTAGGCAGGTCTATTATATGTGAGGCACTACCCTATCCTCTACAATTTCTACTGCTTGCTCCTGCACAGTATTATCAGGCAAGGTGGAAGAACTGTGTAGTATATCCAAAGGCCTGGGAACTTAGATTTAAATGGATGTGTAGCAGGATTCTGCTTCTTTATTTTCTTGCCTGGTCTCTGCAGAGCTCTCTTGGGGCTTCATGACATACTGCCACATATCAGCTTCACTGTCATCTTTCTCTCTATAGAAACTTTTTTATCTTTATTTAGAAGCCCAGTTGTTTCAATACTTTTTGGTGGAAAGATTGTCTTTCCTGCATTGCATGGCCATTGCTGTATGTATGGTTGAAGAACAGGTCATCGCATGTGCATGATTTTCCTTGCAGCCTCTGCGTTTGTTTCTCTCAACCCATTCCCACTATTTCCTATTTCAGTTATTCTATTATTAAAGTCAGTCAACATTAATTAGTATCAGTCCACCAATTCCACCCTTCAGAGAAGAATTCTGGGTCTTGCTCCTACACATCAAAAACTCGGATATTTATGGGTATGCACCAAAATACTTCTGTGCTTAGATTGTTATTTTATTTATTTTTTTAATTGTATGTTTCCCTTTATTTTTTTTATTTACATTCCAAATCATTTACCGTTTCCTCCCTCCCCAAGAGTCCCATAAGCCCCCTTCCCTCCCTCTTTTCTCCATTCAACCCCCTCTCGTTTCTCTATCATGGCATTCCCCTACATCTAGTCTTTCCAGGACCAGGGGTCTCTCCTTCCATCTTCTTGGAAATCTATTCATATGCGAATTGTGTCTAGGGTATTCCAAGATTCTGGATTAATATCCCCTTATCAGTGACTGCATACCATGTGTGTTCTTTTGTGATTACCTCACTAAGGATGATATTTTCAAGTTCTGACCATTTGCCTAGGAATTTCGTGAATTCACTGTTTTTAATTGCAGAGTAGTATTCCATTGTGTAGATATACCACATCTTCTGAATCCACTCCTCCGTTGAGGGACATCTGGGTTCTTTCCAGCTTCTGGCTATTATGAATAAGGCTGCTATGAACATAGTGGAGCATGTGTCCTTATTGCATGCAGGTAAAGCCTCTGGGTAAATGCCCAGGAGTGGTATAGCCGGATCCTCCGAGAGTGTCATGCCCAGTTTTCTGAGGAACCGCCAGACTGCTTTCCAGAGTGGTTGTACCAGCCTGCAATTCCACCGGCAGTGGAGGAGTGTTCCTCTTTCTCCACATCCTCGCCAACAACTGCTGTCTCCTGTGTTTTTGATCTTAGCCATTCTGACTGGTGTGAGATGGAATCTCAGGGTTGTTTTGATTTGCATTTCCCTAATGACTAAGGATGATGAACATTTCTTCAGGTGCTTCTCAGCCATTAGATATTCTTCAGGTGAGAACTCTTTGTTTAGCTCTGTACCCCATTTTTAATAGGTTTTCTTGCCTCTCTGGAGTTAAACTTCTTGAGTTCTTTGTATATATTGGATATTAGCCCTCTGTCGGATGTAAGGTTGGTAAAGATCATTTCCCAGTTAGTTGGTTGCCGCTTTGTCTTTTTGAAAGTGTCTTTTGCCTTGCAAAAACTTTGTAATTTAATGAGGTCCCATTTGTCTATTCTTCATCTTAGAGCATAAACTATTGGAGTTATGTTCAGGAAATTCTCCCCTGTGCCCATATGCTCAAGGTTCTTCCCTAGTTTCCTTTCTATTAGTTTCAGTGTGTCTGGTTTTATGTGGAGGTCCTTGATCCACTTGGAATTGAGCTTAGTGCAAGGAGATAAGAATGGGTCAATTTGCATTCTTCTGCATGTTGACCTCCAGTTGAGCCAGCACCATTTGTTGAAAAGACTATCTTTTTTCCACTGGATGGTTTTAGCTCCTTGGTCAAAGATCAAGTGACCATAGGAGTATGGATTCATTTCTGGGTCTTCAATTCTGTTCCATTGATCTACATGCCTGTCACTGTACGAATACCATGTGGTTTTTAACACTATTGCTCTGTAGTACAGCTTGAGGTCCGGGATACTGATTTCCCCAGAGGTTCTTTTACTTCTGAGAATAGTTTTAGCTATTCTGGGTTTTCTGTTATTCCAGATGAATTTTTGAATTGCTCTTTCTAACTCTATGAAGAATTGAGTTGGCATTTTGATGGGGATTGCATTGAATCTGTATATTACTTTTGGTAAGATGCTCATTTTTACTATATTAATCCTGCCAATCCATGAGCATGGCAGATTTTTCCATCTTCTGAGGTCTTCTTCAATTTCTTTCTTCAGAGACTTGAAGTTCTTGTCATACAGATCTTTCACTTGTTTGGTTAAAGTCACGCCAAGATACTTTATATGGTTTGTGGCTATCATGAAGGGTATCATTTCTCTTACTTCTTTCTCAGACTGCTTATCCTTTGAGTATAGGAAGGCTACTGACTTGCTTGAGTTGATTTTATATCCGGCCACTTTGCTGAAGTCGTTTATCAGCTGTAGGAGTTCTCTGGTGGAGTTCTTTGGGTCGCTTAAGTATACTATCATATCATCTGCAAATAGTGATAGTTTGACTTCTTCCTTTCCAATTTGTATCCCTTTGACCTCTTTTAGTTGTCTAATTGCTCTAGCTAGAACTTCAAGTACTATATTGAAAAGATATGGAGAGAGAGGGCAGCCTTGTCTAGTCCCTGATTTTAGTGGGATTGCTTCAAGTTTCTCTCCATTTAGATTCATGCTGGCTACGGGGTTGCTGTAAATTGCTTTTACTATGTTTAGATATGGGCCTTGAATTCCTGATCTTTCCAAGACCTTTAGCATGAAAGGACGCTGAATTTTGTCAAATGCTTTCTCAGCATCTAATGAGATGACCATGTGGTTTTTTTTCTTTGAGATTGTTTATATAGTGGATTACATTGATGGATTTCCTTATATTGAACCATCCCTGCATCCCTGGGATGAAGCCTACTTGATCGTAGTGAATGATCGTTTTGATGTGTTCTTGGATTCGGTTGGCAAGAATTTTATTGAGTATTTTTGCATTGATATTCATAATAGAGAATAGCCTGAGATTCTCTTTCTTTGTCAGATCTTTGTGTGCTTTTGGTATTAGTGTAATTGTGGCTTCATAGAACGAGTTGGGTACTGTTACTTCTGTTTCTATTTTGTGGAACAGTTTGAAGAGTATTGGTGTTAGGTCTTCTTTGAAGGTCTGATAGAATTCTGCACTAAAACCATCTGGACCTGTGCTTTTTTTGGTTGGAAGACTTCCAATGACAACTTCTATTTCTTCAGGGGTTATAGGACGGTTTAGATGGTCTATTTGATTCTTATTTAATTTTGGTATTTGGTATCTGTCAAGGAAATTGTCCATTTCCTCAAGATTTTCTAGTTGTGTTGAATACAGGTTTTTGTAGTAGGATCTGATGATTTTTTGAATTTCCTCAGTTTCTGTTGTTATCTCTCCCTTTTCGTTTCTGATTTTATTAATTTGGATACTATCTCTGTGCCCTCTGGTTAGTCTGGCTAAGGGCTTATCTATCTTGTTGATTTTCTCAAAGAACCAACTCCTCGTTTTGTTGATTCTTTGTATGGTTTTATTTGTTTCTACTTGATTGATTTCAGCCCTGAGTTTGATGATTTCCTAGCTTCTACTCCTCTTTGGTGTATTTGCTTCTTTTTGTTCCAGGGCTTTCAGGTGTGCCATTAAGCTGTTAGTGTATGCTGTCTCCCTTTACTTTTTGGGGGCACTCAGGGCTATGAATTTTCCTCTTAGCACTGCTTTCATTGTGTCCCATAAATTAGGGTATGTTGTGCCTTCATTTTCATTAACTTTCAAAAAGTCTTTGATTTCTTTCTTTATTTCCACCTTGACCAAGTTATCATTGAGTAGAGCATTGTTCAGCCTCCATGTGTACGTGGGTTTTCTTTTGTTTTTGTTGCCATTGAAGACCACCCTTATTCCATAGTGATCTGATAGGAGGCATGGGATTAGTTCTATCTTCTTATATCTGTTGAGGTCTGATTTGTGACCAATTATATGGTCAATTTTGGACAAGGTACCATGAGGTGCTGAGAAGAAGGTGTATTCTTTAGCTCTAGGATGAAATGTTCTATATATATCTGTTAGTTCCATTTGGTCCAAGGCTTCAATTAGATTCACTGTGTCCCTGTTTAGTTTCTGCTTTCCTGAACGATTCATTTCAGAGAGCGGGGTGTTGAAGTCACCCACTATTATTGTGTGCGGTGCGATGTGTGCTTTGAGTTTTAGTAAAGTTTCTTTTACGAATGAGGGTGCCCTTGCATTTGGAGCATAGATATTCAGAATTGAGAGTTCTTGATGGTAGATTTTTCCCTTGATCAGTATGTAGTGTCCTTCTGTGTCTTTTTTGATGACTTTAGGTTGAAAATCAATTTTATCTGATATTAGGATGGCTACTCCACCTCGTTTCTTGGTGCCATTTGCTTGTATAATTGTTTTCCAGCCTTTTACTCTGAGGTAGTGTTTGTCATTGACACTGAGGTGCATTTCCTGCATGCAGCAAAATGCTGGGTCCTGTTTACGTATCCAGTCTGCTAGTCTATGCCTTTTTATTGGGGAATTGAGACCATTGATATTAAGAGAGATTAAGGCATAGTGATTATTACCATATGCCATTCTTGACACTATCTTTATGTTTGAGTGGTTATCTACTTTTGGGTTTGATTCAAGAATGTTATTATCTCATTTTTTCCTGGGTGTTGTTTCTCTCCCTGTATTGGCGGTTTCCACCTATGATCCGTTGCAAGGCTGGATTTGTGGAAAGATATTGTGAAAATTTTGTTTTATCATGGAATATCTTGGTCTCTCCATCTATGGTGATTGAGAGTTTTGCTGTGTATAGTAGTCTAGGCTGGCATTTGTGCTCTCTTAGTGTCTGCATGAGATCTGCGCAAGATCTTCTGGCTTTCATAGTCTCTGGTGAGAAGTCTGATGTGATTAGGATAGGTCTTCTTTGTATGTTACTTGGCCCTTTTCTCTTACTGCTTTTAGTATTTTTTCTTTGTTTAGAGCATTCGGTGTTTTGATTATTATGTGACGGGAGGTATTTCTGTTCTGGTCCAGTCTGTTTGGAGTTCTGTAGGCTTCTTGTATGTTCATTGGCATCTCTCTCTTTAGGTTAGGGAAGTTTTCCTCCATAATTTTGTTGAAGATGTTTACTGGCCCTTTAAGTTGCAAATCTTCACTCTCATCTATACCTATAATCCTTAGGTTTGGTCTTCTCATTGTGTCCTGGATTTCCTGGATGTTTTGGGTTACACGTTTTTTGCATTTTGCATTTTCTTTGACTGTTGAGTCGATGCTTTCTATGGTATCTTCAGCACCTGAGATTCTTTCTTCCATCTCTTGTATTCTATTGTTGATATTAGCATCTATGACTCCTGATTTCTTCCCAATGTTTTCTATCTCCAAAGTTGTCTCCCTTTGTGATTTCTTAGTTGTTTCTACTTCCTCCTTTAGTTCCTGGATGGATTTGCTGAGATCCTTCACTTGTTTGTTTGTATTTTCCTGTATTTCTTTAAGGTATTTTTGCATTACCTCTTTCAGGATTTCTTCCTGATGACCCACGTTCTCCTGCATTTCTCTGAGCGATTTTTGTGTTTCCTCCTCATGGGAATCCATCTGTTGATCCATCATCTCCTGCATTTCTTTAAGCAGTTCTCGTGTTTCCTTTGTAAGGGCATCTATCCGTTGATTCATTTCTTTAAGCAATTTTTGTGTTGCCTCCTTATGGGCATCCATCTGTTGACCCATATACTTCTGCATTTCTTTATGCAATTTTTTGATTCCTTTGTGAGTGCATCTACCCATTGATTCATCTCGTTAAGTGATTTTTGTGTTGTCTCCTTGTGGGCCTCCATCTTTTGATCCATGTTCTCCTGCATTTCTCTAAGCGATTTTTGTGTTTCCCTTGTAAGGGCTTCTAACCTTTGATTCATGGTCTCCTGTAATTCTTTATTAGATTTATTTGTGTCCTTCTTGTGATCCTCTAATAGCATCATGAGAAGTGATTTTAAACCCAGATCTTGTCTTTCGGGTGTGGTGGGGTATCCAGGACTTGCTGCTGTTGGAGAGTTGGGTTCAGATGGTGCCATATTACTTTGATTTCTGTTAGTAACGTTCCTACGTTTGCCTTTTGCCATCTGGTTACCTCTGATGTTCGTTGGTCCTGCTGTCACTGGCTGTTGGTTGGACCTCCTGTGAGCCTGCAAAGCTATTTCTGGCCCCCCTGGATTATCAGGATTCCCTTGGCACAGATTTCTGGGGCCTGCCCTGCTCCTGAGTGACTTTGGTGCCCTGATGTTCCTTGCCCCAAGTGATGTTGTATTGGGGAGTCCTTGCACATCCAAAGGCTCAGCGTAGTGGCTTCCTGGAGCAGAGGTCGCCGAAGGGAGGCTGATAGGCTCTTGCCCTGTGCAGGGGTGTGTGATCTCTCTTAGAGTGGGGCAGGGAGGGAGCGTCCCTCTGCCAGGCAGAAGTCCCACAGCAGAGCTGGCAAGCTCGTTACTGCAGATCTGCTCAGCTCTTGGGAGCAGGGTACTCACAAGCTGCCCGAGACCCAAGCGATATTATGCCTGTCTGTCTCAGAGCCTGGCAGTCCTGACTTCCCGGCCACTGGGGCAAAGATGGCAGAGTGCACTCTGCACCCTCTCCGTGGCGCTGGTCACCCTGCAGTGGCGATGGCTTACAGCAGATCTGGCACCCAGACGACCACAGCGCTGTCCCATTCTTGGGAACAGGCGGAAGCCCCAACAGGCCGTGTCCCAAGCCATGTTAGATTGGGGAGAACCTGGGTACCTGTCTCTTCAGTGCAGTCTACTGGAACAGAGGTTGCGGAAGGGAAGCTGGTAGGCTCCCGCCCAGTGCGGGGTCCCTCTGCCAGGCAGAAGTCCCACAGCAGAGCTGGCGTGCTGGTTACTGCAGATCTCAGATTGTTATTTTATTAAATCTATACATCAACTAGCTATCTTGGCACATTGAATGTTCCCATATATGCATATAGAATATCTGGCTGTTCATTTTCTTTGCTCATCGTTTTTATTTTCCAATCAATTAATGGCATTTTGTTCATATGAAGCTTTTATATAATGTGAGAATTATCGCCTTTATATTTTACCTAGCCTTAATATGAAAGATCAAAAGTAATTATGTTATTTATTCACTAGAGATTTCTGTGGTATGCTTTATAAAATTGAAAAATTGTATTTTGACTTTTAGTTTTACAAAGTTTTTATCATGTAGTAAGCTACATTAATATTTTTAAAAGTTAGATCAATCTGGGCCATTTTGGATAATCTCAAAGGTTCTGTTGTATAATTCTTTTTATATCTTGGGGAAATCTACTTACTACTATTTTGTTAAGACATTCATGAAAGATGCTAGGTTATAGCTTTCTTTTTGTATATTTATCATGCTTTGTGTATGTATCTACACCAATGTGTGTGCATGTATGTGTAGCTATGCATGCCTGTCTGTGCTCAGAGCTGGAAAACGGTGACAGATCCATCAGTACTAGAGTTACAGGTATTTGCATGAAGTGTGTTTTCACACATAAGTCATGATATTCAACATTCCCCATGGATGTTCAGTAAACACTGAAGTGGTTGATCCATATTTCAAGCACTTTCTTCCCCTTTTAAATAAGGGTATGTTTAGTTTCACATAATATGTTTGAAATAATATGTTCAGTCCTCTGCTATGGAGAATTACCAATAATTTCTACCATAAATGTCTGGTTGAATTTACTAATAATACATTTTGTTTTATTCTCTTCTGGAATGTATAAGTGTTGCTTAAATTATATTGTATTATCTATCTATATTTTTCAATATCTTTATTGATATGAATATGTTTAGCATTTCATAATGAAACTAACTAGAATAAATCAGAATTCAATGAATATTAAGAGATTCTTCAGAATCGTAATTTGTTATATATGTATATATGCATATGCATGTGTGCTACAAAAAAGAGGTAAGAGATAGCTTACTAATATTCAATGTTAGTGGTTACATCAGATACTTCAAAATATTCTTAAAATTAAGTTCTTTATAGATTGTGAAATTTGATCTGCTATTATATTCTTTAAATCATAATATGCCACAAACTTGTTTTATTTCCATTTTGAAGAATTATATAGTGAATATATTAATATCTACTTTATTATATAGGTTTGTGTTTTAAAACTTTTAAAGAGATATCTCAGAGAAATATGTTTAGAATTGAATAGAAAGATAAGAGGCCGATTTAATAAAAGAGACTTAAAAGAAACAGCAGCACTCCCTATGTAATTGGTTTAAGAAAAAATGCAAAGATCACATTGATCATGAAACAACAGAATAATGAATGAATTTTATATGTTATAACAAATAATAGGACAGAACTCTGATGTATTTAAATTTTTTCTGGACTTTTTCTGGATTTTCTTCTACATTCACTCTGCAGAGATAACAGCACAAATACATATTCACAATCACTGACATTAATGTTTTAATATAAAATGTGTTATAAAATGATAACCTGTTAAAAGGAAATTCTGTATTAAAAATAAGAATATATGTTACACTGACATTCTACTCCAATTATGAGAGTAAAATAAAATAATTTTATGCTAGGACAGTGTATGGAATAAAGGATGACCAATAACTTGCTATGAACACAGTCAAAGAATGAATTATTCCCCTACAATTAAGTCACTGTAATACTTGTGAGTTGTTAGATATTTTCTGATAGAAAAGTGTACTGAGGTCACCGTCTCCTTGTCTTTTATAGAACATTCAGTTACACTATTATCAATTGCATTGAAAAATTATGGTCATAACTACATGACCAACCCTAACTATCTCAGTTCTGAACAAGATGATGATGATCATGATGGTTAATATGAGATTATTAATCATAAAGCTATCTCCGGACCTGTCATAAGAATTTTGTCCAGCCATTTACAATAACTGGCAATAACATAATGCAAAAAGAGTCTACACTTGTGCATCTGAGTCAGCTTTACAAAAACTAAATTCTCAATTTTAGCATCAGGGACTTCAATCTTAAACTATTAGCAATCTTACTAAATACACAATGGAAATGTTTAAAGCATTTATCCAATTCAGCACATTAAAGAACACCAATATGGAAAAGTATGTTGTTAAAACCTTCAATAAACATGTTATTTGAAAAATAACAATTAGTTACATTTAGAGTTTTCTCATTCTTAAAACCTTATTCTCATCATTAATTTTCATCATACCAGAATTATGTACATTATGGAAAAATGTAAATATGTCATAATCAGACTAGTTTGGATGTATATTCCTATATAAATCTGAATTTAAAAACTTCCACATTTGTTAGCATTTTAAAATAAATAATAAGAGCTGGGAATCCAGCTCAGTTGTATAGTACTTGCTTACATTATGGTTTTAGCTAATAATTAAATAAAATATATAATAAAATCCATTCTTATATGTGGCATTTAAAGCATTACAGAAATCTGCAAATAAAAATAAACAATCAAATAAAAATGCAAAAGAATAACTAACTGTGGTCTGTAAATACAGCTAATTATATATACTAGAATCTCTGCATCTAAGTCTCAGAAAACATCATAGAAGATGGGGCAAGAAGATTATTTCAAGAGAGTATCTTATATATGTGTTAGAAGTTGTGATCTACAGTCTTAAGAACACCAGGATAATTAGAACTTCCTTTCCACAACACAGTGAATAGGAAAGACTTTACAAGTCTATTCCCCATGTTGAAAAAGGTATATTAAAGTAATGACTGTTGAGATATGGTGAAGGTTATGAATCTTAGAGGGAATGCCATTAGAGGAGTTGAGGAGATGAAAGTAATGTAAATATGATATTCATTTGTGAAATTCTAAAAAAATATAGTTTGTAATCAAGTTTAAGAAAATAATTTCCTGTGAAAATATATGTCTAAGCCTGTTGATTTCAAGTGTTATTGGGTTTCACCATGATGTGTTTGTTCTTAAATTGTCTTAATGTTAATTCTATCATGATGTCAATGCAGATTGTAGTAGACATACTATTTTCTCTAAGTCATTTGACAGTGGAAACATCACCTGTATATTTACTAATTACTTAAATTTTAGTTTTGCAACCACATACAAACACTTACAGTGAAAATATTTGGGTTGAGAAGGGAAGAATCAATCTTCACGATTGTTGTTATTTAGTTGTTTTTAAAATTTTGTTGTCTTACTTCTGCTATTACTACTATAATTAAAATAAAGGTTTATGAATTATTCTGTTTGTTGAGTTTTGTCTTTATTCAGTTTATTTTTCCTCTAAAGTTTAAAATAAAATCCAATTCTTTCATCATAGTGAATCAGAGGAAAAAGAAAATAATTTCAGTCTTTAAGATTCACCATGCTTTGGTCTTAGGAGCTAAAGAGGAAGGCCACATTCCTAAAGCTACATCTATTTTCAAGGTTTTAGGTGTCAGCATATACAAATACCACAGGAAAGAATATTATATTAAAATATCATTTGAAACCAAATGTTTTGAGAAAGCAAGCTTTCTTTGAAGTGGCATATTTCAATGCATCTTTGTACCTTGAGTGGAAATAGAGCATTCACATGCAAAGTAAACAAGCATACTAACATTTATATGCCAGGTAATATGTTTCATCCTTCTATGTGGAAATAATATCCATGATAATCACCTGTAATATCTGAAATGTAACTATTAATATGTGTATAAATATCTTTGTTAATAAGCCTTTAACCTTTCAAAAGATTAATTATATCTTCAGACATTTTGTATATTAGTAAGGCAAACTTAGTCCATTGTGAGTGATTTTATTTTCTTTATGTTGGCATGTCTTCACAGCATGGGAAAATTATAGGCAAAACTTTTGCCAACTAACACTCTGCTATCCATCCATAAATAACAGATCATGGAATATTATCCCCACAACAATCTTAGAACTCTCTTGTTGCTTAAAGAGAAAGAAAAAAAGAGTGCTTTGCTTTCTGCATGATTCCTTCCACTACACATAATGTCTAAGCATCCTTCAAATGGATGATTTTAAGGGACGCTAGGGATTTTCCTGAGAGCTAGGTGGTACCTATAAAAGCAAAACTGATTTTAACTGCCCATGTTTGAATGCCTCATTCCTTAAGGTGTGATCCCTAGAAAAGTAGCATTAAATTATATTATTCTCATTATAAACAAAGACATCAGATTGTAAAATTATTCAAAGTGGATTGGTTGTGATGGAGATCATAGAGCACTTTTCTTTTTGTGTGGCTAATTTTACTTAATATAAGATTTTTTTAGTGGGATTGCTTCAAGTTTCTCTCCGTTTAGATTGATGCTGGCTACTGGTTTGCTGTAAATTGCTTTTACTATGTTTAGATATGGGCCTTGAATTCCTGATCTTTCCAAGACCTTTAGCATGAAAGGATGCTGAATTTTGTCAAATGCTTTCTCAGCATCTAATGAGATGACCATGTGGTTTTTTTCTTTGAGATTGTTTATGTAGTGGATTACATTGATGGATTTCCTTATATTGAACCATCCCTGCATCCCTGGGATGAAGCCTACTTGATCGTGGTGAATGATCGTTTTGATGTGTTCTTGGATTCGGTTGGCAAGAATTTTATTGAGTATTTTTGCATCGATATTCATAAGAGAGATTGGCCTGAGATTCTCTTTCTTTGTCGGATCTTTGTGTGCTTTTGGTATTAGTGTAATTGTGGCTTCATAGAACGAGTTGGGTAGTGTTCCTTCTGTTTCTATTTTGTGGAACAGTTTGAAGAGTATTGGTGTTAGGTCTTCTTTGAAGGTCTGATAGAATTCTGCACTAAAACCATCTGGACCTGTGCTTTTTTTGGTTGGAAGACTTCCAATGACAACTTCTATTTCTTCAGGGGTTATAGGACGGTTTAGATGGTCTATTTGATCCTGATTTAATTTTGGTACTTGGTGCAATCCCACTAAAATCAGGGACTAGACAAGGCTGCCCTCTCTCTCCATATCTTTTCAATATAGTACTTGAAGTTCTAGCTAGAGCAATTAGACAACAAAAAGAGGTCAAAGGGATACAAATTGGAAAGGAAGAAGTCAAACTATCACTATTTGCAGACGATATGATAGTATACATAAGCGACCCAAAGAACTCCACCAGAGAACTCCTACAGCTGATAAACGACTTCAGCAAAGTGGCCGGATATAAAATCAACTCAAGCAAGTCAGAAGCCTTCCTATACTCAAAGGATAAGCAGGCTGAGAAAGAAGTAAGAGAAATAATACCCTTTACGATAGCCACAAACCATATTAAGTATCTTGGCGTGACGCTAACCAAACAAGTGAAAGATCTGTATGACAAGAACTTCAAGTCTCTGAAGAAAGAAATTGAAGAAGACCTCGGAAGATGGAAAAATCTGCCATGCTCATGGATTGGCAGGATTAATATAGTAAAAATGAGCATCTTACCAAAAGTAATACACAGATTCAATGCAATCCCCATCAAAATCCCAACTCAATTCTTCATAGAGTTAGAAAGAGCAATTCAAAAATTCATCTGGAATAACAGAAAACCCAGAATAGCTAAAACTATTCTCAAGAGTAAAAGAACCTCTGGGGGAATCAGTATCCCGGACCTCAAGCTGTACTACAGAGCAATAGTGTTAAAAACTGCATGGTATTGGTACAGTAACAGACATGTAGATCAATGGAACAGAATTGAAGACCCAGAAATGAATCCACACTCCTATGGTCACTTGATCTTTGACAAAGGAGCTAAAACCATCCAGTGGAAAAAAGATAGCCTTTTCAACAAATGGTGCTGGCTCAGCTGGAGGTCAACATGCAGAAGAATGCAAATTGACCCATCCTTATCTCCTTGCACTAAGCTCAATTCTAAGTGGATCAAAGATCTCCACATAAAACCAGACACACTGAAACTAATAGAAGGGAAACTAGGGAAGAACCTTGAACATATGGGCACAGGGGAGAATTTCCTGAACAGAACTCCAATAGCTTATACTCTAAGATCAAGAATAGACAAATGGGACCTCATTAAATTACAAAGTTTTTGCAAGGCAAAAGACACCGTCAAAAAGACAAAGCGGCAACCAACTAACTGGGAAATGATCTTTACCAACCTTACATCCGACAGAGGGCTAATATCCAAGATATACAAAGAACTCAAGAAGTTAAACTCCAGAGAGGCAAGTAACCCTATTAAAAAATGGGGTACAGAGCTCCACAAAGAGTTCTCACCTGAAGAATATCTAATGGCTGAGAAGCACCTAAAGAGATGTTCATCATCCTTAGTCATTAGGGAAATGCAAATCAAAACAACCCTGAGATTCCATCTCACACCAGTCAGGATGGCTAAGATCAAAAACACAGGAGACAGCAGTTGTTGGCGAGGATGTGGAGAAAGAGGAACACTCCTCCACTGCTGGTGGAATTGCAGGCTGGTACAACCACTCTGGAAAGCAGTCTGGCGGCTCCTCAGAAAACTGGGCATGACACTTCCGGAGGATCCGGCTATACCACTCCTGGGCATATACCCAGAGACTTTACCTGCATGCAATAAGGACACATGCTCCACTATATTCATAGCAGCCTTATTTATAATAGCCAGAAGCTGGAAAGAACCCAGATGTCCCTCAACGGAGGAATGGATTCAGAAGATGTGGTATATTTACACAATGGAATACTACTCTGCAATTAAAAACAATGAATTCACGAAATTCCTAGGCAAATGGTCAGAACTTGAAAATATCATCCTTAGTGAGGTAACCCAATCACAAAAGATCACACATGGTATGAAGTCACTGATAAGGGGATATTGACCCAGAATCTCAGAATACCCTAGACACAATCAGCATATCAATAGATTTCTAAAAAGATGGAAGGAGAGACCCCTGGTCCTGGAAAGACTGGATGTAGGGGAACGCCAGGACAGAGTAATGAGAGGGGGTTGAACGGAGAAAAGAGGGAGGGAAGGGGGCTTATGGGACCTTCGGGGAGGGAGGAAACGGGAAAGGGGAAGTGATTTGGAATGTAAATTAAAAAAATAAAATAAAATTAAATTAAAAAAAAAAAAAAAAAAAAAAAAAAAAAAAAAAGATTTTTTTAGTTATATCCAGTTTCAAATGAAAAGATCTCATTCATTCTTATGACTAAATTATATCCTACCACACATGCCATATATTTCTTAAACACATTCATCAATCGAAATGTTAGCTTAGTCTGCATCTTAACTGTTCTGAAAGGAAAAGACAACTATAGGCAATGTGATTAGTGATTAGTTACACATATCAAGATCATTAAGGAGAAAGACTTTGAAGGATCTCATATATTCAAATGATCTGCCTTTTAATAAGGCTCCAAAACTGTTTTAGATGCAGGAGTTTAATCTTGGTTTCCTATACTTTATCAAGTGTTTAAAAAAAATGAGGATATTAAGATGTCTTCTTCAGCACTCTCATGGGTAAGTAGGGTTTAGATATTTTTTTATTGAATAATTGTAATTCTGTGTAATTACTGTACACATTGTTGGAAAAGAATACATGACAAAACCAACTCATAGTCTAAAGATGATTATATACTTCATTTTCATTTTCCTATTTTGTAGATGGGTGATTATAACCTTTCCAGGACTGTAGAGATGAGCAATCGGTATGACCAGGTAAAAATAATAGTAACATAAAAAGATTCATAGTTCCATAAATGATTCTATTTTTAATAAATATCTCAATAAACAGTTTAATGTTACCGTAAAATAAATTCTAGTAAAACTATAATTTCAAACAGGGTTAATGGTTATGCTGTTTCACCTACAATCTAAACAATCCAAATACCAAGGCAGGTGGATCACAGTAATTGTGAGGTAACTAGTGTTATATAGAAAGACTTGGTCTCCCCAAAGAGACCATTTTTAAAAGAAAATATCACCAGCTGAGTTATGTTTAGTTAGTTTAAATACTTAATTACTTTTAAATTTTTATTTATGTGCAAATATTTAACATGCATTTATACTAGTTCTAATATTTTATAAATAAAAATTATACTAAGTACAACCCATTAATAAAATTCAAAATAAATACCTTTTAAGGGACTAATATGTTTTCTGCATAATTGGTTTTCAGGATTGTAAGTATGTTCATAGAATATAATGTAATGAATGGATGTCCAGGGTTAGGATAGTCACTTAATGTTACAGAAGTAACAAAAACTTTCTGATTGGATGCCACTTGTCAGAAGTAAATAGAAAATACATGTTTAGAACAGTATCTTTCCTCAAGAACCAGCCTATGGTTGGGGAGTTCAAAGCACTCAAAAGTGAACCTACAACTAATAATTTGCAGTGTGGACGTAGTTTCAAACTGTTTACTAAATCCATTTCTATACACTTATATATTAATTCTGCTCTCAGAACTCATCAGGCAAGTTTGTGCAGTGACAGCAGTCAATGAAAAAAAATTAGCTATTATTCAAAGAGTAAGGGTTTGTAGTATATTTAGCCAAAAATGGGATACTATATCGTTCCCTGCCTGAATATCTCAGTAACCATTGCAAAAGACTGGGCAAAATCAGAAATGGAAAATATCATCCTTAGTGAGATAACCCAATCACAAAAGAACACACATGGTATGCAGTCACTGATAAGGGGCAGAAACTCGGAATACCCAAGATACAATTCATATATCAATAGATTTCCAAGAAGATGGAAGGAGAGACCCCTGGTCCTAGAAAGACTGGATGAAGGGGAATACCAGGACAGAGAAGCGAGAGGGGGTTGGATGGGGAACAGGGGGAGGGAAGAGGGCTTATGGGACTTTCAGGAAGGGAGGAACCGGGAAAGGGGAAATCATTCGGAATGTAAATAAAAAATATATAGAAAATTATAAAAAAAGTGAAAGATTTACAAAGAACAGAGCTGAAGTACTGAGTTTTGAATGAATGGATGCATATACATGTGTCCCAGTGGTTCACTGCACAACACTTGTTTGAGATCAAGCCAGACAGCATTGTAGTATAGAATATGCAAAAAGACTAACATGTATTTATACCTTAGTGAAGAATCATTGAATGTGAATCAAGTCTGAAGGGAGTGCCTTTTTTTTTTTAAGTATATGGCTGATGGTAAGAGTGTCAACCTTCGAGGAGTGTCTCTACATCTGTAGCTCTTTTGGAAGAAGAAATTATGAATTCTCAGGTCAATAATAATTTAAAGACAACAAAGAGCTGGAGAGCATGTAGAAGTAATGTCAGGTATGGGAGAAATTAGGGAAATGAGTAGAGGTAAAATAACTAGTATAAATTATCTGCATGTGAAAAGTGACTTAAAGCAAACAAATGTAGTACTAGTCCTAGTTGAGATTAGTGAATTAAAAATTCACCAAAAGAAATGACAAAACAATAAAATAATTCATTATTTTTTTTAAATCTGTAAAAGAAGCAAGGATAATTAATAGTTGTATGTGACGATCATGAAAAGGCAAAAGAAAGGTATGTTTAACATATAATTAACCCCTTTGTAATAAGAAAGAAAAAAATAAATTCAAGTGACTTGTAAGTAAAAATAAAAAGTAATGTACTGAGGTCTAGTTTTCTCCATCATTGTATTTTATTCTTCTTAAGTGCCAGAAATGCCTTAATCCATTCCTACACACACACACACACACACACACACACACACACACACACACACACACACACTCACACACACACACACACATGCAAAAGTATGTTTATGTCCATATATACTTGTGATGAACACTCCTCCCCAATTTCTTTTTATTTATATGTTTTGTTGAATACTGAAAACTATATTTGCATTTTCCGTAGGTTCTGCAGTACTTCTATTTTTAAATAAAAATACAAAGCATTTCAATATATATTCATTACGCTCAATGTTTAAAACTAATTATATTTTAGTTCTAAGAATTTTTTTCCTTAAAATCAGAAAGTAATACTAGATGAAGATTTCAACTAACTCTAAATTGTGCAGCTAAAGAGCAGTTCTCGAATAGTCTGAGTTTTGTTTAAAACATACATTAAATTTCTGTGTTCCTTAACCATAATTTCAAGTGTTTCACCTCTTTCGGTCTGATTTTATTGTACACATAGCAGATAGAATTTCATAAAATTTCTCCAAAGCATTATAGTAGGAGTCTAATTCATTTTTAAAGGGAAAGGGCTTAATGATCATAGTTTCAGTCATCACAGGAACCTGTGGGTGCCTGAGGAGATCACTAAACTGTGATAAACACTAAAATAAATTTGTGTTTTATAAAAACAAAAATGCATACATATACATAAACATAAGGAATAGAACTAGTAGGAAATAAATATAACATATTTAATGTTTTTATAATGAAATTAGATCAGTGTTATTAGTGAAATCTAATTCAGATAATTTGTTCTTAAAAGAGACAGAATTTATTGTTATAAACTGACAAATTGGCAACAAAAGAATAGCTATTGTTATCATGATACTGAGGCACACTTAAGATTGGCTTAACCATGATTTCCTACATAACAAGAAACAATGTAGTCTTTCAGCCTCGTAATTATAATATCTTTGAATGCTTTGGATGAGTAGACCTAAATCAACTTCCACAATTTTATAAATAAAAGTTACAGAAACATTTCTACATAAAGCCAACCAAGTATTAATTAGGGGTTTCAGCAAAAGGCCCCTTGTATGAGTCTATTACTCTGCAATCATTAAGTTTGGTTTTCCAGAACTAAAGTGTGATATTTATTCTTGACTGTCACCTTACCACATCTGCAATTAAACTCGAGCAGGTAGGTACACCTGGGAGGGAGTTTTATCTTAAATAGTTTGAAGAGTGAAGATCTACTTCCGATTTGGATGTGCTGAGGTGAGAATACTCATTTTCAGTGATAACATTGCTAGTGATTCTGATGGCAGCCTACATATAGGACAAGGAAGAAGAAAACGTTTATTGTTTCTACTTGCCCTCATGCTCAATTCCAATCCATTCTTCACTGGCATTAGAACTTATTTCTTTGGGATTTTTGGACTTACAAAGGACAGACTGAGACATCTGGCCTTGTAGGTTGAACAACTACTTGATTATTGGACTTTACTATGGTAAGGAAACATTGTAAGATTAGTGGAACTACGACCTATATGCTGCTCTAAAATTAAATCACCATTTTATATCTACATAGCTGCACACTCTCAGTTCTTTCTCTAGAGAACCATGAGTAATAAAATTGTGGTGGCAAAATTGTTTCTAGAGCAACTTAAGAAATAGGATGTAATGTTTAGGTATCTAGAATAGGTGGTGTAAGTAGATAATACTTACAATGACTGAAACCTAAGAAGCTGAGAGAATTATTTTACAAGCTTATGGAGACAAATGCATGTAGCTAGTGTGATTCACCAATTATGACAGGCAAAAAACTTGGTGACTCTGCATATAAAATTTTGAAAATTTGTAGAAAATAATGATATTGTCTCATTGCTCCTAGCAGCTCTGGATAACATGATAGAGGAAGAGAATGTCCTCCATGAGAAATTTAGCTTCTAGGATGTCAGAAGGGCAACAAATAACTTTGTGCTAAAACTGACCAGTCTCAGATGCACAGAAACAATCTAGATATTTCTAAGTGGGCCTTGGAGAAGAATCTTCTCTCCAGTAGCTACAGAACTCAATTTTAAGATAATCAAACTGAAGACATTACTGAAAGATTAGTGAAACGACAAGGAAAATTCAGCAGATGACTATCTCAATGGTACATCTCACTTGAGGAAATAATCTGTTCATCCTCACAAGAGAAGGTATTAGCATCACTATCCCTAAAATATCGTCATTTCTTTTCCTTTTCTTTTTTTTAATTAGTCATTTTATTTCTTTACATTTCAAATGTTATCTCCCTTCCTGGTCTCCCCTCCATGAGCCTCCCACACCCTTCCTGTATCCTTTGCCTCCAAAAGTATGTTCCTTTACCTACCCACCCATCTGCGTCACTCCTCTACCATCCTCCTTCTCTAGGGCATCAAGCCTCTACAGGAACAAGTGCCTCCCCTCCCACTGATACCAGATGAGGCAGTCCTCTGCTACATATGTAGCAGGAGCCATGAACCCACACATGGATACTCTTTGATTGGTGATTTAATTCCTGGGAGCTCTGAAGGGTCTGGTTGGTTGATACTGTTGTTCCTCCTACAAGGTTGCAATCACCTTCAGTTCCTTCAGTCTTCCCCTAAGTCTTCCATTGAGGTCCCCAGGTTCAGTCCAATGGTTGGCTGTGAGTTTCTGCATATTTCATAGATGCTGACTGAGTCTCTCAGAGGGCAGCAATACAAGACTCCTGTCTGCAAGCACATCTTGGCATCAGCAATAGTGACAGGCGTTGGTGTCTGTGGATGGAATGGATTGCACTGTGTGGCAGTCTCTGGATAGTCATTCCTTCAGCCTCTGCTCCATTTTTGTCCCTGCATTTCCTTTAAACAGGGACAATTCTGGGTCAAAAATTTTGAGATGGGTGGGTGGCCCCATCCCTCCACTGGGGACCAGTTCTATCTGCTGAAGGTGGTCTCTTCAGGTTTTATCTCATTGCTGTTGGGCATTCTTGCATTTGTCACTCTTATTGGGTCCTGGGGAGTGCTCTCATCCCTGGTAAATGGGACTTTCTGGTGGTTCCCCAAGTTCCTTACCACATACAGATATGTATTTTCATTCATTCTCCTGACTTTCTGGACCTCTCTACTCTGTGCAAATCAGCAATGACATTCCTTAAGAAGATGGCAGGAAAGACAATATTGATGATTCTCTGAGCCCCAAAATTTTGCTCAAGACCTATACCCACATATAAGGCTAAACAAATTCCTAGATGAGAGAAGGAAAGTATATTTCATGAAGTGGTGTTCTGAGTTTAATGAGCTTGCTATTTATTAAAAAAAGTATGGAGAATATGTATGGGAATGAAATAGAAGGGTATAGGATAATAGTGGAAGGAACATAAAACAGAATCAGGCTGAGTTTATTGATAGGGTTTCAGCGAATGTTGATTCTAGACCCCTGGTTATCATTTAAAACAAAATTTTCATTTGAATATATATTTTGATGATATCCTTTGTGTGCACCAAATCCTTCCAAATAGTCTTCCCCTCACTAATCTAACATACTTATGTTCTTTCTAAACACACACACACACACACACACACACACACACACACACACACACGAAAACAACAAAATAAGAAAACAGATGCAAAAGTTCAAAAGGCAAAAATCAAAACAAAACATAATAAAATCCAACAAAACGAAAACCAAAAAAAAAGAAGTTTCTTTTATTTTGTTTTGTTTTGTTTTGTTTTGTAGAAGTCCATTATTGGTTTCATATACCCAGTGTCAACTTATGAGAGAAAATTGATTTTCCCTTTTTCAGCAGGTATTAGTGGATATTGAGTTGTTGACCTTTGCCCTGGTGGCTTTGTTGTCATGCAGTTATTTGTTCATTCATATTTTAAAAATATAACAAAATAAAATATAATAAGATTAAACAACAATTGTCATATTGAGTTTAGATAAGATAAATCAACAGAAGAAAAAGAATACCAGTGAAGGAAAAACAATCAATTTTCTTTTTTTTAATTAGATATATTCTTTATTTACATTTCAAATGATTTCCCCTTTCCTGGATTCCCCCTCCCTGAAAGTCCCATCGGCCCTCTTCCCTCCCCCTGTTCCCCACTCAACCCCATCCTGCTTCCCTGTCCTGATATTCCCCTACACTGCTGCATTGAACCTTTCCAGGAAAGGAGCTATCCATCAGGGGTTTGATGATGTTCTAGTAGGTATATGGGTAATACAAATTGAACCTTTTTCTTTCTTTCTTTCTTTCTTTCTTTCTTTCTTTCTTTCTTTCTTTCCTTTCTTTCTTTCTTTCTTTCTTTTTTTTTTTTATTTTTGGTGTTTGTGTGGAGAGAGAACAGGAAAGAATCTAGAAGTGAGAGTGATCAGGGTTCATGATGTGAATTTCCCAAAGAAAGCAAAAGTATCATGAAATGAAAAGAATTAGAGAATCACTCATTCATACAACCATGAATCCCACAAAGCTCTAACCTAGAAACTATAATATATCGGCAGAAGATGCATGGAACTCCCATGCGGGTCCTGTGCATATCATTTAAGTCTCTGTGAATTAAGCTTTGTAAATTAAGAGATATCTGTGGCTAGCAAGATGGCTCATTGGGTAGAGGGGTTGCTACCAAGCCTCAGGAATAGAGTTTAATCTCTGTGGTCTACAGATTCATTGAAATGATAAGAGAGAGTAAAGGATACATAGTATCAAAATGTATTATTACATGTATTAAAATGTCACATTGAAACTCATTATATATAGTTAATATAAAAAAAGAGAAACTATTTAATATTTTTGACCTTTTTCAATGAAAAGTAAAAAAAAAAAGCATTCCTCAAAATTATTTCTTTATTGATGTTCACTTCTTATGCTGTGGAGTGTTGTGGCATTAATTAATTTGGAAAACTTCTAAAATTTTACATAGTTTCCATATAAGGAGCAAACTGTAAATATGCTAATTGGGATATTAATTTGCCCACAGATTGGCAGTAAATTTTCACAGATATTTCTTTTCAAAGGAGTTCAAAATGATGCTGCAGGAATTCACTTAAGAAAAGCAAAGATTCATTTCTGGGTCTTCAATTAAACTCCAGAGAGGCAAGTAACCCTATTAAAAAATGGGGTACAGAGCTAAACAAAGTGTTCTCACCTGAAGAATATCTAATGGCTGAGAAGCACCTAAAGAGATATTCATCATCCTTAGTCATTAGGGAAATGCAAATCTAAACAACCCTGAGATTCCATCTCACACCAGTCAGGATGGCTAAGATCAAAAACACAGGAGACAGCAGTTGTTGGCGAGGATGTGGAGAAAGAGGAACACTCCTCCACTGCTGGTGGAATTGCAAGCTGGTACAACTACTCTGGAAAGCAGTCTGGCGGTTCCTCAGAAAACTGGGCATGACACTCCCGGAGGATCCGGCTATACCACTCCTGGGCATATACCCAGAGGCTTTACCTGCATGCAATAAGGACACATGCTCCACTATGTTCATAGCAGTCTTATTTATAATAGCCAGAAGCTGGAAAGAACCCAGATGTCCCTCAACGGAGGAATGGATTCAGAAGATGTGGTATATCTACACAATGGAATACTACTCTGCAATTAAAAACAATGAATTCACGAAATTCCTAGGCAAATGGTCAGATCTTGAAAATATCATCCTTAGTGAGGTAACCCAATCACAAAAGAACACACAAGGTATGCAGTCACTGATAAGGGGATATTAACCCAGAATCTCGGAATACCCTAGACACAATCCGCATATCAATAGATTTCCAAGAAGATGGTAGGAGAGACCCCTGGTCCTGGAAAGACTGGATGTAGGGGAACTCCAGGAGAGAGTAACGAGAGGGAGTTGAATGGAGAAAAGAGGGAGGGAAGGGGGCTTATGGGACTTTCGGGAGAGAGGAAACGGGAAAGGGGAAATGATTTGGAATGTAAATTAAAAAAAAAAGGGAAAGCTAAGCACAGACCCAAAAAAAAAAAAAAAAGAAAAGCAAATATTTTTCTTTCTTCTCTCATCTATTCTGTGTAAGAGGCAGCATCTTAGCCTTATTTTCAGTTTCTTGGTGATAATCACCTACCCAATGTGAGATACAGACACATATTCATAAACACACATACATACACAGACAAACACCACACACATTCACACACACACATATACACACACATACGCACAGAGGGGAGGATGAAGAGTAGGAAAGAAAGAGAGACTACGTATCTTTAGTATTTTTATAACCAATATGAATGTCAACATTCAACATATTCTAGCAAGTGTTTCCTCTACTTCTTCTATTTTATATTTTGTCTGATAAACAATATTCTTAATAAGTAAATGACATATGAGAACACTGTCTGAAGTTGCACACAATACACCTTGGTTAATAACCTGGAAAAGCAATGTTTGAAATGATTACACTAATATTCTCTTTAGGTTACTTTTATCCAGTGTGTCTCAGAAAAAACAATCCTCAGATAATATGTACTAGCTTACTTACCAGAGGTCCAATTTACATGCATCCCAAGTTTGCTTTGTATTACTGTATAACATATCACAAAAAGAAGCAACTTGGAGACAAAAGAAGGGATGGGTTTATTTCATTTACAGGATAAAGTCTATCACAGAAAGAAAACAACACAGAAATTCAATGAAGCCTAAAGCAGAAACCATAGAGTTATTCTAATCAAAGGATATAGCAGGTCCTCCAAGGTTAAGCACAATATAACAGAAAAATCTTAACATTAAATATTGCAGAAGTATGCACATTCTTTTTAAAAATGAAGTAATCAGCATGATGATTAAAGTACCAGAAAATATTTTAAGAAGATCAGCATCAAAATCAAGCATATTCTCTTCTGTTAGAATATTTGCTTTGGAATTGTAGTTGGCTTCCGTCATTCTATTTTAGTGTGAAAACATGCGGAACTATGAATGAATACCACTTCAGAATTTAAAAGGGTAATGAGAAGGTTGTCCGTCCTGTATATTTTCATTTATTTTATTTTCCCAGGCTTCATAAAAGTCACAAATTATCTACATTTTTGTTGTTGTTTTGGCATTTCTAGTGTTACACTTCTTTCTCATGAATGATGCATTAAGTTATTATGTATGTGTACAAATATACAAATATGTAGCATGTCCATATACCAATATTGGATAGAATCACTAGTATATGCAGAATTTAAATAGAGTTGATATACATAGATAAAACTTCCCTTTGCTGATTAATTATTAATACTAATTATTATCAATTATTCCCATTGCCTTTCTCTGAAGAAGCAATGGCTGTACTTAGACTCTGATGTATTGACTAATTTTTCAAAGGTTTACAGAAGAATGTTAGCCAAAATAATATTCTATGTAGATAAATTTGTTTTATATGACATAGTAGTAATTTTCCAAATATAAAAAAGGAATGAATATACACACAACTTTCAAGTGGTCATTTGTAATTCTCATTCTCTTTCAAGCATGCAATACAGAGTTAAATAATAAAATTGCTCCAAATTACCAATGAATAATTTATAAAAGTATTACATTGGCAAAATAGATTCCACTGCAGTGAAAGTAGAGATCAATGAATCTTAATGCAAATGCAAAATTTTTGTTACCTTGTTTTGCCTGTGCTTCCCATGATGACTGAAGCTATTATGGACATTGCTTTGTCTATGCTACCCAATAGAACAGTGGTAATCACCTTTCCTTTGGTGACCCAGTTCCTACTATCTCAGAGCCCAATCTAACTCAGTACATTTATTTTATCCAACTGAGCAGCAGCTGCTCAGACTCTAATGTCTCACACAAGGAAAAGGGTAATAACTAAGCTCTTCAAAGTTGCTGGTGCCTGTTTCACTATAGGATCATTGAAAGCCATGTTTCCTGAGATTTTCCATTGTATATGATCAGGTTTTATACAGCATACCTACTGTAGCACTGTGATTTCCTTGAGTATTAAAATCTCTTTGTCAACATTAAGCCAAAGTCTATCAAATTTCCCAAATTTTATTTCAGGAAACTATCTTTGACAACCATCCAAACAAATGTTATTAGTTTTGGGTTTTGTTTTTTTTTGTTGTTGTTGTTGTTTTGTTTTGTTTATGAGTAAGCTTCCTTATTGAGACTGGAATCTAATATTTTGAATTAAGTTTTTATTCAGCTACTTTGATAAAGGTGTTTATCTGCAGCAGGAATTTCCTGGAGGAATTTTTGAGTCACCTATGATGAGTATCATACCATATACAAATAAAGAGGCTTTGGCTTTTTTCTTTGCAATTTGTATTCCTGTCATAACCTTTGTTTGCCTTATTGCTCCACTGGAAATGCTGTATGTAATAGGTAGGAGATACTGGAAACTTTAACTTGTTCTTGATTTTACAAGAATTGCTTTGAGTTTCTCACATTTAATTTGATGTTGGCTATAGGCTTACTGTAAATTACCTTTATTGTGCTTAGATATGTCCTTTATATCCCTAATATCTCCAGGGCTTTTATCATAAGAAGATTTAGATTTTTTTTCAAAACCCTTTCCTATATCTAATGAGGTGATCATATGTGGGTTTTATTTGTTTTGTTTTGTTTATGTTTTTTTGTTTGTTTTCGAGTAAGTGTTTCTTTGTATAGCCCTGGCTGTCCTGGATCTCACTCTGTAGACCAGGCTGGTCTCAAACTCAGAAATCTGCCTGTTTCTGCTTGGTATATCTGAGAGGATGCCTAATTAATCATGTTGAAAAACATTTTGAATGTGTTCCTGGGTTTGCTTTGAAACTATTTTATTAAGTATTATTTATATCTACATTCATAAGAAATATTGGTCTATGACTCTTTCTTGGATTATTCTTTCAGTTTGGGTTCCTCTTGCTGCTGCAAAGCACCATGACCACAAAGCAAAATTATTTCTTGTCATTTACTCCTTTGCAGTGCAATTTCTTCTTTCTGTTTCAAAGCTTTTAGGTGTTCTGTTAAGCAATATTATATTTTCTATACTTTTATGTAGGTCCTTATTACTATGTATTTGCCTTTCCAAACCACATTCATGTGTCCCATAAAATTGCATGTGCTGTATATTCATTTTCATTTGATTGTAGAAGTTCTTAATTTAACAATTTCCATCTTGCCCCCCAATTTTTTATTCAGTAGTGAGATATTCAGGTTTCATGGACTGTAAATTTTCTTTCTTCTGTTGTTGATATAGGGATTTAATAGTCAAATAAGTTGTAGGAAGTTATTTTAATTTTCTTGTTTCTATTGAGACTACTTTTAATGTCCAAATATGGAGCCAATTTGAAAAAAGTTCCATCAAGTTCTGAGAACAAGATATATTCTTTTTGTTTGAGTAAAAATTTCTGCAAGTAACTGTCAAGTTCACTTGGAACATACACAGAGACCCACAGCTGGATGTTATTCAGAGAATGAATAACTTGAGAAAAGTCATCCCTAAACAGGACATTTCCATCAAATCCCACTCTTCAGAAGCAGAAGGGAAGAAGGTCATTAAGACAACATGGCCCTCTAAATCAACATGAAGAAAGCTCATGTCACAGAACCTGAAATGACATGCATAGGACTTGCATGGGTATCCCATAGGTCTTCTGCCTGTGTTTTTGGTGTACTGAGTTTCTTTCACCATGAGAGATATGTAATGCTTTCCATTTCTATTTCAATGTACATGGCCTATTTGACTTGTTCTCTTTGTCTCTGTCTCTGTCTCTCTCTCTTTGTATCTCTGTATCTCTATCTATCTATCTATCTATCTATCTATCTATCTATCTATCTATCTATCTATCTATCTATCTATCTATCTATCTATCCATCTGTCTGTCTATCTGTCATCTAATTGCTGTTTGTGTATTTTTAATGAGGTCTATGTTGTGGTCTTTGCTCCTATTATCAGTTATCATACCTTGTTTTTATTTTTATTTTTGAACATCTATGTGTATTTTTGGATAACTGTCTTTAATCAGCGATTTTTTTTACAAGTATTTTTTCCCAAAGTCTAATTGATATATTTACACTGTCTTTCACATAGTAGATTTCAAATTTTGATTAAGTAAAGATTTTTAGGTCTTTTTCTTAGAGATTATGTCATGTTGTACTTATATCTAAGCACTGTCCTGGATCCTCACTGTTGCAGCTTCTGCTTTCTTATCTGCTAACATGGTCTCCATCCCACCCATTGTTCATAATACTTTAACAGAAACCGTGCTTTAAACAGGCATTCTGTCTCCTCTATACTTCTCTCTATCTAGAACCCTTCAGCCCCAGAGGTAATTACAAAGTTTGTATTTTCTCCTACAAATACTGGGATATTATTACAAATTATATGACAATTCATTAGATATTGTTGAACTATTAGATTAAGAATTGTTGCAGCTTGTCATGAAAATAGTAAAATAGAAATTTCTTTTATGATTCAAATAAGAGATAGTGGTTTGACTCAAAGAGTTGGCAGTAGAATCTGTGAAAAGTGTCTGTGGTATGACTAGTAACACTTAATAATTTCTCTTTGAAAATTCTAAGTAAACTGTATTTGTATACACATGTGTAAAATGAGAAAGTAAGGAAAGGTGTTGACAAGTCACAAATATAAGACAGAACTTTAGAAAGTGCTTATTAAAAATGGTCACTGTCTTTTATGTGTTTGAAGCACTTACTAAGATAATTTCCAAAATAAATTTGGAGCCTGGATAAAAATCATACACAAAATATACTCTACATTCTATTGTTTAAAGTTTCAGAGTTAAACAACAGCAACACATATATTAAAAGCATTTAAGATGCTTTGGAATATATGCATGCAAGGGCTACTGTATACTGCTTGTTACCAGGTTGAGCTGACATGGGAGAAGAACAAGTGTGAGTATTATCCTCAATATGACAATGATCTTCTCCTTAATTGATGACTGGTAAAAGTATTATATAGATTTAACAATATACTGTCTTTATAAGGTAGAATTTTATGAAAAACAATGTCAGGTATCAAAGTGACTAATGTTATATAGCTCTTTGAAAGACTTCACACAAAAAGAATTGCTGTAATATCTGTTCATATATCTGATAATATCAACCTTAGCTATGTTGGTTGATATATTTTATCTCTTAACTTTGTTAGAGAATGACAAAAGTGATACGCAGAGATGACTCAAGATATCAATTTCAGTCTCAAAGTCAGCATTTTGTTTCTTCACTTATATATAAAATTTTAGAAAGGCATCTTTCTGATTACCAACAACAAGGACAACAACAGCAGCAGTAGCAGCAGCAGCAGGAGCAGCAAATTTAATTCATATCTGTGGTTGATTGGCCCTTTTACTTTTTGGATTTGAGAAAGCAGTATATATTATCATAGCAGAAGCAGGTGATTTTAAAAGTAAATTTTATTCTCCTGATGTAATTGTTGTCTTAGAATCTTACTGCTAAATAAGCTCAACATATCTAACTCTTTCTGCTTGGTTGACTCAACTTAGCTTTTCTGTATCAAACACCTCTCTCACCTGACTGATTCAAACTGGTTTCTCTCAGCTTCTGAATTTTTGCTCTGTGTGGCCTCAAACTAGCTCTAGCAACATGTTCTCATCTTCTAGCTCTTTCTTATTCTCTGGCTTATTCTATCTTCACTTGTATCTATCTTGTTCTCTCTTCAACCTCTTCCTGTGAATCTCTCCAGGTAAAAACTGCCTCTGAATTACACAAACTGTACTACCCTCCGATTAGACATTACTTTCAAAGATAACTGCTTTCTCCTACCAACTATTCTTACCTACATTGTTTGGGATTAAAGGTGTATACTAATAGTGTGTCTGTATTCTAGACAGATTCTGATGTAATCAAGGGTGTGTCTGCATTCTAGCAAGATCACATATCCCTAGAATGTCTTTGGATATGATGGCTTTCAGAGCAGCCATGTTGCTGAATTAAAATTCCTTTACAGCTGATGAATGCAAATATTTCAATTCAAGTTTATGATAAAAATAACCCAAGGCTCCATAGGCCCTAGAGACTATTTTCCCAATGACTATCATGTGGAATCACTTCCTTCTCCACCTATCAGTGATATCATGCCATAGACAAAACCACCACTGCAAGCTAGTCTTAGCCATATTTAGGATCCAAGTTTTAAATCAATGTAAACTCGAGGCTAACATATATAAGACAAAGTTGAATTCTCAGAAGTTTATAGTAAAGGAAGTAATTTTGTGTCTATTTTATTTTTCAAAATTCAAGTGGGAATATGAGAAAAATAATTACTAACTCCATCATCGTAATGCAAATGCAAGTCTGAACATCTAAAGAAAAAAATAATATATAAAAAGTATCATTATATCATTGATGCAATACCTACCCACACCTACAGCCTGCATGTCTCAGAGGACACTCACAGTTACAAAAGACACAGGTGAGAATCTTGCCAAAATAGTCATGACAGCTAGTACAAACATGGGGCTCAGCTGATGTTGTACCTATCCACCTTCCACCCCCTGAGCTCCATTTACCCTCTGGTCCTATTCCCTACCTGGACCATATCAGCAGCTTGATATCCACTCATACACTATAGCATGCAGTAACCAAAGACACAGAGCCTAGCTGTCACAGGACCCAACTACTGGGAGCTCCTCCTTCCTTCTGGTCCACTTCTCCACCTGAACCAGATCAACATGCCTAATATCCTTTCACATACTACCTTCTTTCTGCCTCCCAGGAGGTCCACAGTTATCAGGGACACAGGAGTCCTTCTTTAACTAGAGACAAAAGAGGCTCACCCTAACCAAAGATAGCTCTACCTGCCTCCAAGGAGGCTGGCTCTAATCAGAGACATCTAGGCAAGTTAACTGAAGAGATAACCAGATGACCAGAGGCAAGCACAAGATCATAAAGGAAAGAACCCAATGCCATCCAGCACCACCTGAACTCAGTACTCCCACAACAGTAAGCCCTAGATAGCCCACAACACCTGAAAAGCAAGAAAATGACCTAAAACCCTGTCTCTTAAAGATGATAGTGGCCTTTAAAAAGATATAAAGAACTCCCTTAATGAAATACAGGAAAATACAGGTAAACAGGTAAAGGCCCTTAAAGAGGAAGCAAATAAATTCCTTGAATAAATACAGAAAAATAAAATCAATCAGGTGAAGGAATTGAACAAAATGGACAAAGAACTAAAAATGAAAATAGAAATAAACAACAAAAAAAAAACACAAAGCAAGGCAACCATGGAAGTGAAAAACTTAGGAAAGAGATCAAGAGCTACAGATACAAGCATCACCAACAGAATGCAAAAGAAAGAAGAAAGAATCTCATTGCTATATGGTTTACAAACAACCAAATTGAACTGTGCCATGCTCTGAGCATGACCAGATTGTTTGTATAGTTTTTTGCAAAGTCAGAAGGTTTGATATTTCTATTACTTTACCCAAATGGAGGTCCAACCCTGAGACACCCAAGGGATGGGGAGTGGCAAGGATTAGTCTCTCCTTAAAAACAATGAGCAAAAACACTGCCTCTTGGCTTAACCAGTCCCTGAAAGAATCCACATTCTGGCTGGCACAAATGAAATAAAACAAAACCACTCCCAATGTTGTCACTTCTGAATTGCTCACTTGCCTCTCCCAGCAGTTGCATTTTATGAGGAAGGTGCTAGGGAAGCCAGTGATGGCAAGTTCAGAGGCTACAATAAAGTACAAAGGATTGTGACTTGTCAATATTTTTGAAAAAAAGAAAAAGCACTGGGTGGAAGTTGATGTAAATAATAGTATAAAAAGTACCCAACTTCTTGACAAAGACAACAAATGGTTACATTTTGCAAACACTTTCTACTGTAATGTCAATAACAGCCCCTGCTGTGGAGTATAGGAATCTTTCTGTATGTTTTACAGCACTGAATATTATGATTGATAATAATATATCCAAAGAAATAATTTAACTATTGTTCTGAATAACCTCATTAAAGCATTTGATTTTTCACAAGAGAGAGGGGGGAGGGGGAGGAGTAAGGGGAGCGGGAGAGAACCTCAAATATAGAAGATACCATATCTCCAGAGATGTCTCACTTTGTGATTTCTTTATTGTTTCTGCTTCAATTTTAGATCCTGAATGGTTTTGTTCAGTTCCTTCACTTGTTTGCTTGTGTTTTCTTGTAATTCTTTAAGGGATTTTTGTGTTTCCTCTTTAAGGGTTTTTACCTGTTGACCCATGTTCTCCTGTATTTCTTTAAGGGAGTTATTTATGTCCTTCTTGAAGTCTTCCATCAGTATCATGAGTTGAGATTTTAAATCCAACTCTTGTTTTTCCAGTGTGTTGGAGTATCCAGGACTTGCTGTGGTGGGAGAACTGGGTTCTGATGTTGCCAAGTAGCCTTGGTTTCTGTTGGTAGGGTTGTCATGATTACCTTTCAACATCTGGTTATCTCTGGTGTCAGTTGGTCTTACTGTCTCTGTCTGGACTTTGTCCATCCTATGGGCCTGTAAGCCTGTGTCCATACTCCTGGGAGACCAACTCTCTTCTGGCAGGGTCTGTGCACCAAAAGTTGTGGAGCTGAGGGGTTCCCCAGTGCATATGTCATTCTGAAGGGAAGACTTCTGTTCCAGCAGCTTCACTATGCCCAGGGTTTTCCTATCTGTTCCCTTTCAGAGAGAAGGTGAAGAACTCACCCCTGTGCTCAGAAGTGAAAGCACTCCTGGGAGATCACTCACTTCCTGGTGGGTTATGCACAGAAGGCTGTGGAGTCGCCTGACTCCCGAGTGCAAATAACAGCCAGAAGGGAAGACTTCTGTCCCAGCAGCTCTGGAGACAGAAAACCTTGGAAAGAATTCTGGAATCATAGATGCAAGCATCAACAACAGAATACAAAAGATAGAAGAAAGAATCTCCGGTGCTGAAGATATCATAGAAAACAATGACTCAACAGTCAACGAAAATGCAAAATGCATAAAGTTTATAACCCAAAACATCCAGGAAATCCAAGAGACTTCCAATGAGAAGAACAAACCTAAGGATTATAGGTATAGAAGAGAGCAAAGATTTCCAACTTAAAGGGCCAGTAAACATCTTCAACAAAATTATAGAAGAAAACTTCCCTAACCTAAAGAAAGAGATGCCCATGAACATACAAGAAAACTACAGAACTCCAAACAGACTGGATCAGATCAGAAAGTCCTCCTTGCACGTAATAATCAAAACATCAAATGCACTAAAAAAGAAAGAATATTAAAAGCATTAAGATAAAAAGATCAAGTAACTTATAAAGGCAGGCCTATCAGAATTACACCGGACTTTTCACCAAAGACCATGAAAGCTAGAAGATCCTGTGTAGATCTCATAAAGACCCTAAGAGAACACAAATGCCAGCCCAGACGACTATAACCAGCAAAACTCTCAATCACCATAGATGGAGAAACCAAAATATTCCATGATAAAACCAAATTTATAAAATATCTTTCTACAAATCCAGCCCTAGAAAGGATAACAGATGGAAAACACCAACACAAGGAGGAAAACTACAACCTAGAAAAAGCAAGAAAGTAATCTTCCAACAAACCCAAAAGGGATTAATCACAAAAACATAAAACTACCATCAAAAATAAAAGGAAGCAACAATCACTATTCCTTAATATCTCTTAACATCAATGGACTCAATTCCCCAATAAAAAGACATAGACTAACAAATATTTTTCATGTAAATCTTCAATTTTATCAGAAAATGTTTATAATTCCTCTTTCAATTAATTTAATAATGTTTTTTGCCTATCATTTTATCTGTATTGTTTTCCATGATAATCTTCAATTTTAACATGTTTTTCTGAATATTTCTTCAATTTCATCAGAGATATTTTCCATGCAAATCTTCAATTTTATCAGAAAATGTTTATAATTCAACTTTCAATCAACTTAGAAATATTTTTATGCCTACCATTTTATCTATGTAATTTTCTATGAAATGGTCAATTTTAATGTATTTTTCTATATATTCCTTGAATTTTATCAGAAATATTTTCCTTGTAGACCTTCAATTTTATCAGAAAATGCTTATAATTCTACTTTCAATCAACTTAGAGATATTTTATGCCTACCATTTAATCTGAAATTTTCTATGATAATCTTCAATTTTAACATTTTAGTCTATATTTTTCTACAATTTTATCAGAAATATTTTCCATGTAAATCTTCAATTTTATTATAAAATGTTTCTAATTCCTTTTTCAATTAATTTAGCAGTGCTTTTATGTCTACCATTTTACTCTTTAATTTTCCATGGAAATTGTCAATTTTAATTTGTTTTTTTCTATATATTTCTTCAATTTTGTCAGAAATATTTTCCATGTAAATCTTCAATTTTATCATAAAATATTTTACTTCCTTTTTCAATAAAAAAGAATAATAAATAAATAAATAAAAAGAAAGAAAGAAAGAAAGAAGTCAAGAAAATAAAAGATACCATAGATACCATAGATAATATTGACACATCTGATCACAGAAAATATGAGGTATAAAAAATTCCTAACCCTAACTATTCAGCAAATTAAAGACACAATGAAAATATCAATCCTAAGGCTAATAGGAATAGAAGTAGGTAAAGTATCCCTAGTTCATAGGGCCAAAACACATCTTCAAAAAAATCATGGAAAAATATCTTCCATAACATAAAGAAAAGATAGACATAAATGTACAAGAAGTCTTTAAAGCACCAAATATATACGATCAGGAAAAAATTCATCTAGTCACAGAATAATCAAAACACTAAATGCACAGAATAAATAAAGAATATTAAAACCTGTAACACATAATGACCAAATAAAATCTAAAGGCACATCAATCAAAATTACACCAGACTTCTCAACAGAGACACTAAAAGACAGAAGATCTTGATTGCAAACCCTAAAAGAACACAAATGCCTGCCAAGGATACTAAACACACCAAAAATCTCAATTACCGTAGATGGACAAACCAAAATATTCCATAACAAAATACAATCTAAACACTATCTTTTACTAATCCAGCCTTACAGAGGATATTAGAATAAAATCTCCAATCCAAGGACAGTAACTACACCCATGAAAACACAAGAAATGATTTATTTCACAATAAACAAAAATAAGGCAATCATACACACATACTTTGATATTTCTCAATATAAATGAACTCAATTTCCCAATAAAAAGACACAGGTTAACAGACTGGACACTGAATCAGGATCCAGCATTTTGCTGAATACAAAATACACACCTCAGTGACAAAGACAAACACTACCTCAGTGAGAAAGTCTGGAAAAAAGTTTTCTAGATAAACGGTTCCAAGAAACAAGCTGGAGTTCCATTTTAACATAAAATAAAATAGACTTTTAAGCAAAAGATATCAAATGGCAAGGGGAAGAACACTACATACACATCAATGGAAAAATTCACCAAGAGGAAGTGTCATTTCTGAATATCTATGCTCCAAATGCATGGGCACCCACATTTGTAAAAGAAATGATACTAAACCTCAAAAGATACGTTGAAACTGAAAATCTTCTGTAAGGCAAAAGACACCATCAACAGGACAAATTGGCAACCTACATATTGGAAAAAAAAATAAAACCTCTTCAATAATCCTACATGCCACAGAGGGTTTAATATCCAAAATATATAAAAAAAACTCAGGATGCTAACCTCCAAAAAATAGAAAGAATAAAGGAAAGAAAGAAAAAAAGAAAGAACGGAAGGAAGGAAGGAAGGAAGGAAGAAGTAAAAAAAGAAAAGAAAAAGAAAAACCAAATAGCCCAGTTTGAAAATGGGGTACAGAACTAAACAGAATTCACAAGAGAAGAATCTATAATGACCTAGAAGCACTTAATGAAAATGTCAAAGTCCTTAGTCTTTAGAGAATTGCAAATCAAAATGACCTTGAGATTCCGTCTTTAACCAATCAGAATGGCTAAGATCAAAAACTCAGGCAACAGCAGATGCTGGCCAGTATATGGAGAAATAGGAGCTCTCTCCCATTGTTGGTGTTTTTGCAAACTGGTACAACCACTCTGGAAATCAATCTGGTGATTCCTCAAAAAATTGGAAACAGTTCTACCTGAAGACCCAGCTATACCACTTTTGGGCATATACCAAAAAAAATAAAAAATAAAACAAAAAGCCCCAGCATACACAAAGACACCACTATGTTCACAGCATCCTTATTTGTAACAGCCACAACCCAGATGTCCCTCAACTGAAGAATGGATACTGAAAATGTGTTTCATTTAAATAATGGAATACAAATTTCCTATTAAAAAGAGGATATCATGAATTTTTCAGGGAAATAAATGAAACTAGAAAATATTGTCTGAGTGAGGTAACTCGGAATGATATGTACTCATTGACTAGTGGATATTAGACAAAATGTACAGAATACCATAAGAAGTGTAACAAACACTAAGGCCCATATAAGGACTTCTAATTCCACTTAGAAGAGGGAAGGAAATAATTATGAGAGACAGAAGGTACAGACCTGGATGGGATAAGAGAAAAGAGGGACAGGATCAGTTATGTGGGCAGGGGGCAGAAGAAAAGCCAAGAGAGCCAAGAATATGAATGGAGAGAAGCAGTATCAGGGGGTGAGAGGTAGGGGAACCCTCCAGAAAATACCAGAGATCTTGGAGTTGTGATATTCTAAGGATTCAATGGGAGTGACCTTAGCCAAAATGCTCACCATTATGGGAAGGAAATCGAATTGTCCACCTCACCTCCAGTAGATAGACAGGGCCTCAAATGGAGGGACAGGGTTACTAACTCACAGTCAAAATTTCTAACCCAGAGCTGTTCTTGTCTAAAGAAACTGCAGGGACAGAAGTTGAGGTGACTGAAGTAAAGGCAATCCAATCACCAGCCCAACTTGGGATACATCTCAGGGAAGGGCACCAAGGCCTGACAGTGTTATGGATGTTATGATATGCTTACAGATGGGAGCTTTGCATGGGAGTCCTCTGAGAAGCTCTACCAGCTGGTGATTGAAATAGAAGCAGATACTTATACCCAAACATTGAACCAAAGCTAGGGACCTCTATGGTTGATTTAGAAGAATTTAAAAAGATAAAGTAACCCCATAGGAAGATCACCCATTTCAACTTAATGCAGACCCCAGGGAGCTCCCAGAGACTGAGACACCAACCAGGATCATACAGGGCTCATCTGAGGCCCATGGCACAAATGTAGCAGAGGTCTGCCTGGTCAGGCCTCAGTGGGAGAAGATATACTTTATCCTGGAGACACTTGAGGCCCCAGGGAAGGGAGAGGCCTGGTGTTGGGGAGCACCCTCTTGGAGGCAAGGGGGAGGGGGAGTGGAAAGAGGAACTGTGGGAGGCAGGAGCAGGTCAGCGGAGGGCAATGACTGGAATGTAAATATATAAAATAATAAAAAATAATTGAAAAAGGTATCATTTCTTTAATTGATAAGTATCTTCAAACAACTCTCCCAGGATACTTTTATGCTCCCTAAGTACTCTGCCTTCCATATTTACTTTGTATGCCACTTGCCTGACCTCTATTCTGCTAAAATCATGTCAAGAGAAGGTAGCTTGTCAAATAACTTTAAATGCTCAATACTTTATTAATATAGCACCTATTAAAAATACTGACCTGGATATTATCTTCTTTTTTTAAAAAAAACTGAGGAAGTGAAGGTTATTTTATGTATTCTTTCTCCACTTTAGTTGTCTTATACTTAATTCATTTTACACAACACCCCTGATTTTCATCATTAGAGAATATTGTTTATATATTCAAAGAATAATTGGATTTGATTCTATCTCGACAAAAGTGTAAACTCTGAGAATTGCTGATTCTTTCAATAAAAATAGAACTTTTTAAGGAGGAAACTATTCATAAAGTATACTCACTTCTTTCTTTCCCCTCATTCATTTTCAAATAAGCAGCAGTTGCCCAATTTTTTGAGCTTACCTTAGGTTAAGGTGGTAATTTGTGGTAATTTTCTTACTCTCTTCCACTTAACAAGCACACACACACACACACACACACACACACACACACAGACACACACACACACACTTTTTCTGTCATCTTTTGCATTTACAAAACAACAAAACACCTTTTCCTGGTTCCCAGATATTTGGCTACTCTGTGGATTGCTGTAAATTATGAAAGAAAACATCACTTCTTAGAGTTAGTGTCAGTGGTTTTTTACCAACTCACCCCTTCTCTTCATGGACTGTTAACTCAATAAAAGAAATCCTGTGTGTGTGCACACCATTGTTGCCTAACAGCTCCTAACTCGATGTTCTAGGTTACTTTGAATACTTAGATAAATTCTCAGCAATTAGTGATTAAAAACTAGCTATTCAGTTATGGTGAGCGCCAATGATAGAGTAACTTTCAGTTAATGGAATCAACACTGATCACCACTAATAATTATTTCCATTGCAGCTCATTTGATAATTACTATGATTTTAAGGATGTATAACCAAAAGTTATGTAAATGCTTAGCTAAATCTGTAGAACTATTTAAATATTGAAGTATAATATCATCTAGAAGAGGTAAGGTGAAATTGTTAACATTTTAACTTAATTTGCACTGTTATTCTACTTATATATTGATTATACTATTGGTAACTTATGAAAATTTATGGGCAATAAATATTGTGGTCACTACAAAAGGAATAAAGTTTTACCCATTATTTTATTAATAATAGAATTAAGAATATATTTAATAAAAAGCAGTAAAGTATCTACCTTCAGATGAGTAATTTTGTTAAAATTAATCAATATGTGAATTGTGTTTTGGGTATAATGAGCTTCTGGGCTAATATCCGGTTATCAGTGAGTGCATACAATGTGTGTTCTTTTGTGACTGGGTCACCTCACTTAGGATGACATTCTCCAGTTCAACCCACTTGCCTAAGAATTTCATGAATTCATTGTTTTTAATAGCTGGGTAGCATTCCATAGTGTAAATATACCACATTTTCTGTATTCATTCCTCCGTTGAGGGACATCTGGGTTCTTTCCAGCTTCTGGCTATTATAAATAGGGCTGCTATGAACATAGTGGAGCATGTGTCCTTATTGCATGCCAGGGAGTCCTCTGGGTATATGCCCAGGAGTGGTATAACAGGGTCTTCCAGAAGTGTCATGCCCAGTGTTCTGAGGAACCTCCAGACTGCTTTCCAGAATGTTTGTACCAGCTTGCAATCCCACCAGGAGTGGAGGAGTGTTCCTCTTTCTCCACATCCACGCCAACACCTGCTGTCTCCTGAGTTTTTGATATTAGCCATTCTGACTGGTGTGAGGTAAAATCTCAGGGTTGTTTTGATTTGCATTTCCCTAATGACTAAGGATGCTGAACATTTCTTTAGATGCTTCTCAGCCATTCGATATTCCTCAGGTGAAAATTCTTTGTTTAATTCTGTATCCCATTTTTTTAATAGGGTTATTTGGCTCTCTGGAGTTTAAGTTCTTGAGTTCTTTGTATACATTGGATATTAGTCCTCTGTCGGATGTAGGGTTGGTAAAGATCTTTTCCCAATTTGCTGGTTGCCATTTTGTCCGACTGACAGTGACTTGTTGCAGCAGTGTGGTAGAATACCAGGACAGAAAAGCAGGAGGAGACTGAATGGGAAACAGGGGGAGGGAAGAGAGCTTATGGGATTTTCAGGGAGGGAGGAACCGGGAAAGGGGAAATCATTTAGAATGTAAATAAAGAATATAGAAAATAAAAAAAATTAAAGACAAACAAACAAAAGTTAGTCACAGAAAATTTTCCAGGAAGATTAACTAGAGTTAAATCATAATTATCTTGAATTAACAAGTACATTTTAACATATTAATAATAATTGTTGCAGTTTATCGTCATAAATATGTATTTTTATTCTACCAATGACTATCAAAGTATAAGTATGAATGTCTACTTCAAGATTTGTTTATTTCAAATGTTAAGTAAAGTAAATTGGTTTCAGAGAAAAATAATATATTATAGAAGGCAATTTTAGTTTATTGAAATTTATTGTTCTTATACAATTATCCATATTTAGAAATGTTTATATTTTTTGAAATCACTCAAATGATTTTTTCAATTGCATTAATTTTAAATAATATTGAAGTAAATATAACTGCATTAATTTAAATTCTGCACAGGGTATTTATTAAGTTTCTCTATATTTCATTTTATTTTTTAAGATCGTTTCAATGGAGACAGCATAAAACAGAATGATCAATCTCTGGACAAATAAACTACTCCCATTAAAAATATTCACATTAAGTGTTAAAGTTCAATTTGTATTAACATTTAAATAAATATAAAAATAGTTATAGGAGCACTAATCTGTACTTTTTAGTTGTCAGTTCATAAATAAAATCACAAAACCACCAAAAAGGAAAAAGTGGCATTTTAACCTAATTTTGTTATGTCATGGAAAAATCATAATACCTTAATTACATATGTCAAAAGTGAAACTAGTTGATTAGTCCTTGAAAATATTACAATTCATTCCTCAAAATGAAACTTCTTAGAAATCACAATTATTTCAAAGGAGCCTTACCTTTTGTGGTTGCTCTAATTAATGAAAGTAATATCTTCTCTTTCTACTAGTTACAAGGAGGCATAGGAACCCAGCCAAGATTAACTATACTAACAGAAAACTTTAATATTTGTGTGTAAATTGTGTGTATTTGCCTATGTGTTTATATGTGTGTGTTTCTGTGTATGTGCATGTCGTGCACATATGTATGTAGTGTTTTATGAACATGAAGAACAAAGATTTTTCATCTCTTATCCTCCTAAGTTTTCCACCTTGTTTTCCAGACAAGGTCTTCCATTGTACTAGAAGCTCTCTCATTCAGCTTGACTGCTTGGACATCAGACTCCTGGAATCTGCCTTTTTCTGCCTCTCAGGAGGGCTGGCATTACAGGAATGAGCCAAAGTGTTAAGCTTTTGCACATAGCTACTGGGGATCAAAAATCAGCTCTTCAAGCTTTTATAGCAAGCACTTTACTAACTCAACCATTTCCAAGCAGTCAAAGTATGCTTTTAGTGCCATATAACTTTTCCTTTTCAAGTAATGTTTGATGCTGTGGGGAGAGGTGGATTTAACCATGCCATTTTTACACACATTTCTCTCCTGTAGTGCTCCCCACTTCTCTCTGATCCACTTCCAACTCCTTAATAGCCCCCCCCCACAGTACTTTCATAACACATACCTTCTTTTACTCTCATTCGTCTCTTTCATCTCAGTTTCAGAACTCTTCCCTGCTTTCATAGTCTTCTTCCTATTTTCCTTCTCTTCATGTGTATTAGTGTCTATAAACTCAAAGGTAGGTTTCTGTGAAGGTGTAGTTATAATACTTGTTTTTCTGATTCTTGATTAGTTTGCTTAGCATGACATTTGGCCATGTAAAAGTGTCTTTTATACTCATGTTGGTAATTGTCGTTGCTGAGGTTTACTGCCTCTGACTGGTAACCTACACCTAGTCCTGGAAGCTACTTGCCTCCATACAGTCTAGTCTAGACCTAGAATGTTTTTAGTTTGAGGCTTACTTTTGAATAAACTCACCTTTTCTAGTTCTTTCTGATCCTTAGCTGGCTGGTTCAATTCAAATGTTCTGAATCAAAGTCCTCTCCAAGATGACTGAGTCTCTCTGGCTTTTGTTGACTTCTCCTGAATTGTTCTCCTTGGCTTTAAATGGACTGGCAATCTGTGCTAATCATTTTACTCCTCATGCTCTAGCTCATTCTGTCTTTACCAATGTCATCTCCTTAGTTCTCTTATCAAACTGTCTCTGTGGAACAGTCCCAGTAAAACTGCTCTCTCTCTCTCTCTCTCTCTCTCTCTCTCTCTCTCTCTCTCTCTCTCTCTCTCTCTCTCTCTCTCTCCCTATCCCTTCCCTCCCCCTCTCCCCCTCCTCTCCCTCCCTCTCCCTCTCTCCACATACACACACACACACTCTCTCTAAGGTAGCCTCCCTTTCCTCTTGTATGCCTTGAGAGTTAGTCATGCCTTATTCTTTCAAGTTTTTCTCTGATTCTTCACTTTGTCTACCATACCAGTACACATCACTTTTGAACATGGGTGCTTCCTTCTACAACCTAACTTTACTGTCATTTATTGGGATTACAGGTCTGTGCTGAAGGAATGACTGTATTCTATTCAGAGGGATTAAAGGTGTGTGCTAAGGATGAGCCACACCACAAGTAGAAACAAGGTATTTTTGTTGTTGTTATTGTTGTTGTTAGAAAATAATACATTCCCGTGTTTCATAGTGTGATCACATGTTATGCAGCCCAGTTTCTTTCAATTTTCTGCAAATTTCATTCATCTTTACTGCTGGATAAAATTGAATTTTTAAGCATATCACATTTGTCTTGCATGATCATCATCTGATGGACATGCAGTCTGCTTCCCTATAGAGGCTATTGTAAAAGTTGAAGTAGTGAATAATAATACAGTGCAAGTACCTCTGTTATGTCAACTTAACATTAACTGGATGTATCCTAAACATAGCTGGATTGTGCATGTTACAGTTAAGTTTTTGTTGTACAAACATAATGATTTGTATGTTTGTTTTCTCTTCAGTTACATTCCCATCAGTGTGTATGAAGATGACCTTTTCTCTGTAACTTTGCCTGCAATTATTACTATTTTCTTGATGTTATTTCTACTCATACTCAATAGAATATCAAAGTCATTTTAGTTCTTTCTTCTTTGATGACTACAGACTTTGAATATTTTTCAAATATCCATCAGCCTTTTATATTTCTTCCTTTGAGAATTAGCTATTAATTAGTTCTTTAGTTACTATTATTTAATCATTCTATTTTCATTCTTTGTAATTAGGAAAATTCCCTATAGGATTTTCCTACATACATCATTTTAGTTGATTCTTCCTTACTCTCAATTGCCTTCCTGCCACTTTCATTGCTATTGCACCTATGTCCTCTGGTATTCTCCACTTTCATTTGTTTTGACCATCTTACTCCCTTAGAGCCCTTTCTGTCTGTGCTTGTAGATTTTTTTCTTGGCCTTTATGCACATTACTCCCAACTAGACATGAGTTTTTAACAGTAACATACTTATTTTCACATCTGAGAAAGAACATAGAGTGTTTGTCTCTTTTGGACCTCATAAGCCCCTTTCCACCACTATAATGTTCTCCAGGTCAATCTACATTCCAAGATTATCTTTTGGGGGGTCGGAAGGTAAGCAATCCTAACAACTAAGAATTGTTTTTTGTGGCTCTCTCTTTTTGTTTTTCCTTTTTTAATATTTTATATATTTAATCACTTTACAACCCCATATCAGCTCTCTCTCTCCTCATAGTACCCACTCATTCAAGATCTCCCCCATTCCATGCAACCATCTCTGTGTAACCCCAACTAGCAGCCACCAAACTAAATTCCCCCACCTCCACACATCAAGTCACTGCATAACTAGGCACATCCTCTACCACTGAGGCCAGGCAAGTCCATTTATGGATGTGTGATTCACAGACAAGCAGGCAACAGGCTCAGAGAAAGTCCCTATTCTAGTTGTTTTGGGGATCTGCATGAAGACCAAGCTGTTCATCTGCTACATATGTGTAGGGGACCTAGGTATAGCCTGTGCTTTCTTGTTGGTGAGTGATTCAGTCTCCAGGAGGTTCCAAGGGTTCAGGTTAGCTGCTGATCTTCCTGTGGAGTCCCTATACTCTTCAAGTCCCTCAGTCTTTCTCCCAACTTTTCTGTAAGACTCCCTGTGCTCCATGTACTTTTAGGTGTGAGTTTCTGAATTTTTCCATTGCATGTTGGGTGGAGCCTCTTGTAGGACAGTTATGGTAGGTTTCTGTCTGTAATCATAACTGAATATTCTAAGTTGGGCCTGTTATTGGTTGACCATTCTCTCAGTCTCTTCTTTATCTTTGTCCCTGCATACCTTATAGGCAGAACATATTTTGCTCAAAGGCTATATGAGTGAGTGCTGTCCATATCTTTTCAATGGGAGCCCTCCCTGGGTAAAGGAAGTGGCTAGTTCTGGAACCATATACAACACTGATAGGAATCTCAGCTACAGTCACCCACTTAGACCTTCTGGGACATCCCAGGTCTCTAGACAGTCCTAAAGAAGGCACTGCCTAGCCAATTTCTCCCCTGGTCTTCCTACATAAAATCTCCCCTGTGGCTCCCACCCCTCTAACTTCCCTACCCATTCTTCTAACCAGTTGCCTTCTACTTTGTGGTGGTTTGAATATGTCTAGCTCAGGGAGTGGTACTATTTGGAGGTGTAGCCTTGATAGAATAGTGTGCCATTGTGGACTTGGTCTCTAAAACCCTCACCATAGCTTCCTGAAAGCTAATCTTCTCCTAGCAGCCTTCAGATGAAGATGTAGAATTCTCAGCTCACCTGTTCCATGCCTTCCTGGCTGCTACCATGCTCCCACCTTGATTATAATGTATTGAACTTCTGATCCTGTAAGCTAGCCTCAATTAAATACTGCCCTTTACATGACTTGCTTTGGCTATGATGTCTGTTCACAGCAGTAAATCCTTAAGATAGAAGTTGGTCCCAGGAGTGGAGCATGGCTGCCATAAGACTGACCATTTTTTTGTTTGGAAAAATATGAATTTGGGGACTTGTGATCTGGAAAGTATTGGTATGATTTAAGTGGGGCTTAATAAGTTAGTCTAGTAGAAATATGGGGTACTTTGTTGCTGAGAGTGGTTTTAACTGTTCAGATCTGGCCCTAGAGGTTTCAGAGAAGAAGAATTTCAGTAAGTGGTCTAGAGACTGTTTGCTTGTTTGTTTGATTATTTATTTATTTTGTGGTATACTGGTGAAGAATTTGGCTTCTTTTGGCCCTTGTCTGAGGAGTCTATCAGAAGCTATTTTAAAAATTATTATTAATTGATACTAATTATATTATTGATATTAATTATATTATTGATATTGATTATATTTATTGATATTAATAGATATTAATTGCATTGAAAAAGAAAAATCATAGAAATGCCCATCATAGACTTTGATCTTTGGTTATGTCTCATGAAGAGCATTTTGAACAAATGTAGCAAGCTTAGAAAGGAAAAATACAAAACATATTGTTCAACTATTAAACAGGTACCAAGAAGTGAAAAGGAGATGAATCTATGTTCAAGGATACTAAATTGAATTTAGAGAATGGTAACCTTGGGGAAAGATCTGAGCTTAGGCCCTGGCTTGTTTGCACAGGCATTTGATCTCAGCATGGCTATCCTGTACTTAATGGTTAATATCCACTTATGAGTGAGTACATAGTGCATATATATATTGATTCTGGGTTACCACACTCAGGATGATATTTTCTAGTTCTATCCATTTGCCTAAAAAAATCATGTTGTCTTTGTTTTTAATGGCTGGGTACTATTCTATTGTATAGATATACGACATTTTCTGTATTCATTCTTCAGCTTAGAGACCTCTATGTTGTTTCTAGTTTCCGGCTATTATAAATAAAGCTGCTATGAGCATAGATGAGCAAGTTTTCTGGTGGGATTGTGGAGCATCTTTTGGGTATATGCCCAAGAATGATATATCTTAGTCTTGATATAGAACTATTCACTAACTTCTGAGAAACCCCCAAACTTCAGAGTGTTTGTACAAGTTTGCACTCCCACCAGCACTGGAGGAGGGCTCCTTTTGCTAGCATGTGCTATACTTTGAATTTTTAATTTTAGCCATTATGATGGGTGCTAGGTGAAACCTCAGAGTAGTTTTGATTGCATTTTCCTGATAACTAATGATGTTAAAAATGTCTTAAACTGCTTCTCAGCCATTCGAGTTTTCTCTACTGAGAATTCTTTTTTTAACTCTCTACCCTATTTTTTTCTTTTTTTATTAGATATATTCTTTATTTACATTGCAAATGCTTTTCACTTTCCTGGTTTCTCTCTGAACGCTCCCTAATGCATCCTCCCTTCCCCTGCTCACCAATCTACCCACTCCCACTTCCCTGTTCTGGCGGTCCCTTATACTGAGGCAACTAGCCTTCTCAGTACCAAGGGCCTCTCCTTCCTTTGATGTCCAACAGGGCCATCCTCTGCTACATATGCAGCTGGAGTCATGGGTATCTCCACGTGTATTCTTCGGTTGGTGGTTTAGTTCCTTGGATGTCTGGGGTTATTGATTGTTCATATCATTGTCCCTCCTATGGGGCTGCAAACCTCTTCAGCTCCTTGGATCCTTCCTCTAGCTCATCTATTTGGAACCCTGTGCTCAGTTCAATGGTAGACTGAGAGCAGACCTAATGATGGTGTCTTTTAACTTATAGAAGCTTTTCAGCTTCATGAGGTCCTATTTACGAATTCTTGGCCTTACTGCCTGAGTCATTGGAGTTCTGTTTAGGAAGTTGTCTCCTATACTGAAGAGTTGAAGGGTATTCCCCACTTTCTGTTCTATTAGATTCAGCATGTCTTGTTTTATGTTGAGATCTTTGATACACGAGGACTTGAATTTTGTGCAATGTGATAGATATAGATATGTTTATATTCTTCTATGTGCAGACATTCAGTTAGTCACACACCATTTGTTGAAGATGCTCTCCCTTTTGTATTGCATGGTTCTTTATCAAACATAACATGTTATTTTTATTGCTCTATTATGTTTAGATTTAGCCATTAATATTTTAAGTTATTTTGATATGTAAGAGTAAAAATGTAGTATAGACTTAACAATCAGCAGTTTTCACAGCTGGTATGTTTTGTTATTTTGAGGACACTTGTATTTACTTACACTAGAATATGTATATTTTACCATCCAAAACTTTTGAAGTATGCTTTAGCAGATATAAATACCTCTTTATCATCTTCTATTATTGGTGTATGAAGACATAATGAGTAGTGCCTGTATTGTTTACTCGGTGACAGAGACACATCTGTCGGGATCCAACTGAAATAGTAATTATATTTTAATAACTGAATAAAAAGTATACATTTAAGAACTAAATATAAAATAAACAGAGTCAGGTATCATTAAAAAGTGATAAATGATTTGAGCATCAATTAGAGATGAATTTTGACCCTAATGTAGGTGTTTTGGGACTATGTCCTTGTGGACTGTCATCTAACATTTGTATTTGTTTGATCTAAGATCTTTATTTGTTTGAAGGTATAAGAAAATATCATGGAAAAATATGATACCTTTCAGAAAAATTGAAATCCTAAAGATCCTATGAAACCAATTGACTGCTTAGTACTTTGATTTTAGAGAGCTAGAATACTGAAGACCAAGAATCTAATTATCTTGTATTCTTTGCATCCTTACTAGCTATGAATGGACCACCTCTGTGTTTGCCCTAACATGCTTCTGACTCCCAGGTGAAATGTTTTATAAGATTAACCTCAAAGTTAAGGTGGTATGCAGACAACATCAAAATCCATCAACAGAGAATCCCCTGTTTTTCTATAAAATACCTACTGGTTTCTAGCAACATATTTGAAAAAAGTCCTGAGATAGGACTTTCATTTTATAACTATAAAAAATCTAAGAAAACCATTTTAACTTTAGAAAATGGAATATTGGTAATATGAATCTAAGATTAAAAAACATGATCCCTCATACTTGGCACCAGAATAAATTATCTTTTAGTCCTTTTGAGGACTGAGTTGACATTTGTATTTATATGCCTTAAGAATGTTTTCTCTTTGGAAAATAGCACATGAAAATTTGTCCCTGATGTGTTGTGACATGGAATGATGACAGTCGAAGTTAGGCTGCTGAAAGAAGAAACTGAACAAAAAATTGTGATTTTCAAAACTTATTTCAGGATTTATTACCTTTATTTTTTCCAAAATGCTTACAAATAATACTGAATATATGTTACTCTTTTATTAAATTTTTATAGAGTTTGTGGTTAAAGAAAGATATTCTGTGAGCTATTAGGAAGAAAGTATATTTACAATTCTAAAAATGTCTTAATTTGCAAACACAAAGAACTGTAAAATCCAAATGCTCCCTGGGAAGCCGAGCAGCGTGTAAAATATTGAAAGAGCAATCTCCTGAGAATGATGAGATTTATGTTTATACATTTTTTGTGCAACTGCAGGAACAGTAGCACACAATGTATATGGCACTGTTCAATGGGTACACTTTGCCAAATAGGAAAGACAGTTTCTCTTTGCTAGCAGAACACTCAGGATTTAGACACAAGAAGATGAAAACTGGAAACCAATAAATGTAAAGAAGACATTACTGCGGCGCTTTGCCTGTTGCTCTTCCACCATTTCTGCAGTCAAGACTGATGAGAAATGGTGTTTTCAAAGCAACAATAGAGACCAAATTCGTTTTACTTAAAAAAAAAAAAAAAAGAGTGCTTCTAGAGAGTAAATTTTTAAAAAGTCGAGTCAAAGGAAAACCCAGGGGAAAATATGTAACATTGTTCTGTTTTTGTTTTTTTGTTTTTTGTTTTTGTTTTACATCATAAAAGTGCTGTTCTGTAAGGAAGGAAAACCTGGATGGAGTGTTGGTGTGCTATAGATCGTTGCTGGGAATTATTCCAGGTAATCAGGCTCTTTGGAAATGCAGCAGCAGAAGAAGAGGTATGGTGGAGACAATTGGCCACCCTCCTGATAAGGGGACTTTCTTTCACTTATAGACTTTGGAGAAGAGAGTCGATTGAGTTTATAAAGAAAGAGTCTTTGAGTTTGAAAGTTAAGTCTTTAGATTCAGCAGATAAATGAAATTATACGTAGAATCCAAGTTCCTGATTCAGGTCTTAGTCATACGACCTGTCCACACCCTATGCTAGTGCTTCTATTAGGAGTGTAGCAGTTTAGAAGCTACTACATTGCTGATCTCCTCTACAGGGACAGTCTCTGTCATCAAACAGATGTACAAATTATTGTCATGCTCAAAGCATTTCCAGTTCAACTTGCAAAGTTATAGTTCAGCATGTTAATTTCATTATTTTTAACATCAGGAAAAATTGTCCATTATTTGGAAATGGGCTAAACATTTACCATTGTTTAGTAGGTCCTCTAGAGGTTATTCGAGTCGATTGGGATGTGCAAATTTGTCTTTGATTAGCAGTTGAACAATGACTGAAATAAAAGTCAACCTGTAGAAACATTTTTGTTAGAACAATGCAAATGATCCTTGCTCACAGGAGTCAAATGGTTTTGTCCTGGAGAGAATATAAATGTCTGGAATTAAACTCTAATTTGAACTGTTTTAAAAATCTATTGGTTTTCTCATTAACAGACACATAGAGTAAAATGCTTGACTAGTTTTCACACTGTATTTATATAGAAATAATACATGCATTTCTCTCTTAAAGTAGACATAACCAGTAATATGAAGAATGCTAATAGCTGGAAAAACAGATGACACAAAGTTAAGCTTTAAGGTGAATTATTACATTGTTTTGTCTCAGTTTTGTTACCTTCTCTCCCTGAAAAACACTGAATACAATTTCATTTTCATTTACTTGAAATATGCCAGACTGTTAAATGTTAGTATGCAGACATGTTCCCCTCTAGAGATACTGTGTTCACTTCTCAAAGATTTAGAACTATAAATGTAGATGAATATGGAGTTGGAGGAACTCTGTAAGGTGGAGGTGCCAAAAGCTTGGATGAAAAGGGAGAAAGTATGACTTCCTTGGGACACAATCACAGTGGTGCTCTCTCGAGCAATTCAGTTATTTCTTGTCATTTTGTTCTGTTTGTGGCCGCCAGAATAATTAAAGGAGTAGGGAAGTAGATTCTGTTACTCTCTGCTTTATAAGCTTTGCACTCCAGTTGATTAATGCTTTCTTTACACTTGCACTGGGCTGCTCTACATTTCCTTTGTAAGTAATGCTAATTAGGTTGAAAAAGCAACTGGTGCTTGCAAAGCTGCTGTGTGAGTTGGAATAACTCCTGGGAGACCATGAGGCTTCTTTATGCAAAACAATGAGAGAAGTGATATGGAAAAATACATATTTATCTGCTTGTCATTTTGACAATCTATCATTGAGAACCTACTATGTGCCCTGAGGTTGTCTTATGAAAAAGTAATATCTATACATTATCTGAGCATAGAGGCATTTATTTATATCTGAAAAGGCTTGTGGACAACAAGGTAAAAGACAAAATCAAGAAAGTGTGGGAGGTAGGATGTGGGGTGGGAGGTATGGCATGGATTCTTTTTCTCTCTTTGATTTATTTAAACAGAAGTCAATGGATAGTTTTTGGGAGAAAATATGTGCGATATGATAGGGTTTTCTCCATTCTTCACTGAAACAGGCAGGACAGCTCAGGGTATTCCTTGAGCTTACTATGTATCTGAGGCCAACATTGAACTCCTGATACTACCTCTTCTAATGCCACAGTTCAGAGATTGCAGCTATGAGACATAATCCCAATATTGTGATATATATTTTAAAAGTTAATTTTGTTACTCTATTTGGAAACAACTATAGGGAGCTCAAGGCAGAAAGTGATAGCATTATAAATGATAGGGCTGAGTTGGCTTGTTTAGGCCAGAGTATTAACAACACAACAATAACCACAATTAGATTAACAACAATTATAGCAACAAGCTATCAATGGGATGGATGGAAGCTAAGAAAAATAGTAGAAAATAATGTTGTTTTTTAATATTTTTACTTCAGGAAGTAGGAAAATTGAAAGCTGATTCTTCATGGAGCTGATCGAATTAGAAATATGCTTTTGAGTATTAGTTGCTTATTAGGACCCAATTTAAAATATTGAGTCAAATTTCGGATATGAGACTAAATGGCAAGTTTGACATATTTACTGGATTATTTTATTGAATTATATTCTATGCTCATTAAGGTATACAATTCATAAACTTGGTGAATTTATATATATATATATATATATATATATATATATATATATATATATATATATATAAAACATTCTTCATATATTTTAGAAATGTATATATACATATACATTCACAAAATATACTTCATATATTTTAGAAATATAATTTAGAATTTACTACTTCCAAGTACTCCAAACATTTATGGTGCTACAAGCCTACTGTCTCAGCACTTGAAAGAAGAGGCATAAGGAATTTGAGTTAGAGGACAGTGAGGAATACATAATAATACACTACCTTAAAAATTGATAAGACAGAGATAACATGCAGCCTAAACTGGGTTTCACATTCCATGACTTGATTCAATCTGTGAGCCCTACTGTGGTATTCTAAACATCGGTGCTTAGCTCAAGTTTCTGTGCAATAGCCAAATTTACTTTACACTCCCTGTACCATATCCCACCAGGAGGCCAAGCCCAGGTTGTACATTGTGTGCCTTGGTCTAGTCTGGTAAATTTCCCTAAACTAAGCTTCCACCTGGTGCATTTTCAGCAGTTGCCAGATCTAGCCTTGGGTTCGGTATATCATACACAGTCTGAAATAAAGGAGTCCGTATTGTGCTGTTTCTTACCTTGAGGCTTAACCACAGTCACAAAAGCTATGCACCATCCCAGCTTAGTAAGACTTTGGGACACTAGCCCTCCATACCATATACAACATCCCTAGTCCAGGTTGGTCATAATACCTGTGCATTGGTCTGCTCTGATGAGTTCCATGAGACCTATCCAACATGTCCAATTATTAATATCTAGACCTAGATTATAATGTACACTTTTATACCTGCTCAGTCTTTCAGATCCCTAGAAAAATATCTGCATTATTCTTAACCCTTAGGCCTAACCTTAATTACAGAGTCTGTATAGCAGCTTACTCTGGATTATGTGCCGAAGATCCCAGCCCACCCATACTATTTACATAATCCCAGGCATAGATCAGGTAGCAGATATTATGCAGCAGCCTAAGAAGATCCAACCACTTGTCACATTCACATGGTATTTAATTAATTAGAGTCATCCACTTTCTCTGATACTAAATAACATTGAGTACCTGTGTTAGGATTCTCTATGGGAACAGAACTGAAATAATTAATTATAATTTATTAGAGTGGTTTACATGTTCTGACCAAGATAGTTCAACAATGGATTTTGTGATGGAATTCTTAGGATTTGGTAGTTGTACAATCCACAAGGCTGGTTGTCTCAGCTCATCTTCAATATATGCTAAATCCTATAAAGATATGCTCTAATTCGAGTGATATAATGGACTTACCAAGCAAAATGATTTTGATTTTTGAATGCCAAGACCAAAGCAACTCTTATAAAGAAAAATGTTTAATTGGGTCTGGCTTTAGTTTCAGGGGTTTAATTTGTCATTTTTATGGCATAAAGTATGGCAACATTCAGGCTGACACTGTGCTGAAGGAGTGGGGAGTTCTCCATCTTCATGTAAAGGTAGCAGAAGGAGACTCTCTTCCATATGCAGCCAGGAGGATGGTTTCTTCTGCACTGAGAGGAGCATGAATATAGGAGAACTCAAAGCCCATCTCCACAGTGTCATACTTCCTCCAACAAGGTCACACCTACTCTTACAAGGCCATATCTCTTAACAGTACCATGTCCTACGGGGCAAGCTAATTCAAGCCACCACAGAGAGCAAGAAGGCAAAGACAACAAACTTCTTTCTCCCATGTCATTTATATAGACTACCAGTAGGTATGGTTCAGATTAAAGGCAGAACTTCCTACCTCAGAAGATTCAAGTTAAAAGTGAGTCATCCCATCTCAATTTATTTAATCAAGAAAAAACCAAATCCCTCACAGGTGTACCTAGAAAGCCATAGAATCTGTAACAAAGCATGTTGGCAAAATAATCAAAACAACACTCCAACAAAAACAAAAACAACATCAACAGCAGCAGCAGCAACAACAACAACCACAACAAAAACAATATTCCCAAACTGGGCAATTTGAAAAGAAAATTCACAAAAATTCCATTGAGTTTATGGTGGATAGTTTTCATAGACATTGGACCTACCCTGAAAAGCAGTTAATATACCCAGTAAGACACAATTAAAGAAAACTCATGTTTCTTTTGTAAGCAGTTAACTAGAGTAGACATCCATGTCTACCTCCCACTCTCAGTGCTAGGACCCTATATCACTTGAACCTATGCAGATCCTGTATGCTTCCACAGTCTTTGTGAGGTCATGTGTACATCAGTCCTCTGTGTCTTGAAGACAGTTTCCTTAGAGTCATTCATCACCTCTGTCTTGTACTTCTTCTGTCTCCTCTTTCACATAGGTCCTTGAGCCCTAGGAGTGTTTTATGAAGATACCCCATTAAGAACTCAGTGCTCCAAATTCTCTCACTCTCTGCACATTGTCTAGCTGTGGTTTCTGAGTTAGTTCTTACCTATTGCAAGAAGAGGGCTGAGTGAGGCATTAATATATTGGTGGAGAATAATTTGTTTAGGAATCATTTTATCTCTCTTGCTTTAACAGAATGATAATGTTTTTTCCCTAGGCTTGTGGCCTATCCAGTCATGGTCTTCTAGTCATCTTCCAGTGTCAGGTACCAACACATAGATGAATGAAAATACTAAGACAATTCAGGTATTGAAAACTTAATTCAGTAAAGACATAAAAATGTCTGAGAACTAATTAGACAACTAAGGAGAAAGTCTTACAAAAAGAATGATCTAATTGAACACAGAATATATATCAGAACTTGAACATAAAATAGAGGACTTAGATATACTCAGTAAAGAACATGAAAACATTTTTAAAATGCGTAAAAGAAATCTACATAAATTATCAAATATTTCAGAAAAGTAAATTTTCTAATTGTAAGTATACATGGAAGAGAATAGTCCTAGGTCTATTCCACAGACAGAATTGCTTCTGACAGGACAGATTTACTTTCCACTAAGTCAATGCAATAAAACAATCTGGATTAGATACTGGAGATGCACTAGAAGGGACACAGCAGTTTTTAGTGTAAAATCAAAATGGATTACCATTTACAACAAAGCTTAGTGAGATTGCTCTGATGGAGTTATGCTCCAATGCTACAGAAATATATAAGAGTATTTCAAACTGAGACTAAAGGATCAATGTGAAGAATGAATCAATGTCTAGATATAGCTAGAGTCAAATCATTGAGGAGCAGAGGACATTCTCAGTATAGGAAGCAGGCTATAAAAAGAATAAGAGTTGTGAGAAGAATTCCGAGAAGTTCAGTATATCAGAAATGAAGAATGAAATTTTAGTGGTGGATTAAGTATCCTCTGGACCTTTGAACTCATTTACTCATTCCTGTACCCACAATTTCACTGTCTGGGAAGCTTCATGATTCCATGAATTTTCTTTGACACTCAGAAAAACATAGAACTGCAACATAGTAATTATTAAAAACACAATACATTATAATCATGATATATTAACCCCCCCAATTCCAGACAAATACCTTTAAATCAATGAAAAATTCAATTATATAATAGAGTAATAGTAACATGAATAGAAACCAAGTTTCCTTGCTTTAAGTTCTGATTTCTTACTGCTTTAAAAAATAGTTGATAGTCACTTTTTCATTCAAACTTACAAACAACTATACACCGTTTTTCTACTTAAGCCTAAATACCTGCCCATCTCAGGTCAGATCTCTTATGGTAAAATAGCAAACTGCTAGCTTGAATCTACTATGTACCAATTCTTTGGTTGCAGATACCTTGCCATTTCTAAATTTTACTAAGGAGCTTGGTGGATATTTTTGGAGACCTAATAAATCTTGATAGTAAAATGCATATATAAATCATTATCTGTGAGAGATTTATCATGCATTTTTGATTCCTCTGGTCATTTTCAATTTATTATTGTTGTCCTGGAGGCAACTATCTTCTCTGACCTTAGAGATGCCAGAGGTGTGCATGCTTATAATTTATATATTCTAGAATAAATTCAGGGAAGATGGCTATGTAACAGTTCCCTCTTAAAAAATGTTCCATTTTGAAGGGAATCTATTTAAGACATGGGTGCTATAAATAGTTAAAGACTAGGAAACACTAAGGGAATGTGGAATATTGTACTTGTCATTGAAACTTATAAAACCATATCACATTCTATAGTGAGGCGAAACATTCTATCCTGTAGGAAAACTCATTAAATTCAGAAAGCAAACAACATGGAGGACTCAGGAAGTCCATGAAGCTAAGCATATTGACTAGAGTTTTAACTTTAAGCATATATGAACTGTAAGTAATACTCACACAAGCATGGGTGCCTCAAAGAAAATGGGCAGCCTTGAAGAGAAAATCCTATTCAACTGCCTGTGAGTTTAGTTGTAGTACATCCATATTTCCAGCTTTACTGAACAGCCATCCATGCTAGGATTAAATTTTGCCCTTTTGGATGTAATTGAGTTGTTTCTGCTCCCATAAGCAACCCTACATCTGTATTCTTGTAAGTAACCACAAGAAAGTATAATGACTTACCAAATTAGACTTTGCTTATACTTGTAATTAGGACTGTTTTTTGGTCACTATTGGAGGGTGGTTGAGTACGTTCTTGCATATGTCTTGCATTACTAATGCCACACAACATTCATTGATGTGTGTGGAAATTGTGCTTGGTACCACTCTAATGGAATGTCTGAAAAATTATTTGTCTTGTAAACTGTCAAAGGTTTATTAAGGAACATATTTTTCCTCTATTACCATATAAGAAACATAACTTTTTGTTATCTTTTTACTATATCTCTTTTTACCAACCTCAGGATGTGAGATGAAATTTACAAAAGAGGGAAGATACCTAGATATCAATCTACTGGAATTTTTGAGGTTACTATGTATCCTATCAAGTCATCTACAAATAATAATACTTTGACATCTTCCTTTCTGATTTACATCCCCTTGATATACTTTAGTTGTCTACTGCTCTGGCTAGAACTTTAATTCTATATTGAATAGATAGGTAGAAAATGGGCAAGCTTGTATTATTCTTGATTTTAATAGAATTGCTTTATGCTTCTGTTCATTTAGCTTGTTGTTAGCTTTTGGCTTGTTGTATCTTGCTCTGGTTAAGTGTATATGTGTTTTGCATCCCTGATCTCTCTAATACTTTTCACATGAGGGGGTGTTAGATTTGTCAAAGGTATTTTCAGCATCTAACGAGATGATCATGTGATTTTTTTCTTTCAGTTTGTTTATATGGTAGATTACATTGATGAACATTTGTATATTAATTTATTCCTGCATCACTGGGACAAAGCCTACTTGATGATGATATATGGTCGATTAGAAAGCTTTTTATTGAATATTTTTTCATCAATGATTAGAAGACAAATCAGTCTGAAGTTTATTTGTTGAGTCTTTGGAAATCAATTTAGTGGTTTCTCAGAAAATTGGGAATAGTTCTACCTCAGGACCTAGCTATACCACTCCTGGTCACATACCCAAGAGTTGCTCCATCATCCCACAAAGACATTGGCTCAGTTGTGTTTATAGCAGCTTTATAGAAAGAACCCATATGTCCCTCAAATGAAGGTAAAGGAAATGTGGTACATCTACACAATGAAATAATATTCAACTATTAAAAATATCTCATGAATTTTGCAGGCAACAGGATGAAACCTGAGAAATCATCCTGAGTGAGTTAACCCATTCCCCAAAAGACCTGCATGGTATGTATTCACTTATAAGTAGATTTTAGTCATAAAATACAGGATACCCATTCTATACTCCACGGACTCAAAGAAACTAAATCAGAAGGCAGGTACAAGGGAGTATGCTTGAATATCACTTAGAAGAGAGAATAAAATAGTCATAAGAGGCAAATGGAGGAAGGGAACTGGGAGGGAGAGGGGGCAGGGATGGGAACAGCGGTGATTCAGGTATGGCGAAGGACAGAAGAGATAGAGAGATGGCCATGAGAATGAATGGTAATCTGCAACTGATTGGTGTAGGGAGCTGGGGAGCATCACTAGGATGAGACATAGAGCTCAGATAAGGGAGGTACCCAGGAATCAATGGGGATATTCTTATCTATGACCCAAAGCATTGGTGATATGGAACCTCAGGAGGCTACGTCCTGTAGCCAGACAGGAAATCCACTGGAATGACAAAGACACTAATCCACTCATAAAACTTTTAACCAAAAATTTATCCTGTGTACAAGAAATGCAGGCACTGGGGATGGAACAGAGACTGATGGAAGTGCTAACCACTTTGAGACCCATCCCATGGGCAATCACCAATACCTGACACTATTAATTATACTTTTCTATGTTTGCAGACAGGAGCCTAGCATGGCTGTCTTCTGAGAGGCTCCATTCAGCATCTTACTCAGACAGATGCAGACACCCACAGCCAAATAGTGATGGAGCTTGGGAACTCTTATGGAAGAATAGGAGGAAGGATTGTAGCTCCTTTGGTGATAGGAACTCAAAAGAAAGACTAAGAGTATCAATAATCCTAGACCCTTGGGGCTCTGAGGGACTGAACCACCAACCAAAGATCATACATGGGCTAGACCTACGCCTCCCTGCATGTAAGTAGTAGATGTATAGCTTGGTCTTTATGTGGGTTGTGAAGAACTGGAGCATGGGCTATTGTGAAAGTTATTGTATGTAGGTTAGCTATGTTCTTCTAGCAAGGCTGCATTGTCTGGTCTCAGTGCGAGAGAAAGCACCTAGCCTCACAGAGACTTGAAGTGCTAGGGTCAAGAGATACCATCAGGTCAGAGGAGAAGGGGGAGGGAGTTGGGGGAAGGATTTTGGGAGGGAGTGACCATGGGGGGGGGTCAGTGAGCAGGTTGTAAAGTTAATAAACAACCAAAACTTAAATAATAAAAAATATTTGAGCCATATTTATTGAGAGGCATGAGAAAATTGCTAAGAGTTCTTCTTTTTGTGGTGAGTTTATTTAACCATAAACATCAATGAACTATTTTAATTAATTTTTAGGCCTTTATTTTTAAACCTTCAATGTAGGTTTTTGATCATTTTATATGTGACTTCAATATATTTTGATCATACACACCTCTCCTTTCCTCCTCCAATTCCTTACCCCCTCCCTGCTTCTCAAATTCAGATCACCTTTAGTGTTTTCTGTATATAAAGAATAACGTGTTGAGTGCACTCATGAACATTCAGCAGAAATGGTTTACTCTAGATATCTGTACTATACAATGAACCATTTCTGTTATACCCAGAAGATACACTTTACAGCATTTTGCCCAGTCCTTTGACTTTTTTTTTCCACTGCTCCAGTCGATTGAAGGGGACTTTTATTTGGTCCCGGGGTTAAAGTCCAGGTATGGCCCCAGCTTTATTTGACCTTCTTCTTCTTGGGGCACAGGTTGTTGGTATGGCCACACTTCTTGCTGCAGTTGACTGCACGAGGGTGCAGGTGTGTATAGCACTTGCGGCAGATCATCTTGTCACAGTTGTACTTCTGGACAAGCTGACGAAGGGATGACTCAATGATGCCACCGCGCAGATGCAGCACCCTGTGCAAGGTGGACTCTTCCTGGATGTTGTAGTCAGACAGGGAGCGGCCATCCTCCAGCTGTTTGCTGGCGAATATCAGCCTCTGCTGGTCAGGTGGGATGCCTTCCTTGTCTTGGATCTTGGTCTTGACATTCTCGATGGTGTCACTGGGCTAGACCTCAAGAAGATCTGCATGCTGGCGTCTGCTATGCAGTAGGAGACGCATGAGTTACATGTTAAGGAGGCCGAGGACCATCGTCTTTTAATAACCTCCTAAAGACTGCTTATTTCTTAGCTACCTTTACTGCCAAAAAGCCGAATTCTGCTGCGGACTGAAGCTCAGTACTCCCACTCTAGCTAGTCTTAACTTTACTAGTCACCACCACCCAGTGGGGCGGGAAGTCCCACTCAACAGCATGCCACCCTAGCAAGAGCCTGTCCTCTGCCATCCAACTGAAGGATCGAAGAACAAAGTTTTCTTCTCAGTAGGGCAAGCTAGACTCTATGATCTACTTCTCAAGTGCTAAAGAGAGAGCAGGGCACCATGACACACATTTTCGGTATGTTTTAGGACAGGTTTAACCCAGGCAAACTTTCCAGCCTTGTGTGGGCACAGCCCCCAAGCACAGGCTGGCCCTGAAACCCCTCTGTAGCCAACACTCAATACATCTCAGAATAGGCTCGGAACTGTCTCTGTAGCTCAGGTCAGAGATCTGGGTCTTTACGCTGCTGCTCCCGGACTAGATAGCTTGCCTGGCGCGTGCCCTGGTGCTGGCAGCCGAGTGCCACCAAGCATGCGCGACGCCTAAGGCCTAAGAAGCACCCGCGGACCCCTACAGTAGCTTCTCGGGTCCCCGCCATGTTCCCACCGCCACCAGTCCATCAGCAACTCAGACGCCACCAACCCGCTGACTTTTACATTCTTTGGCCTACTCTTCTTAGATCTTCTCTGAAGTTTGGGTGCAGAAGTTGTATTATTAGTGTCTTATTTGGGGATAGACATTCCAAAGTTACCCAGTCTCTGCTATTTTATCCTGTGTTTTTGGCAAGGATATAATACCAATCATAGTTTCCATCCTATTGAATATGACTTAACTTAACTTTGATCATTTCCAAGAACCTACTACATTATAGTTTTGCTGAAATTCATAAACAAAATGTATTTAGTTCAAATTACCTTACTTAGCCATGTGGTTGGGTAGAGAATTATTCTGTTCATAGGACATAAACTATCAAATGGAAAGCACAGAGTAAATTGTAGGTTGTGTAATGACTCCTTTTGCAATTTTAGTAAAAGAATCTAAAAGATCCACAAAATAATAATTTGCCATTGATCTTGGTTGCCTCCCAGAACTTGAGGGTAAGATCCCAGTGCTTAGAGAAAGTAAGGCTGATAGTGAACTGGAAACCTCCTCTCAGTTCTAACAGTAGAGGATGGGGCTAAACAGGATTCTGGGGGCACAATGATCAGTAGTCCTCACATGTACATCCTTTGAATAAGAATAACAACTAGTTTTACAAGTTATATATAAATGTGCAATAGTACCATTTATATATTGAAGATAAGCAGACTGCAGATATGTTATACTACTGAAGGATAGTTTGAAATGTAAAGGTCCTAGTGATTCATTTTAGGAAACATAATTCAGTTGTAGTTGACAAAAACTTGATCTTCAAAAGTCTATCAATTGCATCTCCTAGAAATTGATTTGTTTATATTAAACAATAAATATGAACTATTATGTAAATGAGTTTTCTTGAAAAATGTATGTGGAGATAAATCAAATCATCTCACTAAGTATCATTTCATTAAATTATACATCTTTTAAAACTAGCACCTGCTGTAGTCTGAATTTGAAAATATTTTACTCAGAAAAATGATGCTGTTTGATCATTATAGTCAATTTTGATCAATTTGTCAGCAGTGTCAGGTGGCATTAACAAGTAAGATCAATGGTCAACAGTATTCTGTTCAAAGTTTGCCCTTGACAGTTCCCCTTGATAGATAAATGCACATTTACATCAAATAACATAGCTATACAGAATCACTAATGTGAGTTGTTATGTGCCCACATATTTATAGAATAACATTGAACATCTCTGTGACCTTCTAGCATGGAGAAAAATAAGCAATTTGGTTGGCACCAAGAAAGTTGATTTGTCCCAGGATTATCAAACAGTCTGAAATTAAATTCTAAAAATGGTTCCAGTGGGTTTCAGTACAGAGAGGAACTATTAAGGAGGATCATGGTCAGTGGGTTTTTAGTCTTCTTGTGCCCTAATAGAAAGACAGGACAAGAAACAGAAGTCAATATATAAAAGCACTATAAGTTAGTATAAGGTGAAGACAGATTCTGAGTTTGGCTTTCATAATTTTGCTAGAAGGTTGATTGTGTTAGAGGTTCTTGAAGAAGCATGGGGCATCCAATGTCACAGCAGTTTTTTGTTTGCTTTTGTTTTTTCCGATACAATCCACAAGTAGTTACAGAAATCATATAATTGTCTCTTATTCTTTCTCCCATTGTCTCATTTTAATTCAATATTGGTCTTTGTGCTCAGAGTAAGACATTCGTTCTGCTAGACATTACTATTGCATTCAAATTTTAAGAAAATTTTGTAAATTCTTAAGTGAAATTATGCCTTAATTCATTTCTAAATACTGTTGATTTTATCATCTTAAAATTTTACAATTAAACTTAGTTTAATTAATACATACACAGAATTTCATATGATTATAATATATGACATCTTTTTATGTACATAAACAGTTACACTGTACTAGCGAATATGTATTTCATGAAGTACTGTATTGTTTCAGTGAGATTGCTTAATATCTCTACTGTACTTGACAGTAGCCACAGCAGTGTATATTAGAATACATAATCTGATGACCATATGTCACAATAAGTTTGGGTAGAATGATCAAAAAATTTACAACTTTCTCATAGTCTCAGACAAGGACAATTAATTTAACCTTCCCTTAAGTTTAGATTTTGAGAAACACAGGTTGATATAGTAAATTGGTTACTAGGAAAAATTCCACAGTCGGGCTCAGATTGTATATATCTGAAAAGAAACATTTCACCCTATTATGTCTTCTATCTATCACAAGAAAAAAAGATGTCACACAACAAATAAACTTATCATTTTTTTTAATCTATATAAAGAACAGCTGACAAGCTGAAGAGCAAAGGACATAAAGTGCAACCCAACAATAAGTTTTGCCTTGTACCTTATATATCCTGGATTTCAACTATTATCCTGGAAAGCCCAACCTAGACCATTAAGACAGTAGTCACAAATTGACCTCTCTAGCCAATGATGCAGAAATAAGACTGATAATTTTAAATCTTTGGTATGAGAACTTCTTCTTTACAAATAATACACCATGGACAAAGCAACACCGGTCATAGCCGAGTCACAACATAATATCCAAGTAGAAACTTTATGAGGCTAAAATGAAATTCATTACATTTTAAACACAAGGATTTCAAGTAATTGTTGTCTGTACCAGGCATCAGATAGAAATAAAAACATGCTATTTTGATAGACATTGTGGAGATATGAAATTTATCTGACAAATATTTTCAAACAGGCCTAAGAAAATATCACCATAAGTAACTAATCATATATGTGATCTGAATGATATGAAAAAGAACAAAAATTGAAATTGTCACACACATATATATTAATATACATTAATATACATATATATTAGAATTTTGTGCTAAAAATGAAGTAATGCATAAAGCATAATTAAGAACAGAAAAGACAGAACAAGTGACCAATGAAATGTAGGATAGTACAATAGTAATTACATAAGAGAATATCAGAAATAAAGTGCATAAAGTGCAATAAGCAACATCAAAAATGTCAAAAATAAACTTTGAGTAACATAATGACCAGAACCTCAGGGAACTGCGACACTATAACAAAAGACCTACCAATCGTAAACTTTGGTTCCATGAGAGACATATTGTAGAACCCAGAAGTTATTTGAAATAATAATTGAAACTTTAAAAGTGATAAGATTCTACACTCATGGTTTAAGATAGCTGATCAAGGCAATAATAGACCTTAGTAATATAAACATGGGAAAATAACAGATGGTATGTAAAACATACCGTAATTAAACTTTTGGAAAGTGCAATAAAAGCAAAATAATCCTGAAAGTATCCTCTAGAAATACACAGAGGAAATCATTAAAATGGCAAATATTTCTTATGAGAAAGAAAAGTGATGAATAAATGAATCTACTTTTAAGCTGATAGAAAATACCAGCTCTGGATTCTCTATGCTTTGACAATGAAGAGAAATTAAAACTATTCTGAGGGAGAAACAAAAAAAGATCTTATAAAATATGGGAAGATGAAGCTATTGATGAGTTAGAATAGTGGAAGAACAATAACGAGAGAAAATAACGTTAGACCAAAATAAGGGAATATATAGTAGATTTTCTTCTATTGTAGTAACTAAATTATTTTTATGATTAAAACAAAGATTATGATGATGCTAACACTATTGTAAATGTTCTGTCTTATAAACAGATATATCATCAGAAATAATAAATAAAAGAAAAAACGTCTCTGCATTCTATTGAATTGTTTGAAAATTTTTGAATAGAAGACAGGAGAATATAAGACTTTATTTATATAAAATGTTATTCCCTGATCACTGAATGAATACATGCAGGAAAATACAAATAAAATGTGAAAATGGAAGATTAAAAATATTCAGATAATCACAGAATACATGAAATTAAAAAAAAAACTGAACATAAGTAAAATTGAATATCTTAGGTGTGTCACTTACCATATCATGTGAGTATGATTTAATGAAACAATATTGTACAATATTAACATCTGGACAGTTTAATGGTACCAATCATCACAGATTAATAGAGGAGATTTAAATATATACACACTGTAATGAGAGGCATACTTTAAACACAAATTATCACCATCTGCAAAAACGCTATCTTCATGTATGTATGTTATTTTTGACAAATATGCAGATATATAGCATAGAAAAATTGCATAACCTTTTAAAATGTTATAACAAACAAGTTTGCATAAGTGAACCACAAAATAAACCTTCACCCTCTCGTATGTACTATGTGAAAAATTAACTTAAGAAACAATGACTTCTATGTAAAATGTATAAAGAATAAACTTTTAATGAAAATAAAGGTAAAGAATCTCAATTTTTCAAAGTAGACAATGAAATCTTTGCAATAGTAGCATCACAGGTAAGATTAAAGATTTCTAAAATATGTATGGACAATATCAGGAATTATGGCGTTGTAGATGTCACTAAAAGAATATAGTAAAGATAATTTGAAGACCAAAAGAAAATATTTATAACATATATGCCAAAATATATCTATGACAAATATTAGAAGACACAAAAAATCCCATGAGAAATGAGAGGTTTACATAAAATGACATTCCTGAAAATGATATACAGAAGAAAGCCAAGTACACATAAACCTTTTCAATAATTAATATCAAATAAATGATTATTGTAAGAAATATCAAAGAAATATCATTACAGGCTTATAAGAATGACTAAGACACACCAAAAACATCAAATTCTAAAGAGGACATAGACACCTTGGCAAATTCATATATTGCTGGAGAAATGTCAAATTTTACACCTGTTTTAGCAATGTGTTGGCAATTGCATTTAAAAACCTGACAGATGTTGAGTAATTTACTTTGGTAGCCTAGTCATGAAAATTAAAATCTGTAAAGATATATGTTTTCTTAAAAATAATTTGTTAAATAATAACCCATTCATATCATAAGAAATGGTTTTGCAATAACAATTGACATACTCTTGATATACATTCAAATACTTGGAAATTTCTCCAAAAACCTGGTCTGCACTAGAAAAATACAGTCTCTGATGTTGTACGATGTCATCCCATTCCTGTGACATTTTTGAAGCAACAACTTAGCAAAGAATTGACATTCATGATGTTCACTGGTCCCATAGCTTGGAATTTAGAGAATGATAGAACCCAGGAGATAAAGGGAGCAAATGCTTTAAGAGAAATCCATTGCATTTCTGGAATAATATTACAAAGAGACATATTCATTTATATTGAAACAAAGAACCTTGTCTTTTCCTTCATACACTGTGCACATCTTACCAGCACATGAAAAGTTAGAGATGTAAGAGTTGCCTCACACCTCTTCTCAGTCTTCTTGCTGCTGTAGCATGACTAAGTGTATAACTGTAGTCTGAACTTTGCATATGCTCTCAGAGCCAGCCTATCATTTATACAATAATCAACTTACTGGCCTGCTAATATTCACAGCTTCATCTGGAGAGTTCTTGGATGAAGCAGAATCTGAATAGTCATTATACATTTCCTAGTTGAAAATGTGCTGCTAAACATCTACAGTCTGCCTTGACGGTTAGCATCTTGTCTTTCACCTGGAAATGAGTGCATAGCTCTTCTAGAATTTGTCAATAGCAGATGTCCTACACACTGTGCAGATCAGGCTCTTTCCAATACTTCCATCTATGACTAAAATGTTTCTCTCAGTTTTTATGCTTACAACCATCCTGCCAGAAACAGTGTGATAATCTATAGGTAAGACCTTGATTACCCATGTTATTTTATTCATCTTCAAAGGTTTGCACATTATTTTATCTCTTGGAAAAAATATAAAATTACATAGTAAAGTAAGTGTTAAAATCAAATATCTCTTTTATTTATTTCCTGTTGAGGTTATATAATGAATTATATACAGACATTTTTGTCTGCTACATTGGTGATTATAGAACTGGCTATCCAAGCATAATTTTTCTACCCATATATTGTACATCATAAAGTTTAATTAAAAGTGCATCTGCTTCACTATGTAGTAAATGATGCATGCAAGTTACTCCACAGTACATACATATTTCATGTATTCATTATGCATTTCATAATTTAAAGTGTGACTAGACATATAATTAAACAACAAAATTATGTGATTTTCATACTTGGTAAACACAGATGGAAATAGTAAATACAAATGTTTTGAATGGAATTTGGAGACTGTGAAAACATGGATTGTACTAAATTACTCATATTTGACAATTAATTCTGCTTCTGTTACTTTTTATTTGAAATAGTATGGTTTTGAAAGAATATGTGTGCTGTATAAACAATGTAGATATTTTAAAGCACAAGAATAATATTTAAGCTATAATCATTGTCTGTTGACAACCCAAAGCTGACTAATATTAGAACCAAATATTTTATGTGTTGCACTAATAATTTCAGTTGACCTTTTACTAGACATCCTATTGAACCGTTTTATACATGCTTAGAAATGTTGGCAAATTCTATCATACTGTTATCTTTTTAATGAACCTCAAACTTGGGAATTTCATACTAGTGTGATATGTACTTAAGTATTTTTCATCTAGTATTCTAGAATACAACCTTGGTAATGTTCTTATGGAAAACTAGCTTCAATTTGGTAATGATTCTCTTTCTCTGATCATATGAACTTTCAATAAATTTAAATAAAGAATCATAAAGATCCCATTGAACTTTCTCAAGCCAGCTTCTAGAAAAAGAGTGAATCTTTGTGGGTGGCTTTATTTTTCTTTGGGTTATTTTAAAAATCTCCTCATGAAGGACATGGTTACCAACCCACAGTCAAAATTTCTTGCCCAGAACTAGTCCTGTCTTAAAGAACTGCAGGGACAAAATTTGAGAAGAGACTGAAGTCCAAGTGAAGTCCAAGTGGGCAGTCCAGTGACTGGCCCAACTTGGCATCTTTCTCTGGGGGTCGGAAGAGGCATGAAGGCCTGATACTCTTGCTGGTACTATGATATGCTTACAGACAGGATCTTAGCATGGCTGTCCTCTGAGAGGCCCTACCAGCAGCTGAGACAGATGCAGATACTTAAACCCAACTATGGACTGAAGTCCAGGAACCCTATGGTTGAATTAGCGGATGGATTGAAGAATCTGAAGGGGAAAGTGATCCTATAGGGTGTCTAGCAGTCTCATCTAACCTGAACCACTGGGAACTCCCAGAGACTGAGCCACCAACTAGGCATCAGACACAGGCTTGTCCATAACACATATATAACAGAAGATGCCTCAGTGGAAGGAGATCCACCTAATTCTAGAGAGACTTGAGTTCCCAAGGAAAGAGGATGCCTGTTTGCAGGAGGAGAGGGGAAGCACCCTCTCTGAGACAAGGAGGAGGAGGAATGAAATGAGGACATTTGGGAGGGGGAATCTCGAGGGGGTCAATGACTGGACTGTAATTAAATAAATAAAAAGAATTCCATTATAAGTTAGCAAGACAGTTATGACTTTTTTATGCGTGTTTTTTTCCAACTTCAGTTTACTTCTTTCTTTTTTTATTAATCATTCTATTCATTTACATGTAAAATAACATCCCAATTCCCAGTTTCCCTTCCACCACCACCCCTATCCCATATCTGCCTTCCCCCCTCCCATTTGTCCTTCTGACGGTGCTCCCCCACCTTCTCACACTTTCCTACCCTAACTCTACAGCATCCCTCTACACTGGGACATCAAACTTCCCTGGGACCAAGGGTCTCCCCTCACATTGCTGTCAGGAAAGGCCATCCTCTTACTCTGCCAGCTCCCCCACCAGTTTTCAAAGGACCTAGAAATTATATCTTACTATCTTTTTTTCTGTTTTGGAAATAGCCTTATCTAGATTTAACTACTTCCTTAGCTAGGGTTTTATTCCTGTAAAAACATCATGACCTTGGCAACTATTATAAAGGACAAACATTTAACTGGGCCTGGCTTAGAGTTCAGAGATTCAATTCATTATTATCATGGCAGGAAACACAGAAGCATACAGACAGACATGGTGCTGGAGCAGTAGCTGAATGTTCTACATCTGAATTCATAGGCACCAGGACATGACTTCCAAACTGGGCATGGCTTGAATATCTTAGACCTCAAAGCCTACTCCCAGTATCACTGCAATTTTTCCAACAATGCCAAATCTATATGATAAGGCCATACCTCCTAATAGTGCCATTTCCTATAGGTATATAGGAGGCATTTTCTTTTAAGACATCTCATTCCATACTCTGTCCTCCTATCTTTTTAAAATACATAAAAATGTTCGTTATAAGGTTTTTATAATTATGACTACTCTTAAAGATTTTTATGCTTTTGAAAATTATATGAGTACTGTACATGCATTATTTTCATTCTATATTAGCTCATTTGATTTCTCCTGTTCATACCAACACATCATTGCAGTTGCATGACCTCCTTCTTTAATATATATATGCATATATATGTATATATATATTAATATATATATAGTGTATGCATGTGTGTGTGCATGTGTGAGAGTGTGTGTGTGCCAATGTATGTGTTTGAGTAAAAATAAAAATATAACCTGCTGTGTATGTTAAGCATTTCTCAGATGTGTGTTCTTATTGGCTGACCAATCAGAGGACTTACCACTGCAAAAGACTGAATCTCTTCTTTTCAACATCATTAATTGATGTTTAATACTGTGGGCTGACATGATTTTACTGTAAGATTTTATTATCCATATTTATTTTAAATATTTATGGTTAATATTAGTGATACTAATTTTTCCAGAAAATTGAGAACTACTGAGCTCATCCTATGAGTACAGAATTAATGTGATATCACATGAAATATATTGCAGGTGAAAAAATTTACAAACAAACAAACAAATAAAATAAAGCAAAACCAAAAAGAAAACACCATTTTCTGATCTGACATAAATCGTTGTCAAAATCATATTAAATTTCATTAACATATATAACTGCATTGTGTAATTTAATGATAACATATTTTGGCTATACAATATTGCTGCACTTAATCAATTTATCCCACTAAAAGCTAAGAAATAATGACATATAGTTGTTTCAGTATACATGAAAACACAAAGTAACAAAATCCAGCAACCTCTTCTGACAGATATGCTCAGAAAATTAATGATACTAATCATCATTCTTTACCTATAGAAGATTATGAATGCGAGCCAGACTGAAACTTACTAACGAAAGGCTAAACCCTGTAGTACGTGTCTAAAACAGTGTGACAATTTTCTATTGTGAACAATTCCATTCAATTTTCATTCAGAAGTCATGTGTGCAAAATGAACCTATGCAAGTGTATTTTTTCCCTTTTTTAAAAATGTATTTTATTTACATTGCTAATCTTGGCCCCCTTTCTGGTCTCCCCTCCCCGATTTCTTCACTCCGTAGTCCCTCTTCTTTGAGTCTGAGAGAGTGCTCCTCTGCTCATCCACACATCCCCACCTCACCCCTGGCAGCATCCCCCTTCCCTGGGGCGTCAAGTCTCTCCAGGATTAGGTGCATCCTCTCCCACTGATGTCAGATAAGGCAGTCCTCTGTTACATACATACCTGAGCCCACGAATAATATTTATTTATTTTTTTATTACATGCATACACATGGGGTTGGTTATTTGCATATCACTGCAAGATTTTAGGGAGGCAGAGGAATCAGAGAACCTGGATCTGAATTTGCAATTGGTTTGGAAATATCTGATGTGGGTGCTGTGAACTGACCTCATGTACTCTGGTACATCAGTTTGCATTCAAAGCCAATAAGACATCATTCTAGACTGTAACTTTTTTTTCAAGTTATTTGAATTCTATTTTTTTCTGTTTTTTTTTTAATTTTCTATATTTTTATTACATTCCAAATGATTTCCCCTTTCCTGGTTCCCCACTTCCCGAAAGTCCCATAAGCCCCCTTCCCTCCCCCTGTTCCCCTGTCAACCCCTTCCTGCTTCTCTGTCTTGGTATTCCACTACACTGCTACATCCATTCTTTCCAGGACCAGGGGCCTCTCCTTCCTTCTTCTTAGGAATCAATTGATATGTATGAATTGTGTCTTGGGTATTCCGAGCTTCTGGATTAATATCCACTTATCAATGACTACATACCTTGTGTGTTCTTTTGTGATTGTGTTAACTCACTAAGGATGATATTTACTCAGCAATTAAAAAAATGAATTCAGCTGGGCAGTGGTGGCGCACGCCTTTAATCCCAGCACTTGGGAGGCAGAGGCAGGAGGATTTCTGAGTTCGAGGCCAGCCTGGTCTACAAAGTGAGTTCCAGGACAGCCAGGGCTACAGGGCTACACAGTCTCAAAACCCTGTCTCAAAAAACCAAAAAAAAAAAAAAAATGAATTCATGAAATTCTTAGGCAAATGCTTATACTGTAACTTTGTGATTTGTTTTCTGTTTGTTTGTTTTTAATTCGACTGAAAGTAATACAATTTTCTGTACTTTCAAATTAAGAGTTTTTCTATAAATGTGATGATATCCAGAGTTACTAGAATTGTTTAGGATATCAGTAGATAAATAATACAATTTTGGATTATTATTATAAAATAATTTCTACTATAAAAACAATCAGAATTTGGAGGAAATGAACCATATATTTGAGTGTGTGAGTGTATTTGTGCATGTGTGTGCTTTGTGAATGTTTACTTGTATACATTCACATGTATTTAGTTCTGTCTGTGTATGTACATGTGAAGGTTAGAGATCAATATCATGTCTCTATCACAGTCACTCTTGACCTTATATTTTGTTTTATTGTTGTTGTTTGTTTGTTTTTTGTTGAGACAACTCCTGTTACTGAACATGCACCCTACATTTGGGGTGGGCTGCCTGATCAGAGGGCGCCTTTATCTCACTAGTCTCCTTCTAGAAGTGCTGAACTTATAGATGCACAAATATTTTAACAGTAATGAATACAGAAACACAATAGAAAAGAATTTTAAAAAAGCTAAATAAGTGATATTGCATTATATACTTATATATGCTCAAGATGGGTTCACCTTGAGTATATTTTTGAAGTAATCAATATAGTGATCTGAGCGTTCAAAATAATAAATTATAATTGTAGCATTATATTTGTGAAATGATTGTGCCAGTCATTTCCTTGATTGTGGTCATAGTTCATAGTGAATGAATACAGAAGTAGACATGACACAGTGGGTAAAGCATCTGTCATACAGAAATTTAGATACCAGCAACATCTAAATGCCTGTTTGGTGAAGCAGCCAATATTGTTGATCAGAAGGCAGCAAAAAAGTAATCCTGAGCGAAGCTGGTTTGCTGGATTAGCTAAATTACTGACTGAGCTCTGGATTCAAGAGAGATATGTGTTCTCAATATTTAGTTTGGAGATGGATTGAAAAGGACATTCAACATCAACTACTGAGCTCTACATGTGCACACACATAAAAAATGCCACAAATATGTAAATCTACATAATATATGCATATAAACACACACCAAATATGCATATAAAAATAATGAATATACATAAAATATGAACATTATACAGTTTGATGTGAATTAAACTGCCATATGATGGCTAAAAATACAAATATGTAAATATTTACATAATGCCAATTTATGTACAGATAGAACATGTATTAAGTACAAGTGGAAATGAGTCTGTATCTATTAATTTTGGAGAATGTGTTGTACAGTTTCTATTAAGGAGTAAAATATCTTATAAAGCAAAAATTAAACTCAATCCAGACCTTCATACACATAGTCTGTAAATTTAAAGGTGGCAAATGAGAGAATTCTCATCTGAAATGAAATCAGAGTTTGTAAAAATAGCATCATTTTAAACCATGTTTTCATACAGGACAGAAAGGATAATAGGATAATTACTGCACATCCATCATAGTTTAAAAAATAAATAGCCTTTAAAATTTGGGAGGGGGAGAAAACAGGACGTGGAATAATATTAAAAATGTAGATAAAGAATATATTCAATAAAAAGAATCTTTATGCTTTTAAAGGCTGCAATTTTTTTCTGGTTTATAATTTCATTTTTCTTTCCTTTCTTTGCTGAGTGGAAATACTCAACAAAAATTAATGTGGTGATTCATGAAAGATAGTTCATTAGATTGTATTTTCCTCATTATTTGAAGAAGTGCAACATACATATTACTGCCAATTACACTGTCAGGATGCAGACATAAATCAGATGGACCAGTGCAAAACTTTTCTAAGAATATTTAAGTCCATATACTGTAAACCTTCCACTATCGGTAAAGCCAACATTCATAGCACATAACATAAAGAAAATATCACTGAAATCATAACTCCAGTGAGTAGACAGAGGATAGTAGTACTACAGTGAGAAAGATTCTAACTTTTAGGCCAAAGTCATATTTTGTCAATTAATGGGATGAAACAGTGAATAGAACTAGCAATGAAATAAGCAAAACAGAGTGTTAATTACATGACAAGTTCCGTCCTTCTTCCTCTAACAGTATTTGGGATAGCCCTGTGACCTTCCAGCTGAGTATAAATAGCTATTGACTTTGTTGCTAGAAAAGGTCACCTAAACATTTGGCTAATCTGATGTTTATGACAAGATGTGTTCTGATTCCTTTTAGCATTTGCCTATAAAGAGATAAGGTATGTGCTACCTTAGCCTTTTTTCACTAGAATGGTAGCAGACACTGGAATAGCACATTTGTTTAACAGAGAGATTGGCAAAAGTGCTAGAAACGAGTCAAAGTAATTCTAAGGTGTTAACCTCACATTTGCAGAACCCCCCTACATTGCTTAAACGTAGCATTTTGTTATTTTTTGTTGAAACAACTTGCCAAATATTTTAGATAGTTTTCAAATGTGATAAATCATAATAGGTGATATTTAGAAAGATCTTATAATCATGCAGGCATATTCTTAATTTTCTATCCTTATCTCTCAGTCTATACATAAAGGAAATAAAGAGATGAGTAGCACGCATGAGTAGGTTTGGAGGCTACAGAGATGGAATAGAATTTGAATTTAGGCCTCACCATCTTAAAGTTTTTTTTATTCCCATTGTTTCACAGAGGTTTGTCAAGGGAAGTGAAGCTAAGCTCATAGGCAGAAAGTGCACAGTTCTGGAGATGAGGGAACTCACCTGGGGCTGAGTCTGAGTCATTCCCTTCCCTGCATTTCAAGTATGTTACAAACGGTTAAGATCTGCTTTTTTGGGGAGAGAGGAATGTTAAGATAACTTTTGAAAAGAATAATTTATGATTTTGGTTGTTTTAAATTACCCAAGAAGGAAATATATGTATATATATGTATACACATACACACATGATATACTATATAATATATATATAATGGATATATATATATATATATATATATATATACATATATATGCATTTCTTTTTGTGTTGTGCAAGAAAAGTAGCTGAGTGACTTTGCAAGGATTTCTTATGACAGTATTAAGAACAAATTCTAAAATACATTTAGAAGAAGTAAACTGGGTGGAACACAACACAATAATAAGCCTTAGAAAAAGCAATCTAAGTACAGATCTCTAGTCCAGTGAGGTTTTGCCATTATGGTTCTTTATCTCATCAAATTATTGATAATTTACAATCATTAACTACTGAGTCAGTCAAGTGCCTCAGAAACACTATCTAGGGAGCTACTGACGGCAGGATAGACAGTAATATCTGAGAAATTCCTTCTACTTAAAGGCAGCTGATGTGCCCGTAGCAAAATTAAATTTAGCAATTACAAAACGGAGAAAAATATTCAGCCATTTGCCCCACAAATATGTAGGCAGATAGTGTTATGGTCCTTGGGGCCTACCCAAGAGACCCTGTGTGGAATATTTCCAAGAACCAAGAGGATAAAGAACAGTTGAGTAGACTGTCTGTCACAACGTAATGGCTTACTGTTCTAGAACAACATACAGGAGTGATCCAACTACAGATAGTTGTAGCCAAAAGAGCAAAATTCACACAATGACATCTCTCAGGAAAAATGAAGCCATCTTCAGAATTTCTGTACAGGCCAGACAAACCTAGCAATTTCCCATAAGCCCAGAAGACACAGGGTGAAATAGACAGGCGTCTGATTTCTTGAAAATTTATTTAAACTCATTTTATTTTGTTTTTCTGATAAGTATCAAAGGGATCAGGCATGTAGCTGAATTCAATACTGACGTGGAGAGATGAAATTTCAGATTAAGTTACTGAAATCAGGCTTAATTACTTTGTTAAAATATTGCTTCAAGAAAAAGAGTGCAATAATGTGGCACTATTATATTTTCTCCAGAATAATGAAATTACTATTCAGTTAGTTGTCTTTCCCATAAGTTACAATGTCAATTTTCCATAGTAATCCAGAACTATTTATCGCAAGGCATTTTATTCACACACACACACACACACAAACACAAACACACACACACACACAAACACACACACACACACACACACACACACACACACATTACTGAATGATGTCTGGAGAGAGATAACCAAATGTTTAGAAGCACATGCTACTCTTGTAGGGAAGCCAGGTTTCATTACCAGTGCCCACATGGGAGCTCAAAACCTACTGTAATTCTAGAGGCACAGGACCAGACACAACTTTCCTAATGTCCTTGGGACACTGTATGAATATGGTGTGTGTGTGTGTGTGTGTGTGTGTGTGTACTTTCACAGAGACATGCACATAAAATTAAGCATATATTAAAGAAAAAGCACATGATCAGGGCTAGTGAGGTATGTCCATGGACAAAGTGGTTAGGATGTTAACTCAAGGAATAGAGTTTGGATCACTAAATATCACATGAAAGCCTGGTAACTGTGGCATCTCCCTGTAATGTCACCAGTCTGGAATCAGAGACAAGACAAGCTGGTAAGCTGACCATCTGGAAATGATGAGCTTCATGTTCAATCAGAGACCTTGAAACAACAATTAAGTGGCAGGTGATGGAGGAAGAGATTTGATTTCATCTTTGGGCTTCCACTCATCCTTTTACACACACATATTTGTGCACACATACACACACACACACACACACACAAACACTGGATACAGATATAATACTAATTTGAAGAGTAAGACATTTATGCTATGTTATATTATTTTATGTTATAACCCAGTAAATATATTTACTGAGATTTATTTAACCTATGATTATATTCTCTCAGATTATTGTATTGTAAATCTCACCTCAGTGACTCCACACATACATGCATCTATACTCTTCCATTTTCTTCTAGATGCATATTCTCAGTCAGCTAAATTTAAGAATTCAACTTAGGGACAGGTCCATATGTGAATAAGAGGAATCTCCCTTTGCACATAGTGTATATAAACATTAGAGGATTGGTTAGCTTCATTTGTTTGCAGGTATACTTTTCTAGCTGATACTTTTCAGATATATGTAAGAACTGTATATGTTAAAATAGATGAATATATATAATCATAATAGCAAAATGAAAGTGAAAACAAATCCTATTCACATTACCATTTTTTAATATTGGAGAATCTCTGTTTACATATTTTTATCACTTCCATCCACCAATCTTCCTAATACCTACTTCTCACCTCACCTTCTTCAAAATTTTGTTCTCCCTCCACCCCAATAACCCACCCCAATCATTCTGTGATGTACAAATACTCATGACTGTGGTGCTGTCTACTGCAGCACTCAACTGTAGAAAACTAACTTCATCTCCCTCAGAAACCAGCAACAACATAGGACTAGTCAGGAGTGGGTTGCTCATAAGTTTCTCTCAAGTTTCTGTTAGTGTTGACTATCTTGTTCTGATCTGGGAAGCAATAGTCATTGTGAGTTTATGAAAGCATTGGTCTTGTAATATTGAGAAGATAACATTCTGTTAAGATCCTCCCAAACACTTAGATCTCACAATCTTCTCATTATGTCTTCCTCCATGACTCCAAGGCTTTTAAAGCAGGTAGGAGGATTATAGGCATTCCATTTGGGGCTGAGCAGTAAACAGAGATTTAATCTCTCCATCTTATCTGCTGTGAGTTCCTACATTAACCACTATGCACTGAATACACCACATCTGATGGCATCTGAAATTTTCAGTAATCTGTGGTTGTAGAGATACAAATTTAGGGGAAAGTTTGATACAGTGTGAATTTAGCAGGATAATAGTCGTAGAATCATACCTGGGGATTGTGAGAACCTCAACTGCAATTTGTTGGGAAGGTTTACAATACTAGTCATGTGTGTTTCAAATTGAGAAACCCTAAGTTCAATCAGAAAGCCTTTGATGGCTATATTTTATAGTTTTAAGGACAAACACCAAGTCATTGTGTAAACTATTATGTAGGTGGAAAGCAGAAATTTTATCTTTCACTAGACCTTACAGTTTTGATAAAGCCATATTTTAATTATATTTTTCAGAAAAATTAAGACCCTGAGTTTAGAATTAGCTGTTTCATATATTTAACACATAGCAACCTAAAGCAGGGCTTCATTAAATAGAATATAAGGTAATATAATGAACTGTAACTAACAGTTGTTTAATATACAGATACCAACACAGTTTGTTAATAGCGAGGCATATTACATTGCCTCAACATCTATGGATCAGCCATGAACTGGAACAGGTAATCATGGAGGCAGGGTTTCTTATGGATTGTACATAACCACCATATACTCATAATACAAATTAGAATGAAGTACTATACAACAAAAAGTATGATATTGATTTAATCAATATTAAAAGGTTTAGTCAGATTATGAATATGACATTTCAAAACCAGAAATTATCATAAATAATAATGTTAAGAAAAAATCAGAAAATATTGACACTTACTTGGAAATATAAAAAATGATTATCCCCAGAATATAGGTTTTCCCTCAAAGATACTCCTAGGACAAAGAATACTATGTATTCTATATCAGGGGAATATTATCATCTCCAATGTTATAACTCTTCCTTCAGACCCCATTATTATATCATTGTCTTATATGAGTATTCAATTTTAATTTCAAATATGGTATTAGTAAAATCCCAGTTGAGATTATGGCTTTGAGGTATCTTATTTTAGTATAATCCTTATTTTCTAATAGTTACTTGACTCAAAAATTTAGGCCAGATTTCTGATCATGGGATTCAGATATATGAGAGTTTGTCTAATACCTTCTAGAAATCTTATATTTCCACTTTATATGCTCAAAGAAGAAATATACATACCCATCTTCAACTGGAAGATATCCATGAGATAAGTATAAACTCCAAATTTTAAGAGGATATATTTCTCTTCCCTGGTATTTATAGGTGTTATGACATCATAATGCTGGGAATCATAATATTTATATATTTTCTGTAAAGACATTACTTACAGTAAGACAGTTATCCTAATTGAAATATAGTCATTAAAACTTGGACAATAAGGAGATCTTTCATATGAACAATTTTTGTATGTACAGGAATTTCTCTTAATTCAGTACATAATGTTGTTAATTAATCTAATAAAAGAGAACAGAGAAAAGAGGCTAATCAATGCAAAATAAATAAGAGGCATTCAAGAGGACTATTGACCTAATCATATGACCTTTCTATGCACACCTGAAAAAAATCATATTCCTTCTGCTCAAAAGATCTGTGCAGCCATAAAAGTATTTGTTGTAATTATGTGGACATAATGATATTAATATTATCAATTTTTATCCTGTTCTGTTTTATTGCCTATAAGTTTCTATAATTTAAGATATGTTTTTGTTTTTGTGAATTGCATAAACTATAATGGCATATTCTACAATGATGTGATTATTCCAAAGACAAATGTTTTGTATTGTAGAAATCAATATTTGAATAACCCATTTGTTTACAAAATCATATCTTCATGAAATTTTGAGCCTAAAAATGTTATCAGGTTTACATTACATAACATTACATAACATTGCATTATATAACATACATTACAGGTATGAATTCTTATTATTGAGGAGACCTTATGTCCAATTAGACAGTTCATTATCTCTGCAAAAAAATTGCCACTGTTGTGTTGTTGACCATATCTTGCTAGGTTGCTCAGAATCATAATTTACCTATTTTACAACTAGGAATGTGGTATTATTGATTGCTTTTTTCACTTGGCAGCTTACATATATATTAGCAGTTTATGAGAGCAGGGAGGCATCTGCTGTGTCAGCTCCAACTTGATTTCCTAATACCTGTGGCCTACATATGTGTTGGGCTCACCAATAAAATTTTATTCTCTATTTCCAGGAAACAGCCATAGACAGCGGTAGTAGTTCCTATTGTTTGAGGAGAGTCATGCCTTTTTAAAACTTTTTTATGATTCATTGTGAATTTTTTATTCAGTACCCCAATCCCAGTCAACTCTCCTTCCCTTTGCATCTGCCCTCTGCCCTTACAACTCTACCCCCTAAGAAAAAAATAAAATAAGATAGAATAAAAATAATAAATCTTGTCATGAAAGCTGTAGTGTCTTACACTATGTTTCATAGTATACACTTTTGACCATACATCTTTTTTGGAATTGTTCATTCAAGTAAACATAGGTCTAATTCTAGATCTCTGGCTTCTGCTACACTCTCTATACTGGATACTCACAGGGAATCCTCTGGAATATTCAGCTTTTGTCCTGTGTCTTTGAGATCCTACAGCTTTAAGGTAGCAAGACCATAGGGTCCAGCAGATCAGTGATAGGATAGATGTTGAAGTGGGCCAACTCTAAGATTTGGATCTGGGCCTGGAGGTAGATGAGCGGTCAACCTACCAGCTCTTTCACACCCACACCACCAGGGTGAGCGCTCTAGTACTGCTCTTGCTAGCACATTCAAGGTTGGCAGCCAGTAAGTGGCAGGATCCATCAGGAGAGTCACTTTTCATATCAGTTTAAGAATAGCAGCACGGTTACAAATTGAAAATCTAAAACATTAAGATAGTTGTATTTTAATGACCCTTATTGTAAGTGAGCATTTGATGAAGGTTAAATGCGTGGAATCAGCTTCTAATAACGCCAAGGGGAAGTGATTTCCAGACTTTCCCTTAGCACTACCAAGAATGGAAGAACATGGAGTTCAGGTTGTAGCTATTTGTCTTCTATGGTTCATACATGTCACACTAGCCATGGTTGACTATCAATAAAAATATCTATATCCCAATTTCTTTTATAAACTAAAACTATCCAAAGAAATAAAGTTTATTCAGAAACATCAGAAAAAATGTAAAGACCCATACTGTTGCTAACTCTTAATAACAATCATGAAATTATTCTTGCTTGAAGTATGCTCAAGGCACTAGCCTTTTTTGAATCACATAGTGTTTCAAAGTTTTTCCCAACATACAGCAGCTGTGCTGTCAGCTTGTTTCCTTTATCTCTTTCTTTTAAGGAATTTTTTTCTATGATGATGTTAAATACATTTTCTGGGCCTTTGAACTGGGAAACTTCTCCTTCTTCTATTCCTAATATTTTTATGTTTGTTCTTTTCATAGCGCTCCACATTTCCTGGATGTTTTGTGTCATGAACATTTTTTTTATTATTTTTTTTATTTTTTTATATTTTTATTTACATTCAAAATCATTTCCCCTTTCCCCTTTCCTCCCTCCCCAAAAGTCCCATAAGCTCCCTTCCCTCCCTCTTTTCCCCATTCAACCAACTCACGCTTCTCTGTAGTGAACATTTTAATTTAGCAATTTGTTTTACTGTTGTATCAGTTTCTTCATTGTATCTTCTACACTTAAGATTCTCTCTTCCATCTCTTGTATTGTGTTGACAATACTTGCATCTGTAGTTCCTGTTTTCTTTTCTAGGTTTTCCATCTCCAGGATCACCTCAGTTTGTGATTTCTTTACTGCTTCTATTTTCATTCTTAGTTCTTGAACACATTTCTTCATCTCCTTCACCTGTTAGACTGTATCTTCTATTTTTGAAAGAGATCTATTCACTTCCTCTCTATAAGTTTAGACTTAAGGTAGTCTTCTTGTACTTCAATTCTGTAAGGATATATAGGGCTCACATTGTGTCAGGAACAAACATGTATGACTTTAAAATTAGCTTCAATAGTTAACCACTATCAATGGACAATTTTCTGACATTTTGGTAATTATATCAAGCAAATGTTTTTAAATAGATTAATGTCTTGTGTTATATTTAAAACAAGTATGGTAACTGGCATATTCCCCTTGTTTTCTGTACTTCTGTGTGAGATTCATAATCAGTTTTGGAAATAGAGTAAGAGATGAAGGTGTAAGAAAATTGTTAATCTAATGTGCCCTATTTTGTAGGACAGAAGAGCAAGCCTAATAAGAAACTATTCTCTCTCTCTCTCTCTCTCTCTCTCTCTCTCTCTCTCTCTCTCTCTCTCTCTCTCTCTCTCTCTCTCTCTCCCTCTCTCCCCTTCTCCCCTTTTAAAATTATTTAAATCTTCTTTTTAAAGATTCATTTACTTTATGTATATGAGAATACTGCTGTTGTCTTTAGACATACTGGAAAAGAGCCTCAGACCCCATTATGGATGACTAATAGCCACCATGTCATTGCTGGCAATTGAACTCAGCACCTCTGGAAGGGCAGCCAGTGCTCTTAACTGCAAAGCCATCTCTCTAGTCTCTCTCTCTCTGTTTTTATTATTTCACCTCTTCATATACTCATTTTATTTGACTTTCCTTTTTCTGGAGTCAAGATATAAACATAATACATAAGTCATTTTTTGAAATGGAAATTTTTTCTTTTTGCTGAGGATATGGATAAGTCTAACATATATAGTATATGTGTAGGCATATGTCTCTGTCACAAAAGATGGCTACAACAATTATTTTAAGTACTCTAAGGAAAACTTAATATCTTTATAGATGATAAGCATATAGGTAGATATAACATTTGATACATATACATATGTATTTATGCATAGACGCTCACCATTAAGTTAATGTACTTAAGGGAATTGATTATTGTCACACAGCTTGTAAAAATGTCCTCCTGAAAAATACACATCATTTTACTTTCTGTTTAAATTAAATTAGAAATATTATGAGGGTAAAATATACACTATAACTATGGAAATGAAGGCATTCTGGAGTGAGAATTCAGGCTTATATAACCAAAGAAGTAATCCAAACTTAACAGACCCTGGGAATTTCTTAAAAATATGGTTCATAATACCCGACAGAAGAGTAGTTCATAAATTCCTAATGCTTTTAATAAAGTTGCTTATGTTGTGGTGAAGAGTCACAAACACAAAAACAAATTACTTAGATACATTATACTTACAAGTTTGCTAGTGTTATGAATTTAATTGTAAATATCTCATATGCAGGGTAACTATTATATAACCTTTCCAAAGTGGTCATGACTCAGGTGGAGAACAACTGACATAGAGGGATATAAAAATAATATAAATTCCTAAGAAGAGAAAATGCTTCATAGATCCCTCTGCATGTAACAGAAGTGCAGTTTTATAATATACACAGTCTTCCGGGGGAGTAGACCTTTAGTTGTATTATCTATGACCCTGTAAGTAACCCCTCACCCAACTGTCTAATTTACTAGGCTAGATTTAAGCAGAACTGTTTCTGTGGCTTGTCCTCTATGTCTTAAATTATGGGAAATAGACTAAATATTTGAGTTTATAAAATGAGAGGGTGTGAGGGAGAAGGATGAGGAGAGAAAGGAAAGAGAGGAGACAAAAGAAGAAAGTCCAGAAAAAGGAGATGAATGAGAATGGGGAGGAGAGGAGAAAAGGCAGAAACCTAAAGCAAAGCAAGGAAAATTTGATAAAATAAATAAATAAAAATAAAAAAGTCAAGGAAAGTTAGATTAATAAATCATAATTTAGTTCAACCTAGTTACTACTGTGTGAATAACCCACCAGATTTTGTTTGATTTAAATATTTCTTTAGAATACTGATCAATGAGTATTCCATAGAAAATTGCCTAAGTTGTTCATTGACAATATAATAACTTGAGGAATAAAAAAACATATTTTTATAAAGTAGCCAATTGCCTTGACAGATGCTGGTAGAAACTCAAGCTCTCCTCCAACTCTATGCTAAGACCTCATGTGGCTTAAGATTGTATAGCTCTTGTGCATGGTTTCTTAAGACAATGCCTGGGTCAAGATCATGCAGGTCTGCTGCATGAACTGTGATCCACCCATGCAGCTTCCCTGCTGCATCCAGAAAACTGGTTATTTGCAGTTATTTACAATCTCTGACTCTTAGAATCATTCCAATTCCTCTTTTACAGGAATAAACCAAGGGGTTTAAAAAGAGAGAATCGACATTATTTTACTTCTATAGATAACTATACTTATTTTCTAGTCTGATGGCAAGAGTCCTGGTTAAAAATAATTTCATAATTACATCATTACAATCTTGTACAAAGGGAGAGGGTGGAGAGTCAGCTGAAGGGGATAATTCATGTACTTCCCAATTGTCTTTTGACTCAGAAACTTGTATATGCCTTAAATTCTTATTTATAGATTATAAAAAGTATCTTTACATAAAAAGGGTCATCTGATTTAAAAGTGCTGTAAAATATTGAAATGATGCAAGATTCCTTACAGGATAGAGTCTATTGAAAGTACCAAGTACATGAGTAATCTATCAAAATGTTGTTGCTGTTGCTGCTGTACCTTAAAAACTAATTCCTTAGAGGACATTCACTGATATAAAATAGAACCGAGAAAAGAGACTCATGCTGTGAAATCTTCATCTACAAAAAGTTTTTCAGTACTTTAGCAAAAGGTTAAAAACTAACATGCAAGGTAAGTGTCTGATGGTATTTAAGTCTTACAGACATTTTTTTCATGTAGACTGGGCCTTCAGTTATAAAAATATGTTACACAACAGTACAGATGGCACAACAGAGACTTATTTTTTTTTGCTTCATTGCTCTATATTATAAATTTTGAATGGAATGAAACAGACAAAGCATAAATCATTAATTTTAGCAACATGACCAGAAGATTTCTGACAACCACAGCTGATTTTAGAAGTTGGATGCAGAAGACTTTTTGAAGAACAATTTATCATTTAAAGGAAGCCAAGATGTACTTCACTTGGAGTGAAAGTTAAGTTCAGTAATTATAATTCAAATTATAAATAATTTAATAGAGTTGAATTTTAATGACTGCTGATATCACATTCATCATTTATATTGAAAATATTTCATTATTCAATTATTAAACATATTGTACTTGAAATGTGAAATTATTCTATGTGAACTATTACTATTTGCAATAAAATTTTCCTAGGTTATTCATGCTGGATTACACACCCATACATTATTTTATCAAAAGATAACAATGTAAAATTTTTAACATGAAGTTTCTACTCAGTATGGACTATAAGCATAGTCCACATCACTTTGTGGAACTGTGATTAAAACATGTTTTGTTGTTGTTTATTTGTTTTTCAGTGTTTTTTCTGCTTTAGATTTATATATTTGCAACAGACACCTTCTATGTAGAGTATCTTATATTACCAAATTCAGGTGATATTTAGGTGATGTATATCCTCATTGTGGTGACAAAATAATGATGCTATCTTGAATAAACAGGAATGTATTATCATCTTATCTGTGGTCTAAATAGAAGAGCATATCCCAGTTTATAATCCTAATTATTTTGTGCCTATGCAACTTTATGTGGCATAAAACCTGAATAAATAATTAAGGACAGATAGCTGAGAAGCCTACATTGGTTACCCTTATAGTATCAATATACTCACAGAATCCCTGTAGAAAAGATGATATTAGAGTCAAAGAAAGATTGAAAGCAGAAGTAGAGCTTGGATTGTGATCATAACTGGAAGGAGACTGCAAGTCCAAGACTGAAAGTAGGTTTGGAATGTTGAGATATGATAAGAAACATTTTTATTCAGCATATAGAACTAACACAGCCTCAGTAACACAGTTGATTTCAACTCATAAATGAATATGGATTTTTTAGCTACAATAGATAAGAAATATATCTAGACATCGAAACTTTGGTTATCTCTTTCCAATTTAAACTTAATCATTGATGTTGATATTTTAAAACACTTGCAAATTTATTCAGTTCTTAGAATAAAGCAATACAAAGTAGATCACCCAGTGGACTGCCTTTGTGTATAGTATTCATGGGAATACCACAGTTTTTCATGGTTATGCATGGGGAAGTGCATTTTTTGGAACAAGTTTATCCTGCACTCACACTGTAGCTCATTCCCTACCCATTGCATTTTTATGAGTTTGATTGTTATTTCAGCTAATCATAGAAATTATACAAGTCGCATCAACACAGTCAAATGTCTAGTCATAATCATCTTTCTTTCCTTCTTTATTGTCATTTGTTTTTAGCTCTGTACACCAGTCAGGAGGAACACTGTAGACCAAAACTGGCATAACATGAGTTCCATTCCCTTTCCACCAGTAGCATCTCTGAAAAGAGTTGTTTTTCTCTCCTACACTTTCAATGCTTTGTTTACAGCCATTGTCAACTCACAGGCTTTTGTAAGAAATAATGAAGAAAACCCTGGTCCAGTCACCACAAGTAGTATTATATTTCAAGGGCATTAATATTGTGACAATCCATCGGTTTTCCTAACATTCACTGGTTATATAAACACACTTGCATGACTTGAATATGTGCATGTGAAAGTGTATATTCAGTTGGGTTTAACTTTATTATTTTCATGGATTTGTACAGTCACCACTATCATCACCTGATCTATCTTCTTCCTTCCTTCCTTCCTTCCTTCCTTCCTTCCTTCCTTCCTTCCTGCCTTCCTTCCTTCCTTCCTCCCTCCCTCCTTTCCTTCCTTCCTTTCTTCCTTCCTGCCTTGTTTTCATTTTGTATGTTTTCAATGTAAAGATGTTTTCTTATTTATCATACTTCCTTAATTATTTTATAAAATATTCAAATTATATACAACATGTTGCAGTTATGTCCATCTTGGCTAGACTCTCTTATCCTTGTCTGTCTTACTGAAGCTTTTCTGTAGAACTTGCCCCTTCTTTTTTACCTTCTTCACTTTTGACCAATTAAAATAAATTTGTTTTTGATTCACTATGAATTTAGTACTGATTGCTAGTGCATGGACAACTTACCTGTGACAAGACAGTGAAGATAATTATCTTTTTTGTGACCAAATATTTTCCAACAGCCCATTACTAAGTTGGGGGACTTTCTTCTTCATAACATCATATCAAAGATCCAAGTCTTGTGCAGGCCTTCTTCAGGTTTCCATAATCATTTTGCAGTTGCCACATCTGGGTAGCAGTATTTTACAGAAGTTCTTCTCATCATTTGTGCTTACATGCCTTACAACTCCTTTTCCAAGATGATCTCAGGGCCTTGTATCAAATCGTAAATCTTGACATGGATGTGGAGGAAAAACAAGTCTTGTTTACTTTTTGGTATGAGCACAATTGTTATAGCCATTATGTAAATCAATATGGAAGTTTCTCAATAAGTTGAAATAGAAATTCCACCTAATCCAGTTATAACACTCGTGGGATATATCCAAAGAAAGCTGTATCCTACCATACATATCCATGTGTTCTTTCTTCTGTGTTTAAAATGGCTAGCAAATGGGATCAAACTACATGTCCATTGTGAGATGTATGGATAATGAAAAAGTAGTACATATAAAATATGAAAATATATTAACTGGTTAAAAATAAAAGAATGCAATTAAAAAGAAAAATAAATGAGACTGGAAAATATACTGAATGATGTAACTCAGGGCCAGAAAGATAAATTTTATGCTCTCCCAGATATGGTGATCTCTCTTTCATTAATATTCTCATATTTATCATTTAGTGTTTTAAAGAAAAAGTATATTATTCCTTGATTCATTTATTATTGTAATTTTAGAATATTTTAGAAACAGAATAGAAATCTTGTTCTTAACCTCCCAGGCATATCTACAGCATCAATCCTGTCACTTCTATTCATGTGACTTTTTAATCACTGTAACAGAAAACCCTGGCAATCTGCTTATCTTGTTTTTCATTCAGATGGGATTCATACTTTTGTATAAATTTAAGGTATTAACTTATTACCATTAATCATTTTACTCATTTACATTTCAAGTAATATTCCCCTTCTTGGTTTCCCTTCCACAAACACCACATCCTATACCCTACCTCCCTCCTCCCCTTTGCATCTACGAGGGTGCTCCACCCACTCACCTAGTTCTGCCCCTCTGTTTCAGCATTCCCCTATGCTGGGGTATCAAACCTTCACAGGACCAAGTCCCTCCCCTCCCATCGGTGCCAGACAGCCCCTGCTACATATGCAGCTGGAGCCTTGGATCCCTCCATGTATACTTTTTGGTTGGTGGTTTAGTCCCTGGGAGTTCTGGGTGGTCCAATAGGTTGACATTGTACTTCATATGGGGTTTCAATCTGCTTCAGCTACTTGAATCCTTCCCCTAGGTCAAAGTCTTAATTTCTATGACAGATATTGATTATTGCAAGAAAAAATTATTATAATTTCTCAATAGACATATGAGTTTTGCATCTTATTTTTATTGAACTAATCAAATTTATTTTAAAATATACTACTTAATATTAACATTTTTAAGCCATCAAAATAATTTATAATAGCTAAATGCCTCTTACATATACATTGTATCTTCTGAAGCTAAAAGTAATATATAATCAACCAGTTTTTAAAATCTATTTGGAACATTAAGAATGATAGAAGTAGTAAAAAATCTCTAATGAACTCCTCTATGAAAGGAAATTGTGACAGGTTACTGATAAGACAGAAACTCTTCCATCTTCCAGGGAGCATACACAACTTAATTCTGTTGCTTCAAAGAATTAATTGGGTAGTGTTCCTTCTGTTTCTATTTTGTGGTATAGTTTGAAAAGTATAGGAATTAGCTCTTCTTTGAAGGTCTTATAGATTTCTGCACTAAACCCATCTAGTCCTGTGATATTTTTGGTTTGGGACACTTTTAATGACTGCTTCTATTACTTTAGGGATTGTGTGACTGTTTACATGGTCTATCTGTTCCTGATTTAACTTAGGCATTTGGCATCTGTCTAGAAAATTGTCCATTTCATCTAGATTTTCCAGTTTTGTTGAATATAGGCTTTTGTAGTGGGATCTTATTATTTTTTGGATTTCCTCAGTTTCTGTTGTTATGTCTTCCTATTCATTTCTGATTTTGTTAATTTGTATACTGTCTCTGTGCTCTCTGGTTAGTCTTGGTAAGGGTTTATCTACCTTGTTGAATTTTTTCAAACAACCAGCTCCTGGTTTTGTTGATTCTTTGTATAGTTCTTTTTGTTTCTACTTGGTTGATTTGAACATTGACTTTGGTTATTTCCTGATGTCTACTCTTCTTGGTTGTATTTGTTTCTTTATGTTCTATATATTTCAGGTGAGCTGTTAAGGCACTAGTGTATGCTATTCTAGTTTCTATTTGGAGGCACTCAGAGCTGGGTTTTCCACTTAGCACTGCTTTCATTGTGTCCCATAAGTTTGGGTATCTGTGTCTTCATTTTCATTAAATTCTAAGAAGTCTTTAATTTCTTTCTTTAATTTTTCTTTGGCCAAGTTATCTTTGAATAGGGCATTGTTCAGCTTTCATTTGTATGTGGGCTTTCTGTTGTTTTAATTGCTATTGAAGACTACCCTTAGTCCGTGGTGATATGATAGGCTGCATGGGATTTTTCAATCATCTTGTATCTGTTGGGATCTGTTTTGTGACCAATTATATTGTCAGTTTAGGAGAAGGTATCATGAGGTGCTGAGAAGAAAGTATATTCTTTTGTTATAAGATGAAATGTTCTATAGATATCTGTTAAATTCCTTTGCTCCATAACTTCTGTGAGTTTCAATGTGTCTCTGTTTAGTTTGTGTTTCCATGATCTGTCCATTGCTGAGAGTGGGATGTTGGATTCTGCCACTATTATTGTGTGAGATGCAATGTGTGATTTGAACTTTAGTAAAGTTTCTTTTATGAATGTGGGTGCCATCGCATTTGGTGCATAGATATTTAGAATTGCGAATTCTTCTTGGTAGATGTTTCCTTTGATTAGTATGAAATGTTCTTACTTATCCTTTTTGATAACTTATGGTTGAAAATTGATTTTTTTTGGTATTAGAATTTCTACTCCAGCTTGTTTCTTGGTACCAATTGCTTTGAAAATTGATTTCAAGCCCTTTACACTGAGGTAGTCTTTGACACTGAGGCACCTTCTCTGTACGCAGCAAAATGCTGGGTTCTGTTTCAGTATCCAGTCTGTTAGTCTATGTCTTTTTGTTGGGGGAATTGAGTCCATTGAGGTTAAGAGAAATTAAAGAATAGTTATTGTTGCTTCATGTTATTTTTTATATATTTTTATATTTGTTTGGCTATCTTCTTTTGGGTTTGTTGAAAGAAGCTTTCTTTTTTGATTTTTCTAGGGTATAGTTTCACTCCTTGTGTTGGTGTTTGCCATCTATTATTCTTTGTAGTACTTTATTTGTGGAAAGATACACTGTCAATATATTTTTGTCATGGAATATCTTGATTTCTCCATCTATGGTAATTGAAAGTTTTGCTAGATATATTAGTCTGGGCTGGCATTTATGTTCTCTGAGGGTCTGTTATAACAACTGCCCAGGATCTTCTAGCTTTCACAGTCTCTGGTGAGAATTCTGGTTTAATTCTGTTAGGTCTAGCTTTACATGTTACTTAAATTTTACCCTTATTGTATTTAATATTTTTCTTTGTTATGTACATTTGGTGTTTTGACTATTATGTGACAGGAGGAATTATCTTTTCTGGTCCAATATACTTGGAATTCTGTAGATGTCTTTTATATTTATGGGCATCTCTTTCTTTAGGTTAGGAAAGCTTTCTTCTATAATGTTGTTGAAGATATTTACTGGCCCTTTAAGTTGATAATCTTCCCTCTCTTCTATACCTATGATCCTTAGGTTTTGTCTTCTCATTGTGTCCTGGATTTTCTGAATGTTTTTGGTTACAAGCTTTTTGCATTTAGAATTTTCTTTGGCTGTTGTGTCAGTGTTTACTATGGTATATTCTGCCACTGAGCTTCTCTCTTCTATCTCTTGTATTCTGTTGGTGATACTTGAATCTTTGACTCCTGATCTCTTTCCTAGGTTTTTTATCTCCAGAGTTGTCTCCCTTTGTGATTTCTTAATTGTTTCTATTTCCATTTTTAGATCCCAGAAATTTTTGTTCAATTCCTTTACCTGTTTCTTTGTGTATTCCTTTAATATTTTAAGGAATTTTTGTGTTTCCTCTTTTAGGACTTCTAGCTGTTTAACTGTTTTCTCATGTATTTCTTTAAGGGAGTTATTTATTTCCTTCTTAACATCCCTATTATCATCAAGAAATATGATCTTAATTCAAAGTTTTGCTCTTTTGGTGTTTTGGGGTATCTAGGGCTCGCTGTGGTGGGAGAACTGGTTTCTGTTGATGCCAAGTAGCCTTGGTTTCTGTTGTGTATGTTCTTGACTTTGCCTATTGCCTTCTGGTTATCTCTAGTGTTAGCTGGTCTTGCTGTCTCTGACTGTGGCTTGTCCCTCCTGCATGCCTGTGTGTCAGTACTCCTTGGAGACCAGTTCTCTCTCAGGGAGAGATGGTAGCACAGTATCAGCTCAGGGTGCAGACAGAAACCAGAAGGATCCTATTCCAGGCTATCCTCTGTTCCTGTGTCCTGCAATCTCTGGGAGAGTCCCTCAGAGCAGATATGGTGGTCTTATCTGTGCTCACAGGCTTGTCAGTACTCCTGGGAAACCCTCTCTCTCCAGGCAGTATTCGGGTATGGAGTGCTATGGCACAGAATCAGTTCAGGCTGCCATGGCACAGGATAAGCTCCTGATGCACATCAAAACTGGAAGGATCATGTCCTAGGCTGCTCCTGGGTTCCTGTGTCCTGAAATCTCCAGGCAGATCCGTTGGTGAAGAAATGGTAGTTTTACCTGTGCTCACAGGCTTGTCAGCACTTCTGGGAGACCAGCTCTCTCCCAGCAATATTTGGTATGGAGCGCTGTGGCACATGATCAGTTAAGGTGCTGATGTCTTACATTATTTTTATCTGCACATATACACATGTATTACACACACACACAAACACACACACATACACACACACACACACACACACACACACACACATATATATATATATATATATATATATATATATATATATATGCACGTTATCACAAAATAAATGGTTTAAAGGAAAGAATTGTATAGCCTTGCAGATGGATAGATGCAAACCTAGAGTTTAGGAGTCTGCAGATGCAAACCTAGAGTTTAGGAGTCTGCAGGTATACTCACTTTGAAGTATCTAGGAAAAAAATCTGTTCTTTCCTGTTTTGAATGTCTACTGCTTATCTGCAAGGAACAGTAGCACTGGTTCTGAGCTCAATAACTTGAAGTTTTGCTACATGAGCACTGGAGACTAGTCCTGTATCCGTCATGGTAGCTGTTCTGAAAGAGTTTCTGCCTTCTTTCTTTTTTGCTTTTATAAAGGCATAATTGACTGGGTTTTAGTTCCATCATAAGCTGGTGTAAACTTAGCTCATGACATCCACATTGTCCCTCTTTCTATACAAGTGCATGTTCTAAGGTTCAAGATGAAAATGAGTTTTGGAAGATATGCTTCAGCCCTTGTACATCATCATTATATATAGAGTGAGAACTCACACTTTTCAACTTGATTCAACTGTTTAAATTTTCATATGGTTTGAAAAAATGTTTTGAGTTTGTAATAGTTCTTAGAAATAAAGAATGACATTTATTCTTCAATTTATTACAAATTTCATCTTTGATGGTCATTTCTAGATTCATATTATTTTCCATCTACTTGAATCATGTGTAAAACTTATTTCGTTAAGTGATTAAATTCTCACTTTAATCCTGTGTAACACGAGTAACTTATGATTTAATCATGAGTAACAAGATTACTGGTAAAAAAATTATTTTAATTGTTGGTTTCTGGGATTTGTTCAAATATTGTATACTGATATAACCTTTATTTTCACAATCAATCTTTGAGTAAACATGCCTGAACAATTACTATTTTTGCAAATAAACAACTTATAAAAGTGTTAAACTATGCAAGCTGCACCACACAACCTTGACCGTTTTATTTTAAAATTATAAGCCATATTGTTTGTATAGTGAAAATTCAGTCCACGCTTCTTTTTCATTCTGAATGCAAGTGATTCTTAAACGAATAGGTCCACAGTGTCAACTACTCTTATACATTTCATTCTTCTTTATAACTCTGTCATTTTGTTTTGTATCTGGTCCTCATTTCAGAGCCTGCAGTGATCTAACCTATGTGAGTTTGTCATCCTACTATCACTTGTGGTTCCCCTGCAGTGATCTAACCTATGTGAGTTTGTCATCCTACTATCACTTGTGGTTCCCCTGCAGTGATCTAACCTATGTGAGTTTGTCATCCTACTATCACTTGTGGTTCCCCTGCAGTGATCTAACCTATGTGAGTTTGTCATCCTACTATCACTTGTGGTTCCCCTGCAGTGATCTAACCTATGTGAGTTTGTCATCCTACTATCACTTGTGGTTCCCCTGCAGTGATCTAACCTATGTGAGTTTGTCATCCTACTATCACTTGTGGTTCCCCTGCAGTGATCTAACCTATGTGAGTTTGTCATCCTACTATCACTTGTGGTTCCCCTGCAGTGATCTAACCTATGTGAGTTTGTCATCCTACTATCACTTGTGGTTCCCCTGCAGTGATCTAACCTATGTGAGTTTGTCATCCTACTATCACTTGTGGTTCCCCTGCAGTGATCTAACCTATGTGAGTTTGTCATCCTACTATCACTTGTGGTTCCCCTGCAGTGATCTAACCTATGTGAGTTTGTCATCCTACTATCACTTGTGGTTCCCCTGCAGTGATCTAACCTATGTGAGTTTGTCATCCTACTATCACTTGTGGTTCCCCTGAAGTGATCTAACCTATGTGAGTTTGTCATCCTACTATCACTTGTGGTTCCCCTGCAGTGATCTAACCTATGTGAGTTTGTCATCCTACTATCACTTGTGGTTCCCCTGCAGTGATCTAACCTATGTGAGTTTGTCATCCTACTATCACTTGTGGTTCCCCTGCAGTGATCTAACCTATGTGAGTTTGTCATCCTACTATCACTTGTGGTTCCCCTGCAGTGATCTAACCTATGTGAGTTTGTCATCCTACTATCACTTGTGGTTCCCCTGCAGTGATCTAACCTATGTGAGTTTGTCATCCTACTATCACTTGTGGTTCCCCTGCAGTGATCTAACCTATGTGAGTTTGTCATCCTACTATCACTTGTGGTTCCCCTGCAGTGATCTAACCTATGTGAGTTTGTCATCCTACTATCACTTGTGGTTCCCCTGCAGTGATCTAACCTATGTGAGTTTGTCATCCTACTATCACTTGTGGTTCCCCTGCAGTGATCTAACCTATGTGAGTTTGTCATCCTACTATCACTTGTGGTTCCCCTGCAGTGATCTAACCTATGTGAGTTTGTCATCCTACTATCACTTGTGGTTCCCCTGCAGTGATCTAACCTATGTGAGTTTGTCATCCTACTATCACTTGTGGTTCCCCTGCAGTGATCTAACCTATGTGAGTTTGTCATCCTACTATCACTTGTGGTTCCCCTGCAGTGATCTAACCTATGTGAGTTTGTCATCCTACTATCACTTGTGGTTCCCCTGCAGTGATCTAACCTATGTGAGTTTGTCATCCTACTATCACTTGTGGTTCCCCTGCAGTGATCTAACCTATGTGAGTTTGTCATCCTACTATCACTTGTGGTTCCCCTGCAGTGATCTAACCTATGTGAGTTTGTCATCCTACTATCACTTGTGGTTCCCCTGCAGTGATCTAACCTATGTGAGTTTGTCATCCTACTATCACTTGTGGTTCCCCTGCAGTGATCTAACCTATGTGAGTTTGTCATCCTACTATCATTTGTGGTTCCCCTGCAGTGATCTAACCTATGTGAGTTTGTCATCCTACTATCACTTGTGGTTCCCCTTTGACTATTATTTTCATGTATTCTGTATCATTTTATTATTTCTTTAATTTTATTTTATTTTCTAAATTATTTTTATTTACATTCAAAATCATTTCCCTTTTCCAGTTTCCTCCCTCCCCGAAAGTCCCATAAGCCCCCTTCCCTCCCTCTTTTCCCCATTCAACCCGCTCTCGCTTCTCTGTCCTGGCATTCCCCTACATTCAGTCTTTCCAGGACCAGGGGTCTCTCCTTCGATCTTCTTGGAAATCTACTGATATGCGAATTGTGTCTAGGGTATTCCAAGATTCTGGGTTAATATCCCCTTATCAGTGACTGCATACCATGTGTGTTCTTTTGTGATTGGGTTACCTCACTAAGGATGATATTTTCAAGTTCTGACCATTTGCCTAAGAATTTCATGAATTCATTGTTTTTAATTGCAGAGTAGTATTCCATTGTGTAGATATACCACATCTTCTGAATCCATTCCTCTGTTGAGGGACATCTGGGTTCTTTCCAGATTCTGGCTATTATAAATAAGGTTGCTATGAACATAGTGGAGCATGTGTCCTTATTGCATGCAGGTAAAGCCTCTGGGCATATGCCCAGGAGTGGTATAGCCGGATCCTCCGGGAGTGTCATGCCCAGTTTTCTGAGGAACCGCCAGACTGCTTTCCAGAGTGGTTGTACCAGCTTGCAATTCCACCAGCAGTCGAGGAGTGTTCCTCTTTCTCCACATCCTCGCCAACAACTGCTGTCTCTTGTGTTTTTGACCTTAGCCATTCTGACTGGTGTGAGATGGACTCTCAGGGTTGTTTTGATTTGCATTTCCCTAATGACTAAGGATGATGAACATCTCTTTAGGTGCTTCTCAGCCATTAGATATTCTTCAGGCGAGAACTCTTTGTTTAGCTCTATACCTCATTTTTTAAATAGGGTTACTTGCCTCTCTGGAGTTTAACTTCTTGAGTTCTTTGTATATATTGGATATTAGCCCTCTGTCGAATGTAGGGTTGGTAAAGATCATTTCCCAGTTAGTTGGTTGCCTCTTTTTCTTTTTGACAGTGTCTTTTGTCTAGCAAAACCTTTGTAATTTAATGAGGTCCCATTTTTCAATTCTTGATCTTAGAGCATGAGCTATTGGAGTTCTATTCAGGAAATTCTCCCCTGTGCCCATATGTTCAAGGTTCTTCCCTAGTTTCCTTTTTATTAAATGACTAGCTTATATTTTGTTTGCATAATTTTTGTCTGTTATCTCTTTATTTTATTTTCTTATTTGCAACATTTCTGGTTTCTGTCCTATATCTGGCTTGAGTGATTTTTTCTGAAATGCATCAGTTTTCAACTCTTAATTTATAACTCCTTTGAAGAAATTGGAGTTATTTTCTCTCTAAGCACATTGTTTCTCTATCAATGTTATAATTTTAAATAATTTCTTATATTATTTTAGGAGTATTTTCTTAAGACATCTTATATTCTTTTACTTACTAGAATGTTCAATCAGTTTGAAAATGACAATTTGGGGTTGGAGTGATGGCTCAGCAGTTAGCACTGACTGCTCTCCCATAGTACCCAAGTTCAGTTGCTGATCTCATGTAATGGCTCACAGCTTCCTGTAGTTCCAGTCATAGGATCAAATGCCCTCCTCTGGCCTCCATCAATAACATTTTTCCCTGGTATACATAAATAAATATGCAAGTACAACACCCAAACACACAAAATAATAAAAAACAATAAAAAGCTTTTAAAAGATTCATATCTTGAAGCTGTAACAATAGTAACTGTATAAATATTTCATTGGATACAGAACCCACTGATAAACTGTGAGTTCTTCAGAACAGATGCCAGAACCCATGTGAAAATCTCTAAATGGTTGCACAGGCTTCTTAAATTCTTTTTCTCTGGAAGTATAAACAAGTGGACAGACATTGGAATTTGCTGGCTGTCAACATGACTTCAAGTTCAGTGAGAAACTCTTTCTGAATGGAATGAGGCAGAGAATAAAATAGTAAAAAACACACTTTTCTCTTCTGACTGCCACACTAATGTGGACAGGCATGTATATAACATGTGTGCGTAAACCACATTTATTCACCACACAATCTCTACAACACACAGAAAGACTTTGCATATATGATATCACTACCAAGATACAGTGGATGAAAGGCAGGAAGATAAAGAAATGATGTTCTATGGTCTAATATAATAAATACATTTGCTTTACATTCATTAGTTTTATAGACTTTTTGAAAACAATACCCCCAATTCTTTGAATGGCAGAGAATTATGTCAAAAATATGTTGAATTGTATTTGACAGTTATTTCGGTATATATTATTCATGTGCATGAGTGTCAATAGTTTCTAAGAAGACAGCAGTAAAAACAGTAAGGAGGGGCTGGAGAGGTAGTTCAGTGGCTAAGAGCACCATCTGCTTTTCTGAAGAACCTTGCAACCACATGATGTCTCTCTATTTTTTCTTTTTTTTTTCTTGAATGTATTCTTCATTTGCCTTACAAATGTTATATCTTTTCCCTGTCCCCCCTCCCCAGGAAACCCCCAAACCACCCTCCCTTCCCCTGCCTCTATGAAGATCCCCCTCCACCTAACCCACTGCCACTTACCTCCCTTAATTTCCCCACAATGAGGCATCTATCATCTATCAAGCCTTCTTAGAACCAAGGACCTCTCCTCTCACTGATGCTTGATGAGGCATTAATCTGCCACAAATGTGACTAAAACCATGTGTACCCCTTGGTTGATAGCTAAGTCCCTGGGAGCCCTGAGGGTTCTGGTTGTCCTACATCATAGTTCTTCCCATGAGGCTGCAAACCCCTTCAACTCCTCCAGTCCTCCCTCCAACTTCTCCATTAGGGACCTTGCACTAAGTCCAATGGTTGGCTGTTAACATCTGCCTCTGTATCTGTAAGGCTCTGGCAGGGGCCCTCAGGAGACAGCCATACCAGGCTCCTTTCTACAAGCTCTTCTTGGAATACACAATAGTGTTGGGGTGTGGTGACTGTTTATAGGATGAAGTCCCAGGTAGGACAGTCTCTAGATAGCCTTTCCTTAAATCTCTGCCCCACATGTTGTCTCCATAAATGCTCCTGTGAATATTTTTTTTTGACCAGTATGAAGTAACCTACCTTATCTTTTTTGACAACTTCTTGTTGAAATTTGATTTTATCTGATATAAGAAAGGCCACTCCAGCTTGTTTCTTGGGACCATTTGCTTGGGAAATTGTTTTCCAAACTTTGACTCTGAGGTAGTGACTGTCCTTGTCACTTAGTGGGTTTCTTGTATGCAACAAAATGTTGGTTCCTGCTTACATATCCATTCTTTAATCTATGTCTTTTTATTGGGAAATTGAGTCCATTGATATTAAGGTATCTTTTTTTTCTAAGTTTTTTTATTTACATTCCAAATCATTTCCCCTTTCCCTTTTCCTCCCTCCCGAAAGTCCCATAAGCCCCCATCCTTCCCTCTTTTCCCCATTCAACTCCCTCTCTCTTCTCTGTCCTGGCATTCCCCTACATCCAGTCTTTCCAGGACCAGGGGTCTCTCCTTCCATCTTCTTGGAAATATATTGATATGCGTATATTGTCTAGGGTATTCTGAGATTCTGGGTTAATATCCCCTTATCAGTGACTGCATACCATGTGTATTCTTTTGTGATTGGGTTACCTCACTAAGGATGATATTTTCAAGTTCTGACCATTTGCCTAGGAATTTCATGAATTCATTGTTTTTAATCGCAGAGCAGTATTCCATTGTGTAAATATACCACATCTTCTGAATCCATTCCTCTGTTGAGGGACATCTGTGTTCTTTCCAGCTTCTGGCTATTATAAATAAGGTTGCTATGAACATAGTGGAGCATGTGTCATTATTGCATGCAGGGAAAGCCTCTGGGTATATGCCCAGGAGTGGTATAGCCGGATCCTCCGGGAGTGTCATGCCCAGTTTTCGGAGGAACCTCCAGACTGCTTTCCAGAGTGGTTGTATCAGCTTGCAATCCCACCAGCAGTGAAGGAGTGTTCCTCTTTCTCCACATCGTTGCCAACAACTGCTGTCTCCTGTGTTTTTGATCTTAGCTATTCTGACTGGTGTGAGATGGAATCTCAGGGTTGTTTTGATTTCATTTCCTTAATGACTAAGGATGATGAACATCTCTTTAGGTGCTCCTCAGCCATTAGATATTATTCAGGTGAGAACTCTTTGTTTAGCTATGTACCCCATTTTTTAATAGGGTTACTTGGCTCTCTGGAGTCTAACTTCTTGAGTTCTTTGTATATATCGGATATTAGCCCTCTGTCGGATGTAGGGTTGGTAAAGATCATTTCCCATTTAGTTGATTGATGCTTTGTCATTTTGACAGTGTCTTTTGCCTTACAGAAACTTTGTAATTTTATGAGGTTCCGTTTGTCAATTCTTGATCTTATAGCATAAGCTATTAGAGTTCTATTCAGGAAATTCTCCCCTGTGCCCATATGTTCAGAAAACCCAGGATAGCTAATACTATTCTCAAGAGTAAAAGAACTTCTGGGGGAATCAATATCCTGGACCTTAAGCTGTACTACAGAGCAATAGTGTTAAAAACTGCATGGTATTGGTATAGTGACAGGCATGTAGATCAATGGAACAGAATTGAAGACCCAGAAATGAATCCACACTTCTATGGTCACTTGATCTTTGACAAAGGAGCTAAAACGATCCAGTGGAAAAAAGAGAGCCTTTTCAACAAATGGTGCTAGCTCAACTTGAGGTCAACATGCAGAAGAATGCAAATTGTCCCATTCTTATCTCCTTGCACTAAGCTCAATTCCAAGTGGATCAAGGACCTCCACATAAAACCAGACACACTGAAACTAATAGAAAGGAAACTAGGGAAGAACTTTGAACATATGGGCAAAGGGGAGAATATCCTGATGTTAAGGAATCTTAAGGAAGAGTGATTGTTACTTTCTGTTATTTTTTATGTTAAAGGTAGAATTATGTTTATGTGACTATCTTCTTTTGTGTTTGTTTCAAGAAGATAACTTTATTGCTTTTTCTACAGTGTAGTTTCCCTCCTTGGGTTGGTATTGCCTATTATCCTTTTTAGACCTGAATATGTAGAAATATATTGTGTAAATTTGGTTTTACATAGAATATCTTGTTTTCTCCATCTATGGTAATTGAGAGTTTTGCCGGGTATAGTATACTGGGCTGACATTTATATTCTCTAGGGTCTATATGACATCTGCCCAGGATCTTCTATCTTTCATAGTTTCTGTTGACTAGTCTGGTGTAATTCTAATAGGTCTGCCTTTATATAATACTTGACCTTTTCCCATTATTGCTTTTAACATTATTTCTTTGTTTAGTCCATTTGATGCTTTTATTATTATGTGACAGGAGGAATTTCTGTTCTGGTCCAGTCTGTTTCTGGCTTCTTGTATGTTCATGAGCATCTATTTCTTTAGTTTAGCGAAGCTTTCCTCTATAATTTTGTTGAATATATTTACTGACCCTTTAAGATGTTAATCCTCGCTCTCTTCTATACCTATACTCCTTAGGTTTGGTCTTTTCATTGTGTCCTGGATTTCCTGGATGTTTTGGCTTACAAGCTTTTTGCATTTTTCATTTTCTTTGTTGAGTCAATGTTTTCTATGGTATCTTCTGCACCTGAGAATTTCTCTTCTGTCTCTTGTATTCTGTTATTGATGCTAGCATCTATGACTCCTGATTTTCTATCTCCAGAGTTGTCTTGCTTGTGATTTCTTTATTGTTTCTACTTTCATTTTCAGATTCTAGATGGTTTTGTTCATTTCCTTCACTTGTTTGTTTGTGTTTTTCTGTAATTCCTTAAGGGATTTTTGTGTTATCTCTTTAAGGGCTTCTACATATTGAACCATGTTTGCCTGTATTTCTTTAAGGGAATTATATGTCTTTCTTGAAGTCCTTTATCAGCATTGTGAGATGTGATTCTAAATCCAGCTCTTGCTTTTCCGGTGTGTTGGGGTGTCTAGGACTTGTTATGGTGGGAGAACCGGGTTCAGATGGTACCATGTTGCCTTGGTTTTTGTTGGTAGTGTTCTTGCATTTGTCTTTTGTCATCTGGTTACCTCTGGTGTTATCTGGTCTTGCTCTCTCTGAATATGGCTTATCTATCCTGCAAGCTTGCGTGTCTCTACTCCTGGGAGACCCATTTTCTCTGTGCACACATGTATTTAGGCACTCCTGGGAAACTAACTCTCTTTGGTGGTATTTGTGTATGTAGTTATGTGGCCCAGGATCAGCTCTGTGCTCTCAAACCTTTCTGCACTCCTGGGAGGTTAGCTACCTCCCTGCTTCACCTGCATATGGTGCTCTGTGGCAGAGTGTGTTCCCTAGCCAGTGACAGAAACTGGAAGGCTCCCACCTGAGGGTTCTGGACTTTTTCCTCTGAGCAGCAGGCATGGACCTACTTGTGCTTTCAGGCCTCACTGCACTCCTCTGGATGGACCAGTGGCAGAAGGTGTGAATGGAACTGAAGGAGAGTGGCATTTGGGAGGTAGGTGGGTTGGAGATTGATAGGTCTCTAGTCAAGTTGGGTCCCCATTCAACATCTCTGGTACTCCAGAGGTTGGAGGGGGTTCTTATCAACTGCTCTGAGTGCAGTGGGTTCTCTAGGATGGATCAGGAGATGGTGACTTCACTGTAGCAGACAAGCCAAGAGTCTGTCCCAGCAAAAAGACCAGAGGCAGATAGTGTCTCTTTAATGCCCATAACTCTAACTCTAATGAATCTAACTCTCTCTTCTGGCTTAAGCAGGCCCACACACATTTATGAGCACACACACAAATAAAGAAATAAAGATCTTTCAAAATTGATAACAATAACAGAAAAATCCATATTTTTTGACACTATCAATTATGCTGGGTGTGTTACTGAAGGCCAACTACCCTATTACTATATGTTATTATTGTCATACTTGTTTCTTAGATAAAGATGAACCTTAGGGTGGTAAAGTATCTTATCCCAGTTATGATGCTGCTTAATGGTGAAGTAAGGAGTTTGATTGTTTTAGACAGAGTTTGTTGGTGTAGTGCTGGCTACCCTTGAACTCTCTCTACATAGATCAGGCTAGCCTCAAATTCACAAAGATCTTCCTGCCTCTCCCTCCAAAGTGATTGCATTAAAGGTATAAACCACCACCACCTTAAGTCCTTAAGTAAGGACTTTTAAGCTAGCTATTATCATTAATGATTTAATTTGATGAATATACAAATTCTAAATAAAATTAATTTTCTTTGTACATCCAAAGGAAGTGAGCAGATGATGTGGACTTTTTCATTTGTAATTGGGCTGTATTTGTCACTTTTTCAGAATTGCTCCACTTTGCTCCTTTCTGCTTTAAGCACCAGGAAAATAACTTCAATTATGTCCAGTATTCTATTACCCATTGTTCCAAGTATATAATTTCTAAAGATTGGATCTAGAGATATTGAAAATCAGCTCCATTCTTTGTCTCTCTGACTATTGGATGCTCCCTGCAGGTGTCTAGCTCCTGCCCAGAGGTGGCACTACCCATACACCTGACCCTTGTCTCTGTGTTCTAATGGCCCCTGCCTCCTTTTACCATTGGACTGTGAGGGAAGTCAACACTTGCAAATCCAACCCCAGAGATTGCAAAACCCTTTTGTGTTTTATTCTCTGCTTTGTTAGGGTCTTTGTGAACAAACCTATAATTCAACTGGAAAGAAAGAAAAAAGAAAGAAAGAAAGAAAGAAAGAAAGAAAGAAAGAAAGAAAGAAAGAAAGAAAGAAAGAAAGAAAACTGAATCAAAAATCATATGAGACTGGAGACTGACTAGGGTAAACCTCAGTCACCATAGTACTTGCATAGCACACTTAAAGCCTGGATTATATTTCCAGCACTATATAACAACTGGGTGTGAACACGAACAGGCACTAAAGCCTCACACTGTTAATGTACTATATTGTGCTACATACAGGAGTCTAGCATAGGAGCACTTTGAGAGGTTCTGTTCTAAACCTGACTGAGACAGATGCATGTACTCACAGAAAAACATTGTATTGAGGTCGGAGGCCCCTTCATAAGAGTTCGGAGAAGTATTGAATGTCCTTAAGGAGAAGGTTTCTCTACAGGAAGATCAACAGTGTCAACTAATCCGGACTCCTGGGAGCTCCCAGTGACTGGGCTAGCAACCAAACTGCACACACAGGCTATTCTGGGCACCACCCCAAAACATGCCGAGCAGAGGGTTGCTTTTCTGGCTTCACTGGGTAAGGATGTACCTTATCCTGCAGAGACTTGATGCACCAGGGTTGAGCAATGCTCAGGGAAGGGGTTTCCCTCTTAGAGTTGAAGGGGAAGGGAAGGGGGAGGATCTCTGTTAAGGACGTTTGGGAAGGAACAGCATTTAAGATGTTAATAAATAATTAAAAAGAAAACTGTGTATGACTGCCCTCATCTGCAATAGCAGTACCCATTGGAGGAACAAAAGTTAATGATCATCTTCAGCCACATGGGTATTTGAGACCAGGCACAGAAAACATGAGACCATGTTTCCAAAGAAAAATTATTATAGTTCCTTTTCTGTTTTTTGTCATGGCAATATGGAAATGCACCAAGGCTGGTGTTATTTAAAATAGAACCTTAATAATCCTGCCATATATTATTTTATTATTGAATAGTTAAGTCATTGATCACCCTGTTTCAAAACAGGACATGTTACCTGGGTGGGGAGTAAAAGCTATTCTCCATGGAGGTGAATAGAATTTTTTTGAATTAATTGTCCTAATTTAGTTATTGCCAATAAATATGAGATGACTTAACGGAAGACACAAGTATTTAATGATCCAATTAATCCTGAAGAGTCACTGGTGGGCAAGATGAACAATGCATTTAAAGAGGGCTATTCATATGCTCTTGTCTGTGTCCAAGCCATTAGAAAAGTGCTATTGCACAGGGGAGAATTTCCTGAACAGAACTCCAATAGCTCATGCTCTAAGATCAAGAATAGAAAAATGGGACCTCATTAAATTACAAAGTTTTTGCAAGGCAAAAGACACTGTCAAAAAGACAAAGTGGCAACCAACTAACTGGGAAATGATCTTTACCAACCTTACATCCGACAGAGGGCTAATATCCAATATATACAAAGAACTCAAGAAGTTAAACTCCAGAGAGGCAAGTAACCCTATTAAAAAATGGGGTACAGAGCTACACAAAGAGTTCTCACCTGAAGAATATCTAATGGCTGAGAAGCACCTAAAGAGATGTTCATCATCCTTAGTCATTAGGGAAATGCAAATCAAAACAACCCTGAGATTCCATCTCACACCAGTCAGGATGGCTAAGATCAAAAACACAGGAGACAGCAGTTGTTGGCGAGGGTGTGGAGAAAGAGGAACACTCCTCCACTGCTGGTGGAATTGCAAGCTGGTACAACCACTCTGGAAAGCAGTCTGGCGGTTCCTCAGAAAACTGGGCATGACACTCCCGGAGGATCCGGCTATACCACTCCTGGGCATATACCCAGAGGCTTTACCTGCATGCAATAAGGACACATGCTCCACTATGTTCATAGCAGCCTTATTTATAATAGCCAGAAGCTGGAAAGAACCCAGATGTCCCTCAACGGAGGAATGGATTCAGAAGATGTGGTATATCTACACAATGGAATACTACTCTGCAATTAAAAACAATGAATTCACGAAATTCCTAGGCAAATGGTCAGATCTTGAAAATATCATCCTTAGTGAGGTAACCCAATCACAAAAGAACACACATGGTATGCAGTCACTGATAAGGGGATATTGACCCAGAATCTCGGAATACCCTAGACACAATCCACATATCAATAGATTTCTAAGAAGATGGAAGGAGAGACCCCTGGTCCTGGAAAGACTGGATGTAGGGGAATGCCAGGACAGAGTAATGGGAGGGGGTTGAATGGAGAAAAGAGGGAGGGAAGGGGGCTTATGGGACTTTCGGGGAGGGAGGAAACGGGAAAGGGGAAATGATTTGGAATGTAAATTAAAAAAAATTAAAAAAAAAAAAAGAAAAATGCTATTGCTACCCATTCTTTGACTTATAACAGAAAATTACTAGAAGCAACAGGTTTTTGCTCTTCCATACTGTACATTAACACATTTAAAGAAAACTAAATATTAAATTATTATAGATTAAGGTGGCTGTGTCTAATGAATATGCTGCAATCAATACTAAATTATTTATAATAATAAAGTCTGTTTTAAAACAAAAGTGACAGGATATAGACATTGTTAATTTGGTAGTTCAAACATTATTAGTAAGATCTCACTGTCTCTTTGTCTCTGTCACTGTCTCTCTGTGTCTCTGTCTCTTTCTCTTACTCTCTATCTATGTCCCCCTCTCTCTGTGTATGTATGTGCATGTGTATGTCTGTGTGTGTGTGTGTGTGTGTGTGTGTTTGTGTGCATGTGTGTGTATGTGTGTCTGGTTATGTGTGGTTGAAAGCTGAAACCCAGACAGCATTCATCATGCATTCCAATATATTACTCTATCAAGCCACAAAATGCTTGAAAAATGCATGAACATTTTTATAAATATAAGAAGTACAGCCCTATGACACTGTATATACACTGTTATGAAAGGTGTGCTGTTTTTCATATAATTTCATGTATATTTTTCAAAAGGTTGATGTATGTGATTACATAAAGCTACAGAAACCATGGCTTTTTCTCCATTAAAACTCAAAAATGTACACAGAATGTGAACTTATAAATATTTTCATATGTCAATAAATAATAAAATTAATTAAAAATACATAACAACATAACAACTATATATACTATGAGTTACACTCTGAACAGTGACATTCTTTTAAGTCTAGAGTTTGGATAGAGAAATATGGGGTTTCGGGAATCTTTGTAGAAAGTGAAAATAGCAAAGGCCCCACATACTTGACTGAGGCATGGAGCTTCCTAGTAAGACACTACTCCTGTAATGATTTTTGTGTCTTTGATACAGAAGGTACTACATAAAAAGCAATAACATCTATGTGGCACTAGTATGGAAGATGAATTTTATAAAACATTAAATTTATTTCCCTATGGCTGCTGTAGAAAACAGTGGGCTTAACAGCGATTCATGGAGTTGAGAGCATAGACAAGCTATTTTAGTCAATAGATGGAAGATAGAAGTACAAATATCAACTCACAATAGTCTCACTAATAGTCAATGTGATCATTGTCTGTGCAAAAAGGAAACTGAAACATAGGGAATTCAATGACCTGCATAAGGCAGTGCAATCAGGTCTCTAGATCTGAGGTCTGGTTAATTTGCAGGTAAATTCACATACTACACTCAGCTAAATAACAACTTAGAAAATGGACATTTACAATTTTAAAATTTACAAATGTGCCACCCAAAAGAGGACAACAGAAAATACCGAATGAAAATTAAGAAGCAGAAAACAGATTGTTAAAATTCAGCATATTACTGAAAGTGCTTAGACTGGGAAGGAAGTGTAGTAACAGAAGGATATCATTCAAAGTGATAATGAGTAAAAATTGCCTAGAACTGGAGAGAAGCATGAGTCACCATACTTCATATCTTAATAAATATTAAGTTTGGTTGAGTTAAAAACCAATTATCTCTACATCTGGATTTATGAATCATTTAGAGAAAAATGGTAAAAGATAAAAATAGTTTCAACCAAATGAAAAGTCAACTCTTTAGAAAAATAGAACTTTAAATTGGATTTTGCATTGCATGTCACATTCGCAGCAAGGATATATTAATTATACCATCATAATGTTCTGTATCAAATCAAAATCATTAAAGAGAAAATGTAAAGTTTATGTAAGGATAGTAGTTAGGAAACATACTGACTCCCCCCATTTCCATTCCATGAAATTTTCCTTTAGGAAAAGACTATTAGAGTAAGGAAAACTGCAAGATACTTATGGGACCTTGAAAGGCAGTCTGTGGCTTGGTTGAATGAGGCTTACTCCAGAGACCCAGTAGAATAATCTACAAAGAATGGAACCTTGAGCCATGCTCCCAGACACTTAGACAAGAAGCCCTCAACTCCATATCCCTGTGGCCATCAGTCACATAGGGCCACGCCCCAGGTCCCTAGTGTTCTAGCTGAACTCCACCCCCACAGTCACCTGGCTATAGCCAGGCTTTGCCCACCCCGCAGTTACCTTGCAACAGTCAGGTAGCCCGGCCCACTATCAAAGGGAATACTTGACCCCTCCTGGCTCTCTCACCCCTCTTTTTTGTCCTTCTCTCTTACCCTCTTTTTAAAATCCCTCTTGCTCTCTTTTATCTTTCTCTTTTCCTATTCTCTTTCCCCTCTTTCCACATGGTCATGACTGGCTTTCATTTCTCTACCTCCACTCTCACTCTACTCTTCTATAATAAAACTTGAAAATCATAGGCTGTCTCTTCTTATCTAAACCCACCATGTTGAAACAATGGAATAGGACTCAAAGTGTCTCTAAACCAAGGACTCCCCCACCTGGCCAGGCTTCCTCTAAAGATACACGGGCCTGCTCTCCAGACCCTTCATCCTTGAATATATATATATATATATGAAAGAAAAGAAAAAAGAAAAAAATAGATACTAGTCCCACAGTTACTGGTCATAGGATGAATGAGACTAACTATGATTTTCGACAATGTTGGAGCCTGTGTTGAGATGAAGGAACTGCTTGTTATTAGCAAGGAATATGAGTTTATTGCAAGACCTGTCCAACGTCATGAAGTAAACTACTGCTGCCATCATCATGACAGGGATGATCACTACATAACATTTGCTTTATCTTTTCTCTGCTTTCTTTGATAATTAAAAGTTATCTGCATTTCATAACTTCTAGAGAGAGACTTTCTAAGACACACTATCACATAATAAAGTTCTTTCAGTGGAAAGACTTACTTGGTCAATCATAAATTTTGATTCAATATTAAACACATGCTCACCCTTTTCATAGTAATGAAATAAATACAGAGCACAAACTGTCAAGGACTAGTGAATATGACAACATCTTTAAGGTGGTTCAAAAATGGCTAATTCAAATGTGATTCTGTAAATTCCAGAGTCATAGTATAACGAACAGAAATTTTACTCAATGAGGCTTTGGAAGAGATAATATTCATGTATAATAAGTATGTTATCATAAGAGGATGGTTAAGGATATGTCTTAACATACATCTCAGGAAATATAGCTTAGATACATTTATTGAGTAAAATGGGTTTATAATTTTGTTTTGGACTTTTTCTTGTTCAGTTTAGATCAGTATAAGTTCTGTATGGGGAAAAAGCACAAGGTAACACTGTCTTAGAAAATAAATTAGTAGAAAAACATCACTGAAGATATAAAATACTTTTTCTAGGATGCTATAGCGATGGTTCTGGCAAGCATGGGAGAGGAACTAGCTTATATTTTGCATTGGGTTTACAAGTTGGAAGAAGAAGCAAAATTTCATGCAAGTAACTGGATTTATGAGGATGCTGTATGTTTTTAGGTGTGTAGAAATTTATTTCTAAACTTTTGTCAATAAGGTTGTAAGCTACTTTGGACAAAAAAACATGGAGTTAACTCTGGATTTGATACAACCATGGAATGATATGATCACAAATTATATAGAGTTGAAATGCAACTATGAGACCCTAAATAGAGTCTTTGATTTTGAAAGTCTTCTTGGAAGTATCTCCGAATGGAAATGACTTAGATTCTGTGTGTACTATGCATGTCTCTCTGTGTATCTTCTTATACTACTAGAAGACTTTTTACTTCCAATGTTAGGTAATAAAATCTAGAGACATTAACTTCCTGAGAAGACATTATTTTTTTTTTTAATTTTATTTTATTTTATTTTTTTAATTTACATTCCAAATCACTTCCCCTTTCCCATTTCCTCCCTCCCCGAAAGTCCCATAAGCCCCCTTCCCTCCCTCTTTTCTCCGTTCAACCCCCTCTCATTACTCTGTCCTGGCGTTCCCCTACATCCAGTCTTTCCAGGACCAGGGGTCTCTCCTTCCATCTTTTTAGAAATCTATTGATATGCTGATTGTGTCTAGGGTATTCTGAGATTCTGGGTCAATATCCCCTTATCAGTGACTTCATACCATGTGTGTTCTTTTGTGATTGGGTTACCTCACTAAGGATGATATTTTCAAGTTCTGACCATTTGCCTAGGGATTTCGTGAATTCATTGTTTTTAATTGCAGAGTAGTATTCCATTGTGTAAATATACCACATCTTCTGAATCCATTCCTCCGTTGAGGGACATCTGGGTTCTTTCCAGCTTCTGACTATTATAAATAAGGCTGCTATGAATATAGTGGAGCATGTGTCCTTATTGCATGCAGGTAAAGTCTCTGGGTATATGCCCAGGAGTGGTATAGCCGGATCCTCCGGAAGTGTCATGCCCAGTTTTCTGAGGAGCCGCCAGACTGCTTTCCAGAGTGGTTGTACCAGCTTGCAATTCCACCAGCAGTGGAGGAGTGTTCCTCTTTCTCCACACCCTCGCCAACAACTGCTGTCTCCTGTGTTTTTGATCTTAGCCATCCTGACTGGTGTGAGATGGAATCTCAGGGTTGTTTTGATTTGCATTTCCCTAATGACTAAGGATGATGAACATCTCTTTAGGTGCTTCTCAGCCATTAGATATTCTTCAGGTGAGAACTCTTTGTGGAGCTCTGTACCCCATTTTTTAATAGGGTTACTTGCCTCTCTGGACTGAGAAGACATTATTAATGATTTGATTACATTGGAAAAATAAGATTCCTTCCCACACATGTTAGATTCCTCTGGCTTCTGAATCAGAATGCAAAGAAGGAAGTAAAAGTGTTGCCTGGCTTATTAGTTTCTTTTCTGGTGTTATTAGGTACCATAACAACAGCAACATAAAGCAGAAAGCACTTATTTTGGCTTTCCTTTCGGAATAGACAGAGTCCATCACAGTGAAGAATACATGGTAGCTTAAGCTTGATCCAGAATAGGCAAGATGACTTCCATGTGTCTAAGTTAAGACTGGTTGATAAAATCAAGTCTTTCTAATCAATTTTAAATTTCAAATAAACAGGAAAACCATTTTGAGGTCAGAATGAACTGATAATTACATAATATATCTTATTCTAGGAAGTATTAGTTAATAGTTGCAATATTTACCTTTATTCATACATAACAAATTATCTAAACACTTAAAATTCTAAAAACCTTTAAAAATCTCTAATGCTAATTCAAAACAATCCCATCTCAATTGACTCATTTGTATCACTGACAGGTTTTCAGAAGAGTTATGTGTGCTATTTCTTATTCCTGCCAGTTATTTACTCTGTCATATTATCACCTTTCCTTTCTTCACAGCATTTTCTACGTTTTGGAAATGACTTTTATTTTAACGGGTATTGTTCACCTTTCTCAGAGCAACATGTCTTCATTTTAAAATCACTTTATTTCCATAGCAATGTACAAGTCTGATAATAAACTAAATTTTCTACTGCTTAATAATTATTACTCATCTATCTTACTTGACATTACATATATTAAATACTAAAACCTTTCAAATGATTGTTTCTTGAACTCCTTCTCTTTTTTTTGTAAAATTTTATATAGTATATACATCCAAAAAGTAGCATCATCCTTCCAAACTTTTATAATTGAGATTATTTTATCCAGATATTTTCTTAACATATGTATTAGAATTCCAAAAATAAAATAATTTTATAATATCAGTATGCCAGTAGTGATGCTAATCTCATTGTATGATTGTTAAAATAAATTAGTATACTAAATGTTTTATCCCTTATCTATAGTTATTTAATTGTCCATATCATCTATTAACTACTTAGGTGTAGTTACTAAGTTAAAATTATATACATCCTCAAAACCAGAATATCCCCATAATTTAATTTGATTTTAATGCATTTACAGGGAACAAAAAGCAGAAACTATAAATTCACCAAAAGTTAAAGTTCACGTATCCTCTCGGTGTTCCTCATTTTGTATTGGTTCATTTTGTAGGCACAAGAATGAAACAAGAATTCTTCGGAAAATACTACTTATAATTTCATAGAGTCTCCATTGCAGACAACAATCATTGTATGGCTTGTCTCCTAAACATAATTTCAAGAGTCTGACCAACAAGAGTGAAAGCATCTTCAACAGCATTCCCACTTATAAGACATAGACTTGATAAGAGATGTATTTGTTATCTAACTATTCATTGCATCCAAATAGCTAGCATGAATCAACTTGGGAGGAGTTTTGTGTTTACCTTACAGTTTCATGCCAAATGGAGCTTGGCTAATAGACTCCAGCCTCATGGAAATTTGAACAGATCAATTGATCACACTGGCCAAAAGGGATGAAGCATTTAGTCTTCTTTCACAGATGTGCTCCCAATGACCTACTTCCAACAGTTGAACTCACTCCTTCAAGCTTCCAAAGCCTCATAGAACAGTGCCATTAGCTGGGAAAGTCAAGCTTTTAATACTTCAAACTATAGATTATATTTCACTTTCATATTATATCATATGAGAGAGTAGGTAGTAGAATGTAATTATGATAAAATGTTACATGTATGCATGAAAATAAAATAAGAAAATCCATTGATTTTTATAAATACTGTATACATTAGCATTACTTAATGTGTATGAAAGGCTAATCCTGTATAACCTCTCTTCCTAGAGCAGATGAAAGCAAGGGCAGAAAAATGCTCTGTAAGGCAGGCTAAGAAAGAGTTTGATAAGCAGGGGAAAAGATAGCCTATAAAACAAATGTCAAAACTTTAGATGTATCAGAATGTATGCATATCAGAAGAAAAATGAAATAATTTTATTATTATTATTATTATTATTATTATTATTATTATTATTATTATTATTATTATTCATTAAATTTATTTTAGCTAGTTTCCTTCAAATATAACTCATTATGAGTCCTGCAGTAGAGGGGAAAGATAGACTTATACAAACCTGTGTAGAACCAAAGCAAACGATGTTTTATGGTTTCTATTTCAGTAAAATCCACTAGTATATATAAAGTCTCATGCAGATGAAAAGTAGAGATGAAAACCTCTTCTAGTAAATTCTATAGTTTTCTATATGAGAACATCTCAACCATTTATTTCGACAGCATAATCTGAAACAACAGGAAGCTATTTAGTTCCAAAACTTTACCTCCACTTAATTTAGTGGAGTTCAGAATTATATAAATAGAATAAGTTAACCAGGAATAAATGTAAAATTGTTCCAGATTTTAAGATAGGTAAAATTTTGAGGACTTCAAACACCAATCTAATTAAGAATAATTTGTTCCTAATGAACATCAATGTGATGAAACCTGTTAAGACCTTGTTGATGACTTTGCTCCATGAATTAGACGGAAAAGGCACAGACCTGTGCTCTGCCCCTGGGGCCCGAAGGTGAAAGGAGAAAAATTAAAGGATTTTTCTGACTTTCATACACAGATTATATCATACGTGTGCTCACATACTATAAAATAAATAAATTTAGTACTTTGGAATTTTGTTGATATTATTGTTGTATCTAGCCTCACATTTTGTCTGATAACAGTTTTTCAATGTCACAGTGTCATTTCTTTTTTCTTTTTGTATTTTTTTTATTTTCTATATTTTTTTATTTATATTCCAAATGATTTCCCCTTTCCCATTTCTTCCCTCCCCAAAAGACCCATAAGCCCCCTTCCCTCCCTCTGTTCCCCATTCAACCCCTTCTCGTTTCTCTGTCCTGGCGTTCCCCTACATCCAGTCTTCCCAGGACCAGGGGTCTCTCCTTCCATCTTCTTAGAAATCTATTGATATGAGAATTGTGTCTAGGGTATTCCGAGATTCTGGGTTAATATCCCCTTATCAGTGACTGCATACCATGTGTGTTCTTTTGTGATTGGGTTACCTCACTAAGGATGATATTTTCCAGTTCTGGCCATTTGCCTAGGAATTTTGTGAATTCATTGTTTTTAATTGCAGAGTAGTATTCCATTGTGTAAATATACCACATCTTCTGAATCCATTCTTCAGTTGAGGGACATCTGGGTTTTTTCCAGCTTCTGGCTATTATAAATAAGGCTGCTATGAACATAATGGAACATGTGTCCTTATTGCATTCAGAGGCTTTCCCTGCATGCACAGTGTCATTTCTATAGAAAAAGTTTATTTCCCTCAAAGCAGTTTGTGTCACAAAATAAAATCACTTAAGCATGAATTTTTTCTCATGAATGATATGTGTTCTGTGTACATATGAATGTACATTCACTTTTATTTATTAGACATCATGGACGCAAGAATTCAGTACCTATAATATTCATTGTTTTGTGTAAGTAATGCATCATTAACACATAAATTGCTCAAATGATTCATATTAATAGAGACAGAAACATTTATGTAAGAAAATCAGTATAAAATGCAATCACTATTCACTTTTATTTATTATAAATGACCAGACATACATTATTCTTTATTATGTATATTTTCTATCATTATTTTAGGCAATATAAAATACTGTGATTTCCATTTTAAGGATAAAATATCTTTATTTACAAGGGAGAGATAATACTTGATTCTATGACTCAAATCCTGTCAATTACCTCCTATAATTTTATTATGTTAGGGAATATCATGGCAAGAAATTAAATTCTGAGCATCATGAATCTTAACATTTCATACGTTAAATTATTTCTATGTGCCAGAAGTAACTCATCATGCTGCTTTCTTAGCTCATCTGTTAACAGCATAGGCCAGACACATGTATGACGATGCCTCATTGTTATGAGGTTTCATGCCATAAACATTTCTGGTTTTAAATCCTGTAGTTATGCCTCTGTCTGACAGATATCACTCTTCCTACTTAGAGTTCTACTTACAATTGTGGGAGTCTATCAAGAAAGTTAATTTCAATTCATCTTTTATCCTAAAAACTTACTCCTTTCCCCCTGAGCCTCTGAAATCATTCTTACACTTAAATTCCAATTATCTACAAAATTATAAAAATTATCTTTACACTAATTCTCAATTTTTGCTTCTAATATGACATAGAAAGCTATTTTCCACATTAAAATTTAACAACTTACAAGCTATTCACCTAAATGAATTTTCCATGGCCTACCTATGATGATCCTTTCATGCCTCTTTTGTGCATATGTGTATGCGTGAGTGTATGTGTTCCTGTGTGTGTGTGTGTGTGTGTGTGTGTGTGTGTGTGCACAAGTGTGAGCATGTGCCTGTGTTTGACAGTCTTTATTTGTTGGTTGTTTGAGACAGGATTTCACACACACTCTATAGCTCAGGGTGTTCTAGAACTCACTACATAGTACAGGTTGTCTTTTAACTCATTGCAGTTATCCTGTCTCAGCCTCCAGACTGATAGAATAGTGGTATAAGTCAGTGTTCCTGACTATTTGATTTTTATTTTCAAATATGGACAGTGGGCACCAACTTTTTAAAAGTGCAACAGTTAGAGTAATATTCAGTTATTTTAGTATGCTCAGAGAATGGCAAATGTCTAATAATGATTTAGTGTAATTCATGTTTCAGTAGCAGATTCTGAAGGCAAGTGCTCATTATTGGATCAGAATTATGTGGGAACAGCAGTTTCTGAGAAAATATCTGGTATGTGTCATGTAAACAATTAACATTAACAATATGACAAAATATTATCATTCCCACTTTATAAAAATGATGGTTGGAATTCTAAAAATATAAATATCTTAAGGCTATGTTAATGTGTTAGAGTAGAAATAATTCTGTTACAGCTAAATTAAATTTTAGTTGGATAGTAATTGTTTGCTTGCCTGACAAACTAGGCAAAGTCCCATTTTTGAACTAATCATATTCCTAATAGTAACCCTTTTAAATAAAATGACCCAAAATCGCCAAAACTAATGCACTGGCATATAGCATTATACTGAGAACATTTCATTAGAATTGTTTCCTTGCTGATACTGCTTTTTTTTTTTTAAATAAATCTTGAAGCACATGATTTTTATGCCATTTGAAATATTAATATCAGTTTGGTTTTCATTTATATTGCATTCAAAGAAATTTATTAAGTAAAGTGTCTTTATTCTTTTTTTATATATTTTTATTGAATATATTCTTCATTTACCTTTCAAATTTTATACCCTTTCCCTGTTTCCCCCATCCTAGAAAACCCCCAACCCATCCTCCCACCCCCTGCTCCAAGGATATGCCTCTCCACCCAACCCACTCCCACCTACCTCCCCTCGATTTCCCCACGCTGAGGCATCTATCGAGTCTTCATAGGACCAAGGACCTCTCCTCCCACTGATGTCTGACAAGGCATTCCTCTGCTATACTTTTGGTTGGAACCATGTGTACCCCTTGGTTGAAGGCTTAGTCTTCGGGAGCCCTAGGGCGTCTGGTTGACAGATATCCTCCTTCTTCCCATGGGACTGCAAAACCCTTCAGTTCCTCCAGTCCTCCCTCCAACTCCTCCATTGTGAATCCCACGCTCAGTCCAACAGTTGACTGCTTATCATCTGCCTCTGTATCTGTAAGGCTCTGGCAGGACCCCTCCAGAGACAATCATAACAGGCTCCTTCCAATCAGTACACACTTCTTGTCGTCCATAGCAGTGTCAGGGTTTGGTGACTATTTATAGGATGAATCTCCAGGTAGGACAGGTAGGACTACATAAATCATTTCAAAGCTATAAATTTTACAATATTTGCAGATAATTACTGTTTTCTTTTTAAAACATAAAAAATAAGTATTGCTAAATTTTTCCATCATTCATAAAAAGTAGTCAAATATATCACACAAATATTTAACATAACTTCAAATATTGATACATTTGTACTAATACTCTCATTGCACAAATTAAATCCTACAAAGAGAGAAAATACATGGATTCACTGTATTTATTAAGAAATAAAATAAGAAGCTTTCTACTATTACAGTTCTTACAGTTCACCAATAAAAGAATATCTAATTGTTTCAAAGTAAATTTAAATAATGCTAAGTCATTTAAGCAGAAATGGTAATAGTTAACTTACATTTTGAGCTTTAAATATATTTTGAGCTTTTAAATAATTTTCTTTTTGTAACCAAGTTATAACCCAAACATATCTAATTATTCCTTGAAATGAGAAGTTGTAAAATGTGCTATATTACCATGGTTGTTAAGTCATATTTTCCTTATTTTTACAGCAATTTCTGCTCTGAATTTTCTTAATCCTTTTTAAATAATTTACCTGCTTTCATTTCCTTGTATTAATATCAATTTTGTGGGGATAAATTAAACACATTTTCCCACAGCATTAGTATAGGAGAATAGTTGCTCACTGTATTTTTGAAAAGAATTATTCTTAAATGTATCTTGAATTGTGTCTTCAGCCATTTTACATCCTAATTCAAAGCAATTATTAATCAAATTTGATGCAGTGAACCTACAAATGCACACAAAATCTGGAAAATAGTTACTGTTGTACATGCTGATTTGTAGAGTACACACAGGTATATTTGAGCAAGAGGACTGCGATACTAAATTTCAACATGAAAATGGACTAAGATAATATAAACTATGTGAAAGTTATTTCATTTTAATTTTAAGATAATAATACCATTAAAATATTTCTCCTTTTCTTTCTCTAAACTCTTTTATATATTTCTCTTTATTCTGCTTCAAACTCATGCTCTATTTTCACACTAATTGTTATAACATGCAAATATGGATATGTACGTGTGTATGTATGTGCATGCACATGTATATGTAGAGTACTCGTGTGTGTATTCCTAAATATAACCCGTTCAGTTCACATAGTGTTTGTTTTATGTATAATTTTAAGGCTGAGTATTTGGCATTGGTCAACTAATTGAGTTGCGTACAATTGTTTTTACTATGTCCAGAGAATTCCCTAGGGAAGACTATAAGAACCAGAAGATGAAGGAGTTCCCTGAGAGATTATATATCTCTCCTAGTAATATACAGACATACTATCTCACCAACATGACAGCCTAAACATGAGGCTAGACAAAGATGAAGCCAATGAGACATTTTAAAGTTCTAACATAAAGTATAATTAACAACTTTGGCTAAAGGTGATAGAAAAAATTAAAATCAACAATAAATATCTTTTTATTTCTTTAAAATAAACCTTGAATTAGTATATTATTAGTGAATGTAAAATTTAAATTGTTCTGAATTGAATTTATTTTTTATTACTTTTATTTATTTATTTATTTTTTTACAGTCCAGTCATTTCCTCCTCTTGGTCTGCTCTCCCACAGTTCCACATACCATTCATCCTATTCCCGGTCTCCAAGAAGATGTCTCTATTCCCCATCTTCTCTCACTGAAGCCAGACCAGGCACTCTTCTGCTGTATATATCAGGGCCTCTGACCAACTCCTGTATACTGCCTGGTTAGTGGCTCAGTGTCTGAAAGACTTTAGGCATCCATGTTAGTTGAGACTGCTTGTCTTCCTTTGGCATTGCCTTCCTCCACTCCTTCTTCCATCCTTTCCCTAATTCAACAACAGTGGTCACAAACTTCAGTTCAATGGTTGGGTGTAAGTATCTGCATCCATCTCATTGGCCTCTCTGATGGCAGTCATGCTGGGCTCCTTTCTGTGAGTACATCACAGTATCAAGGATAGTGTCAGGCTTGGGAGCCTCCCCTTGAGATGGATACCAATTTGGGCTGATCCCTGTACCTCCTTTCACTCAGTCACTTCTCCATTTTTGTCCCTGCAGTTATTATAGAATGGAACAATTCTGGACCAGAGTTTTTGACAGTGGGATGGTAATTCCTTCCCTCCACTTGATGCCCTGTCTTTATGCTACAGGTGAACTCTACTAGTTCCCTCTTACCACTATTGGGCATTTCATCTTAAGACCCTCCCTTTGAGTCCTGAGATTCTCTCCTCTCCCAGGTGTCTAGTAATTTCTAGAGGGTTCCTTCTCCTTCCACACCCTGAGGTTCCTTATTAACATTTATTTTGTTGGCCCTAAGGACTTCTCTCCTGTCTACCTCCTATATCTGATCATGTTTCCCTTTCCCCTCCTCCTCCTCTCTCCCACCAAAGTCCCTCCATCTTTCTGCCTAACATGATTGTCTTCTCCCTTCCAAGTAGGATTAAAGCATCCTTACTTGGCCTCTCTACTTGTTAACCTTCTTGATTTCTGTGGATTGCACCCTGGGTATTCTGTACAATTTTGGCTAATATCCATTTATTATTGAATACATACAATTCATGTCCTTTCGGGTCTGAGTTCCCTCATTCAGTATTTTATTATCTAGTTCCATCAAATTTCTGCAAAATTCATGATGTCCTCGTTCTTAATAGCCGAGTAGCATTCCAATGTGTAAATGAACCACATTTTCTGTATCCATTCTTTTGTTGTGGGATATTTGGTTTGTTTTACAGCTTCTGGCTCTCACAGATAAGGCCATTGTGATCATAGTGGAGCACATGCTCCTATGGTATGGTAGTGCATCTTTTGAATATATTTCCAAGAGTGGTATTACTGGGTCTTCAGGTATATCCTCTGTTGTGATTTTCCTGTTTAGTTCTAAACCCCATGTTTGATTGGGTTGTTTGGTTTTCTGGAGGTTAGCTTCTTGAGTTCTTTATATATTTTTGACATTATCCCTTGTCTTAGTCAGATTTCTATTCCTGCACAAACATCATGACCAAGAAGCAAGTTGGAGAGGAAAGGGTTTATTCCACTTACACTTGCACATTGCTGTTCATCACCAAGGGAAGCAAGAACTGGAACTCAAGCAGGTTAGGAAGCAGGAGCTGATGCAAGAGCCATGGAGGGATGTTACTTACTGGCTTGCTTCCCCTGGCTTGCTCAGCAGCTCTCTTATAGAACCGAAGAATACCCACTTGATCACTAATTGAGAAAATGCCCCACAGCTGGATCTCATTGAGACATTTCCCCAACTGAAGCTCCTTTCTCTGTGGTAACTCCAGACTGTGTCAAGTTGACACACAAAACCATCCAGTACAGCCCTTTATTTGATATGGAGTTAGTGAAGATATTTCCCAATCTGTAGATTGTCAGTTTGTTCTATTGACTCTATCCTTTACCTTCCAAAATCTTCATGGTTCCATGAAGTCCAATTTATTAATTATTGATCTTAGAGCCTGAGACAATGGAGTTCAGTTTAGAAAAAATTTCCCCTGTACCAATGAGTTCAAGGCTCTTTCCCACTTTCGCTTCTATTAGATTCAGTGTATATGGTTTAATGTTGAGGTCCTTGATCCACTTGAATTTGAGCTTTGTGCAAAGTGACAAATATGTCTCTATTTTCGTTTTTCTACATACTGACTGCCAGTTAGGCAAGCACCATGTATTGAAGATTCTTTCCTTTTCCCATTGTATATTTTTGGCTTCATTCTCAAAGATGAAGTGTCCATAAGTGTATAGTTTTATTTCTGAGTCTTCAATTCTATTCCATTGATGAATCTGTCTGTCTCTGTACCAATACCATGCAGTTATTTTGTTTGTTTATCACTATTGCTCTATAGTACAGCTTGAGGTCAGGGATGGTGACTCTCCCAGAAGTTCTTTTTTAACTGAGAATAGTTTTTTATATCCTGGTGGTTTTTTTTTTCCAGATGAATTTGAGAATTGCCCTTTCTATCTCCGTGAAGAATTGAGTTGGAATTTTAATGGCGATTGCACTGAATCTATAGATTGCTTTTGGTAGGATGGCCATTTTTACTATGTTAGGCCTACCATTCCATAAGCTTGGAAGGTCTCAACATTTTCTGAGGTCTTCTTTGATATCTTTCTTGAGAGACTTAAAATTCTTGCCAAACAAGAACTTTACTTGTTTGATTAGAATTATACCAAGATATTTTATATTATTTGTGACAATTGTGAACGGTGTTATTTCCCTATGTTTTTCTTGGTCCATTTTTCATTTGCATAAAGGAAGTCTATTGATTTGTTTGAGTTAATTTTTCGGAAATTGTTAATCAGCTATAGATGTTCTCTAATAAAATTTTGGAGGTGGCTTATAAATACTGTCTTATCATTTTCAAGTAGTGATACCTTTACTTCTTGCCAATGTGTATCCTCTTGATCTCCTTTTTTGTCTTATTGCTCTAAATAAAACTTTGAGTAATATATTAAATAAATATGGGGAGAGTTGATATCCTTGTCTTGTCCCTGATTTTGGTGGGATTGCTTCAAGAATCTCTCCATTTAATTTGATATTGGCTATTGGTTTGATGTATATTGCTTTTATTATATTAAGTTATGGGCTTTGACTTTCTGAGCTCTCCAATGCTTTAAACATAAAAGGGTGTTGTATTTTGTCAAAGTTTTTTCAGCATCTAATGAGATAATCATGTGATTTTTGTCTTTGACTTTGTTTACATAGAGGATTATGTTAATGGAATTTGTATATTGAATCAACCTTGTATCCCTGGGATGAAGCATTCTTACTTGACTGTGGTGAATGATGGTTTTGATATGTTCTTTGTTTTGGTTTTTGAAAATTCTTCTTGGAAGACACAATTCGCATATCAATAGATTTCCAAGAAGATGGACGGAGAGACCCCTGGTCCTGGAAAGACTGGATGTAGGGGAATGCCAAGACAGAGAAGCAAGAGGGGGTTGAATGGGGAAAAGAGGGAGGGAAGGGGACTTATGGGACTTATGGGAGTGAGGAAATGGGAAAGGGGAAATGATTTTTGAATGTGAATAAAAAAAACCTTAGAAAATAAAATAAAATTAAAAAAAAGAAAATTGTATTGAATATTTTTTATTAATATTCATAAGCAAGATTGGTCTGAAGTTCTCATTCTTAGTTGGTTCTTTAGTTGATTAATTATCAGAGTCATTGTGGCTTCATAGAATGAATTAAGTAGTGTTCATTCTTTTTTATGGAATAGTTTGTGGAATGTCAGTATTATCTCTTTTATGACAGTCTTACAGATTTCTGCACTAAAGCTATCTGACCCTGGGCTTTTTAGGGTGGAGGAGGAGGGAGGTTAGGAGGTTTATAATGACTTCTTATATGTCGTTAGGGTATATGAGCCTATTTAAATAATTTACGTATTCTTGATTTAACTTTGGCACATGGTATCTGTCTAGAAAAATCACCTATTTCATTTAGATTTTCCAGTTTTGTTGAATATAGGCTTTCGTAGTAGGCTCTAATGATTTTTTGATTTTCTTCAGTTTCTGTTGTTCTGTCTCTTTTTCACTTCTGATTTTGTTAATTTTGATACTGTCTCTGGGCCCTTTAGTTAGATCAGCTACTGGTTTATCTATCTTATTGATTTTCTCAAAGAATGAGCTTTTGATTTTGTTGATTTTTTTGCATTGTTCTCATTGTTTCTATTTAGTTGATTTCAGCTGGAATTTGACAAATTCCTGCAGTTTACTACTCTTGGTTGTGTTTGCTTCTTTTTGGTCAGGGACTTTCAGGTATGCTGTTAAGTTTCTAGGGTAGGATCTCTTCAATTTCTTTAAGATGCCACTTAGTGCACTATGAATTTTCTTCTTAGCACTGCTTTCACTGTATCCCATAAATTTGGCTATGCTATGGCATCATTTTCAATGAATTTCAGGAACTCTTTAATTTCTTTAATCAATTCTTCCCTGACTTTCAACCAAAAGTTATTAAATGATGTGCAAATGGATACTTTATATTCATCAAATGAAAAATTCACCAAGAGAAAGTCTCAATTCTTAACATCTAATGCCCCATATGCAACATCTAAAAAAGAAACCTTACTAATTCTCAAAACAAACAATGAAAGTTACACAATAATAGTGGGAGACTTCACCACCCTACTCTCACCAATGGACAGGTTATTGAAATGAAACTAAATACAGACAGTGAATCTAATAGAGGTTATGAGCCAAATGGATTTAACAGATATATTTAGTACATTCCACCCTAACATAAAATATATCTTCTTCTCAGCATCTCATCATGTGTTCTCTAAAATTGACCGTATAATTGTACACAAAATAGGACTCAATAGAAACAAGAAGATCGAAATAACTCAATCATCCTATTAGATTACCAAAGACTAAGGCTAGACTTAAATTACAACAAAAACAACAGAAAACCCACATACCATCAAAACTGAAGATCTATCAAATCAAAGATAATTTCTGCAGGAAAGAAATAATGACTTGAACTTATTACAATAAGCACCAGCTACTTAAATCACATTTTACTCTAATGGAACCACATATTGCAGTACAAATCTCCATTTTTCAATAAAAATTATAAATATTTATTCATAATGATAGAACCTTATAAAAGTAATAAATGGTCTATGAAAGGAAAATTTTGCTTCAAAAGCATAAAACAAAATCATTTTAAAGACATTTAATCTTTGATGTTATAAGACTATGCTTTTCTTCTGAGTGTCAACAAATGCCTGATACAAAGCAGACTAAGGAGAAAATGATTTATTATTTGGGCTCATACTACAGGCAATAACATCCATTATGGTTGTCTTGTCATAGTTACATGAGGAGTTCACTTCTGTGTGGAATAGTAAGCTATAAGAGGGGAACACCAATATGAATGTCTTTATTTTTCCCTTATTTTATATCCAAGAACATTAGCCTATTTCATCATGTAGCCCACATTAAGGGTAAGAATTTAGACTTCCATCAATCATATCAGGAAACTCTTACACAGAAACACCTAAAATTTATCTCATTAAAGTCTGGGCACTCCTTATTCCAATACAGTCCATAATATTCTTCACATCTCCACCTGTTAAACAAGATATTTATTAATTTATTATTATTTTGTTCTTGGTGCTTTTATAAGTCTTATAACATATGTAATGTAAACTAAAGCCATAGTGATGAAAAATTCATTGTTGGAATAGAAAAAATAATTTTTTTTAAAAGTAGTTCAGTATTTCATGACTGAAATCATTATTGTTGCATGAATGTGAAATATATTTGTCAATATGCTTGAAATTGTTACCTGCTTCATGGGCACTGGAAGAATGTAAACAACAGTTAAACCTTGCTTTATAGTTAGAAACACAAAGAAAGTAGCTGCATTTCATATTCTTTCTCTCTGTTAGGCTTTAAATACAAAATCTTGATGAATCTGACATGAAACTGCTGCTATGAATATTTCTCAAAAGCAAATGTAGCAATATCCGGTAACTCCAGCTCAGGAGTGACTTCAGTTCATGTTTCTTCCAATTATGTGTTTTGCAATTGTTTTGCAATATTGGTTATATTTTTATAATGTTTCAGTAAAATATTGCTACACCATATTGAACACAAGAAACTCAATAAACTATTTTGAATTTTTTTGTGTATTACAGAAGTTGATCCAAAAGTCATAATTTTCTGGTATTTCATAGTTTATAGAAACCACTTAGTATGGGCAGCACAAGATTCTGAAATGAACTCATACAAGATATAATTGCTGTTTTGTTTAATTTCATCTCAAATTTGACTCTTTGCAAATATCATTCTCTGCTTCAGCACAAACTAGCCAATCATTTTTTCAACTATTAAACTTTATCAGTGCTTAACATCAAAAACCTTACCTCAATCTCTTTGAGCATCATTGGCAATATTCTACAAATCTTAGATTCTAGTATATTTATCTGGCCTTTTATATAGTTCTAATTTATGTTTAATAACATTTCCTTTTCAATTTCCTAGTCATATTTCTATGACTTCCTACAAGAAAAGAATATCTGTTACCAGTAATATGCTTTTTCAAATTTGATGTTATCATAAACAAATATTTTACAAAAGAGTACTATTATTTTCACATAAATAGAAGCCTCTGGGAAAATGTAATCTGCATGTCAAAATTGATAACACGGAAAGATAATCTTGCAATTAACTTTAATTCTATAACTAAACTTAGTTGTAATTTTTCAATTATAAAAATAAGAGCAAGAATGCTACCTACTCTTTGGGAAAATGAAGAATTTGCTAGTCAGATATATGGATGTTTGTGTTTTGATTATAATTTCAAAGTATCAACTCAAAATTAATGAAACCCTGAAATTCCAAATATGAAAGCTATCTTTAACAGAGGGTGTCATGATTAATATTACTTGCTAACTTGGCAGCATCTAGAATCATCTAGAAGAATATTCTGACATGTCTATGAGGGATTTCCTGTGTTGGGTCATCCAGGAAGAGTGAAGCCAGGAGCCATCTCTTCCAAAAGTTTGAGTTTAGCTCTCTAAAAGCTGCTCTAAAATGATGGCTCTTATGAGCTGGAAGCAACTTCAGGAAAGAATTTATGATACAGCACTTTTTTATTAGATACTTTATTTATTTACATTTCAAATGTTATCCCCTTTCCAGACTTCCCATCCAAAAACTCCCTACTCTATTCCCCCTCCTCCTGCTTCTATGTGGGTGGTCCCCCACTCACCCACCCACCCACTCCTGCCTCCCTACCCAGGAATCCCCCTACACTGGGGCAAGGGCCTCCCGTCCCTTGATTGATGCCCTATAAGGCCATCATCTCCTAAATATATATCTGGAGTCATGGGTCCCTCCATGTGTACTCTTTGGTTGGTGGTCCAGTCCTCTGGAGCTCCTGGGGGATCTGGTTGGTTAGATATTGTTGTTCTTCATAATGGGTTGCATTATGCTCCTTCGGTCCTTTCTCTAACTGCAGTACTTTTAAGGTTGCAGGTTTTGGAGGCAGATTGAGTCATTGGTCAACTCTAGGATGTTGGATCCATTGGACTCCCTGACTCAGGCAATAGCATCAAAGGTAGGGAGTTTCAAACAATCCATTCCTGTCCTTCTAGGAGACAGTCTGAACAGTTTTCAGAATTCTCCCCAAAACAGGACAAATTCTTAAAATCTCAGCATCCTACTAGACCAAATTGTGATGTTCTTCCTATCATTTTCCTCATTCACTTTCAATCAGACCACCTCTAGCTTTGAGCCCCTGCAAGTTCATATATATGGAGTTACTAGACAGATCTAATTGCTGATTGTAAAGTCGGTTTTGAAAGAAACTGCATGAGAAGTGGGAAGGATGACACAGACTGAAAAAACTTATCAGAAGTCCATAATCAGACGTATTGCCCTGAAACTTCTAGGAAAGTTACTCTGCTCTTCAAGGTTATGACAACCTCAGCAAGCTGTCAGAAAACATCACACTGAAAGAACATCTACCCTCAATGATAAGATAGTACCTCATCAAGGGAATCCAATAGTTCAGGAAGTTGATTGCAGACTGCAGGGTATAAAAGTATCATGGAAGTGATAGGGTACTTAGAAACTCCCCCGCCCCAATGCACAGCCCTTGCAACCAAACCAAAGACTTTTAAAACATGAGCCTTTAGAAATCATTCAATGTCCAAAGGATAACCTTAAATGAATGTCATTTTACAAACCAGATACATCCACTTAAGTTCAATTAGTAAATATTGAATTTTCATGTTCACTTATCTTACAATCCTGTCCAAACCGACTGCATTCTTTGGTTTTACTATTAGCATTATAAATCAGTTTTTCTTGTTCTTATATTCTATATAAATGATACCATAAAGTATATAATCATTGTTAGCTCTCTTGTGTTTCTTTTATGAGACTAATATCTATATTTTGTTTAGGAGTTCACAATGTATATGGATTCAAAATCTCATTCTGTTTGTTACGTAAACTAAAGTAGTTTACGCTTTGGAGATATATTCCTATAATGAGCATTTCTGTTTAGGACTTTTATAAGCATATTATTTTATTGAATGATATCAGAATAATTTTATAAGATACATTCTAACCTTTTCTTTATCCATGTGTTGAATGCCTAACTTCTATTACTTAGTGTGTGACTTTCTTATTATTTAGTCTCTGTTAGGTCATGGAAATTAATATGAGGACACACAGATGGGCCAAAAAATGTATGAATATTATTATAAGAAGACTTAGAATCTGTTAGAGAAAGATCATAGGCTAATGTAAAGCCTTAATGAGATGTTCATTTACATACCAGAAAAAAGAAGCGTGGAGCAGACACTGCCTCATGTTTCATAGAAGAAATTCTTTGGGTATGTTTATTTTGTATTTGTAAATTCTGTAACTATGAGGAACTGTATATACTGTTTAAATCACTGAGTTTGTGGGGACTTTTAAAGCAGCCAAACATAGAAAGTAATTTGTGGTATATATAACAAGAACTTCTGAACAGGTGTGTGACTATGTTGAACTTTACAGAGAGGGTTTTCTACAGTGACTTTGCAATTTGATTGTTCCTAGCAATGTATGAGCCTTTTTTGGGTGTTCTGAAACTTCTTTGTCTCTTTATGTCTTCTTTTTATTAAACCTTTTTGGTAAGAAAGGTGTCTTATGGCTGCACTTGTCATTCCTATTAACATGAATGTTGCATATAAATGTCATGGCCTTATCAGTCATATGAAGGCTTTCTTCAATAATGTCTATTAATATGTATTTATCTGCTTGCTTTAAATTTAAGGAGCATTGACTCTACCTTATTTTTTTGTTTTTTTGGTTGAGCTACAATCTCTTTAGATCCAGCATTGCTAGCAATGATGCAGCCTCTCTTTTCAGTCTTTCATGGGGAAAAAACAAAGAATGTCTTAGATATATCTCCTAGTTAATCGTATTGGGTTTTGCTTAATCTTTGACGTCATCTATTCACTGTATTATATTTTTTTAACCTATACCAGAGACTTGCTATCAATCCTTTCTGGGTTGTTGACTGAATTCCAATATCCATTACACTACAAACCCACATTTTACTCTCATGGTACTACTAATTTTCCCTGAGGTAAAATATGTTATCCTCCAGTGTGCTGGTCGCTAAACCTTTATTCAAAGGATGGTTGCAGATCTCCCACAGTTAAGTAAGATTTACAGGGTTCTTTTTAGCTCCCTACATTCAGGCTTTTGAAGAAGTTAATGAGATTATGATTAGAACTAAGTCAACTAAATAGCTTCAAACTAAAGATGGCTTTGTTGTAAAGCAAGCTATCTTTCTTAGGAATTGTTGTTTTAACTTTTGGTGAATAATAAAATTGTGTTTGATGTTTGCAATGATCATGACTTACTTAAAAAAAATGAAGCTAAGCCTGGTGGTAAAGGCTTGTAATACCAGCTAAACAGGAAGCTGAAACAAAAGCATTTTTTAAGGTTATTTTGTGCTACAAAGTTAGTTCAAAGAAAACAGGGACAAAGCTGAGACCTTATTTCTCTTGCTTCATATTAAAACGTCAAAAGAGAACTGGATAACTAGCTCAGTTATTCAGTGGCTGAACAATTGCCTTGTTTGTATAAAATCTTGAGTTCCATCCTTCACGTGAATGAATAAACATAAAATACAGCTTTCCTAACTTACATGCTATTCAGTATTTTATAATAAATAAAATTTGCATTGTCATTAAACCATCTTTTTCTACTTACGGTTAATGGTTGAGTGAGGTTTTATTTTATGTATTTATTTATTTATTTATTTATTTATTGGTTTTTCAAGACAGGGTTTCTCTGCGTAGCTCTGGCTGTCCTGGAACTCACTTTGTAGACCAGGCTGGCCTCGAACTCAGAAATCCACCTGCCTCTGCCTCCCAAGTGCTGGGATTAAAGGCGTGCGCCACCACCGCCCGGCTTTTGAGTGAGATTTTAAACATTCATGCATTTATTTATAATTAGAACTAAGTATAAACAATCCATCTTAGGTAAAGCAAGAGGAGTATGATTTTAAATATATACATGGATTTTTATACATATTTGTATGGTCATAACAGAACAAACCATGATTTCCCTACAACTAAAAATCAGATCAAGTTAGTTCAAAAGTGTTCAAAGTGTTCTGTGATGTTTGTAACAAAAGTCAGTTGATTAGCTAACAAGTAAATATTCCATGGATTTTGATTTATTTTTCAACTTCATCATATCCTCTAAAGAGTGTTCTGATTACTGATCTGAACATATTGTTAATTCTAAATACCTAAATAAAATACTTTGTAAATGAGTATCCCATTTGAGAAAGAATCTATAAAATGAGGAATGATATGTGTTACTTTATAGTCAGGATATTAATTCAAAAACTGAAATAGAAATTTATGAACATTTCAGAAGATGAAATTATAAACTGTTTATGTGCTTATGTCTGCAATCCAATTACTATATGGACTCTTAAATGTTTCAATGTGTTGGGGAGCATGTAACCTATATTCCTACAAATAAAAAGCATAGAATGAATGATGTAAAAATGGCACAAACTTTATTTCCATACCTAATATATATAGGTCAAAGATAATGGAATATCCATCTAACTTATTTATCTGATAATAATTTAGTCAGATATTTAGAATCTATAATATGTTTGTCTATATCACTAAAGTAAATAAGAATATTATTTAGGGGAAATGAGGAAGTTGAAAATGGAAGTAAAATTTCATACACTATTTTATTATTAGATAACCTCCTGGTATTTGTTTCAGATTTCACATTTCATCAAGGGTTATCAAGTTCTGTTTTTAAGTTTTATGTAGTAGAGAAACTGTTTTGTTATGAACATATGAAAATGTTTTATATTGACTTTATCACTTATAATGACCATGTCATAAAATCCAGCAGAAACAGTAATTATGATTAATAATGAAGAAGAAATACAAGATCTGACAGTGATTCTTAGAATCTTCAGGAAAGTTAGATTGTCATGTTCTCCCAAGTGTTAATTTTGCCTCTGGGCCATTGCCTCATGTCTATTCTTATGCTAAGATGATTTATGACAAAATTTAGATGAAAAAGACATGAGATACTATATATATATTTTTCTTACAAACCTAAAAAAATAAAGATTTATTAAACCATAGCCATGAAAATTACAAATAGATTATCACTGCATCTAAGTAAGATATTTTCAGGAGTACTGTTCTCCAAGAGATCTCAGGAGGAAATTTGTTTCTTTACTTTTCTATGGTGCTATAGATCTCATGTAGTTAGACGTGTTCTCAGTTCTCATGTTTGGAAAAACAGAATAGAATATTATCTTCAAAATCTCTCACTTATTCATTTTTTTTCTTCCAGAGTCATGAATATATTAGGCTTATGTAGCACTTTCAATGTATTCTTCTCCTTTCAAGGTCATCAAATAACTATGTGTGACCTTAATTCTCTCCTTGCTATAGCAAGTAGACTGAATATTTTTATTCTAAAATTCTTCTATGAAACTCCTATTGTGATAATATCCTCAAGTAACTAATTTTGGAGGAAATTAAGTTCTAATCTAGCAGTCTCCCATAGGAAGTTAGTATAATTGAAAACTGACTCAAAGGATCTGATTTGCCATATTGTTTTGCCATGTGAGATTGTGGTGGTATAAATATGCTTGGCCCAGGGTGTGGCACTATCAGGAGGTGTGGCCTTCTTGGAGTAAGTGTGTTACTGTGAGGGTGGGCACTGATATGCTCCTCCTAATCACGTGGGAGCCAGTCTTCTCTTGTTTGCCTTCAGGAACAAGATATTGAGCTATCACTTCCCCCTGGGTCTTGCCTGCTTGGGCACTGCTGTGCTTCACCTTGATAATAATGGACTGCACATCTGAACCTGTAAGCCAGCCCCAATTAAATGCTGTCCTTATAAGTATTCCACTGGTCATGGTGTCTGTTCACAGCAGTAAAACCCTAAGAAAGAAGTTGGTACTGCAGTGGGATATAGCTGTGACAGACTTGGCCATGTTTTTGATTTGGAAGAATGTGAATTTGGAGACTTTGGATTGGAGAGCTGTGGGATACTAAATGGCAGTTAATGGGCTGTCCTAATAGGAATATGGGAGGTGGTGGTATTGAGGCTGATTGAATTATGTAGGACTGCTGTCCCAAGAGATTTCATTCGAGAAGAATTTTAGTATGTGGCCTAGACAGGTTTTCTGCTATTTTGGTAAAGGACATAACTGCTCTTTGCCATTGTTTTAAGAGTGCCCAATGCTAATGTGAATAGATTTAGATGAATTGCTTAGACCTAGAAAGTCTCAAAACATCCTGTATAAATTCTGTCATGTGGTTGCTAACATTTACTCTTATGAAAAGCATTTTAAAGAAAAGGAGCAAACTGAGAAATTAAAAATATAAAATTACGGGCAGTGGTGGTGCATGCCTTTATTCCCAGCACTTGGGAGGCAGAGGCAGGCGGATTTCTGAGTTCGAGGTCAGACTGGTCTATAGAGTGAGTTCCAGGACAGCCAGAGTTATATAGAGAAACCCTGTTTCAAAAAACTCAAATATATATATATATATATATATATATATATATATATATATATATATATATATAATGTATGGTAATAAAAGGGCACCAAAAAGTGAAATGGAACTGAATCCTATGTTCAAGGAGATAAACATTTTAAGCAAGTGCTAATTTTCTGGCAAATCCAACCCAACTAATCTTATGTCCAAGCATGGTGGTACACATCTTTAATTTCAGGAGAAAGAGGCAAGCAGATCTTTGAGTTTGAGGCCACCCTGCTATAGAGCAAGCTCCAAGTAGAGAAAAGCTTAAGTCCAGGCAAGGTGGTACACACCATTGAACCCAGGATGTGTGACCTTATTGAAGTTGGTATGGCCTTTTTGGAGGAAGTATGTCACTGTGGGGGTGGACCTTGAGACCCTCCTCCTATCCAGTCCTCTATTTGCCTCAGTAGAAGATGTTTGACTCTCAACCCCTCCTATGCCATGCCCACCTGGGAACTGGCATACTGATGATGATAATGGACTGAACTTCTTAATCTGTAAGCCAGTCCCAGTTAAATGTTGTGCTTATAAGAGTTGCCTTGATCATGGTGTCTGTTCACAGCAGTAAAACTGTAAATAAGAAAGATATAAAAATATGATTGTTTATATGCTGGAAACCCAACCCAAGGTATTGTGCAAGCAGCCAAATGCTCTACCATTGAGGTTACATTCTCAGAGCTATACACTTTCTGTGAAATAGCATAGAATTGATCCCCTACCAGACTCAAAATGTTCTAAAACTTTGTTCACATATATCCTAGCCATAGAATTATAAAAAATTAGTGGATTCTATTTAAGATACTTAGTGTATGTATAATTGCCTATCTACCTAGTTCCAAGATACATTTTAAGTTTGAATTAGTTAGGGTACTTCTGTCTTAGAGTTTTACTGCCATGAACAGACAGCATGATCAAGGCAAATCCTATAAATGACAACATTTAATTGGGGCTGGTTTACAGGTTCAGAGGTTCAGTCCATTGTCATTAAGGCAAAGCATGTCAGCATCCAGGCAGGCATGGTGTAGGAGGAGCTGAAGGTTCTATATCTTCATCCAAATGAAGCCAGGAACAGACTGGGCATCCTCAAGCATCTAGGAGGAAGATCTCCAAGCCCATCATCACAGTGACACACTTCCTCCAACAAGGCCACACTTTCAAATAGTGCCACTCCCTGGGATGAGCATACATAATCACAGAGTTGGTAGGCAGGTTTCTGGAGTTGGTAGGCAAGTTTGTGTGTGTTTGTGTGTGTTTATGTGTGTGTGTGTGTGTGTATATGTTTAAACATAATAGAGTATATTTGCAAACCAAAAGTGGGTAGGTAATACTAGATCATATAATCCTATGGTACTATCATCATATATTCCCTTTTGTCATTGACAAAAATATTGCCAGATGATGGTATATCTCATGTTAATTACCACCCAGTAGATGGAACACTAGGAATGATTCTTATCATGATGAATTTGGTTGATTTTTCATTGTCCATCTTGACTGCTGACAAGATTACTCTTTAAGCAGGAGATCCTTGGTTATATACAAAGTCAAAAGAAAGCTGAACGGTAGCAAGCATTCATTCATCACTTTCTTTGCTTGATAGTAGATGTAATGCAACTATACTTCTCAAGTTCTTTACACCTTAACATCCTTGTCAGGGTGGATTGTTCCTCCTGCCTCCTCTCCTCCTCTCTCCCTCTTCCATCTTCTCCCCCCTTCCCCCACCTCTCTCTCTCTCCCTCTCTCTCTCTGTCTCTCTCTCTCTCTCTCTCTCTCTCTCTCTCTCTCTCTCTCTCTCTCTCTCTCTCACACACACACACACACACACACACACACACACACACTTGTGCACACACACATAGGCAAACATATGCACACATATATGGAGTAGACTGAATATATAATGTGTGTAATATTTATTTTATTTAATTATATGTGTGAATGCCTGCTTATATATACATGAGTCCATGTGCTCAAACATGTCAGATGCCAAAAATATTCCTTTTATTTGAAATTAAATGAGGCTGTGCGCAGTCCTAAATACATGATAGGAATAAAACTCTGGTCCTCTGGAAGAGTATAAGGCTCTTAACAACTAAAATATGTCTCCAGCCACAGAGCAGCTAACCCTTTAATAGAACTGATATATACAATCCCCCTTGCCTTTAAGTTGCCTTTGTTAGCATATTTTATCACAACAGCACAAAATGAAACTAAGACAGGTGATAGATAAAATCCTTCGCTCTCACAACTTAAATGGATTAGTATATCCGAGAATATGAAAACTGTTTTAGATAAGTATGACAACAGTTTTAGGAATCATTATTTTGCCTGACATGAGGCATCACTCAAATTTGAGTGAAAATTAGGAAGAAACTATCACAAGAATATGAACACTTTTTTTTTCATTTTTTTGAGACAGGGTTTCTCTGTGTAGCCCTGGCTGTCCTGGAACTCAATTTGTAGACCAGGCTGGCCTCGAACTCAGAAATCCTCCTGCCTCTGCCTCCCAAGTGCTGTGATTAAAGGCGTGTGCCACCACCGCCCGGTGAATATGAACACTTTTAGTACATAAACCCAGTACGCAGAACTTAAGGCAAGCAATTTTTTATTAGATTTATCATGCTCCACTATGTTCATAGCAGCCTTATTTATAATAGCCAGAAGCTGGAAAGAACCCAGATGTCCCTCAGCAGAGGAATGTATTCAGAAGATGTGGTATATTTACACAATGGAAAACTACTCTGCAATTAAAAACAATGAATTCACGAAATTCTTAGGCAAATGGTCAGAACTTGAAAATATCATCCTTAGTGAGGTAACCCAATCACAAAAGAACACACATGGTATGCAGTCACTGATAAGGGGATATTAACCCAGAATCTCAGAATACCCTAGACACAATTCGCATATCAATAGATTTCCAAGAAGATGGAAGGAAAGACCCCTGGTCCTGGCAAGACTGGATGTAGGGGAATGCCAGGACAGAGAAGTGAGAGGGGGTTGAATGGGGAAAAGAGGGAGGGAAGGGGGCTTATGGGACTTTTGGGGAGGGAGGAAACGGGAAAGGGGAAATGATTTTGAATGTAAATAAAAAAAACTTAGAAAATAAAAAAAAAAAAGACAAAAAAAAGAACTTAAGGCAATATACTTAATAAGCATCATATATATATATTTACAAACCACATTTATAGTTACATATAAATTTGTAGTCATTTTGCTTTATACTTGAAATTTTTGGGGGACTTGAAAGTTGTTGGAGAAATAACTAGTAAAATGGTGAGGTGAAGAGTTATGTGGACAGATTATTTAAATTTTGATCAAGCATTTTATCCCTCCAACTCCTGATGTCTAATTTGTTTTTGTTCTCAGTGGAATTCAAGCATACCTACTTGGGACCACTTTGTTACTTATTTCCTTTGGTCTGTGTTTTGTAGCATGATTACTCTGTACTTTATGACTAATAGTCACTTATAAGTGAATACATACAATGTGTGTGTTTCTAAATCTGTGTTTCTTCACTCAAGATGATCTCTACTTCCATCTATTTGACTACAAGTGTCATGAAGTCCTTTTTTGTAATGGTTGAGTAATACTCCAGTGTTAAAATGTACCTTGTTTTCTTTATTCATTCTTTTGTTGAGGGACATCTAGGTTGTTTCAAGTTTCTGGCTACTATGAATAAAGCTGCTTTGAACATGGTTGGGCAATTGTTCATGTGGTATGCTGGGGTTTCATTTAAGTATATGTCCAGGAGTGGAATTGCTGGGTTTTGGAGTAGATCTATTGCTAAATTTCTGAGAAATCACCAAATTGATTTCCAAAATTTTAGTACAAGTTTGTACCCCCACCAGCAATAGGAGAGTGTTCCCCAATTTTTATACCATTACCAGCATAAGTGGTCATTTGAGATTTTTGATCATAGCTATTCTGAAAGATTTAAGATGGAATCTATGAGTCATTTTAGTTTGCATTTTCCTGATGAATAAGGATGTTGAACATTTCTTTAAGTACTTCTAGGCCATTAAATATTCCTCTTTTAAGATTTCTCTACTTAGATTTTGTAATTATAGTCAATTAATGATACTCAAATTGACCAGGTGGCAGCAGCACACTGTACATTCCTCACTACTGACCCCCTAAATGAAAGACACACAAGTGCAGCATTATATTTTAATATGTTTTAAACAGCTGAATGTCCGGACCACTTCCTAAGTCTCAAATGGCTGATGTACTTTCTGATAACGCAAACTCATCACTTACTAAACCCTATATTCCATCTCGACTGCTCTGTACCCAGTCCTACAGTTCTCCTGGGCCAGGATCCCAACTTTTACATGATGGCTGTTCTCTCTTCTGTACCTCTCAGGCCTGGTATCTCCTGGCATGGTGGCAATCTCCTTCTTCCTTGCTTGGTCCCTTGCCCAGGAATCCTAGCCATTAGCCACTGGCATCTTTATTTACCAATCAAAAACAGCTGGAGGAATGAACCCTCAGCATCTTACTGTGGATTCTTATGACCCAGTTAACATAATACAAACATTAGTCCAAACCCACATCAAGATCTGTAAACAGTTTTTAGTTAAGTTATTTGGTTGAATGGGGACTAGTTTCTTGTGTTCTTTATATATTTAGGATGTCAGTCTAAAATCTTCTCCAATTGTGTAGTATTTTATTTTGTTCTTTGACAGTGTTCTTTGCCTTACAGAAACTTTTCAGTTTCATGAGGTTCCATTTATTAATTGTTGATCCTAGTGTCTGAACTGTTGCTACTCTATTCAGGAAGTTGTTTTTGTGCCAATGTGTTAAGGTTGTTGCCAATTTTCTCTTCTATAAGATTTAATACATCCAGTTTTATGTTGGGGTCTTTGATCCCTTTGGACTTCATTTATGTGTACTATTATAGATATGGGTCTATTTACATTATTATACATGCAGACACCCAATTAGAACAGTACCCTTTGTTGAAGATGCTTTCTTTTTTACAGTTTTTATTTTTTGTTTCTTTGTCAAAAATCAAGTGTCCGTAGCTGTGTGAATTTACTTCTGTTTCTATTTTTGATTCCATTAATCAATAAGTCTGTTTGCATGTAAGTACCATGAGGATTTTATTACTATTGCTGTGTAGCATTGTAGTAAAACTTGAAGGTAAAGGGAAGGTGATGTGTCTAGAAGTTCTTTTATGGTACAGGATTGTTTTGTCTATTGTGGATTTGTTTGTTTTCTATATGAATTTGAATGTTGTTTCTTCAAGACCTGTAAAGAATTGTGTTGGAATTTTAATGAGACTTTGCTTTTGGTAGAATGAATGTTTTTACTATATTATTTGTACTGATCCATGAGCTTGGGAAATCCTTTCATTCTGATATCTTCTTCAAATTCTTTGCTCAATGCTAAGAAATGCTTGTCAGAAAGGACTTTCACTTTCTTAGAGTTACACCAAGATATTTTATGTTATTTTAGGCTATTGTAAAATGTATGGTTTCCCTAAATTATTTCTTGGCCCATTTATCATTTGTATAAAGGAAGGCTGCTGATTTCTCTGAGTTAAATTTGTACCCACTTTGAAGCCACTTTGCAGGAGTTTTTCAGCTATAGAAGCTCCCTGGTAGAATTTTTGGGGTCAGTTATGTATATTATCATATCATCTATGAATACTGATACTTTGAATTGTTCCTATCCAATGTGTGTTCCCTTGGTCATCTTTTGTTGCCTTATTGCTCTAACAAAAATTTAAAGAGTGGACGGCCTTATCTTGTCCCTGATTTTAGTGGACATGCTTTAATTTTCTATCCACTTAACTTGATGTTGGCTATAGGCTTGATTTAAGTTTTTTTTTTTAATTATGATAAGGTATCTGCTTGTATTCTTATCTCTCCAAGATTTTTATAATAGAGTGATGTTGGATATTGTCAAAGGCTTTCTCAGCATCTAATGAGAGGAACATTTTTTTTTCTCTTTCGGTTTGTTTATATGGAGGATTATATTGATGGTCTTTTGTGTATTGAACAACCCTTTCATCCCTGGGATGAAGTTTGCTTGATCATATTAGACAATGTCTTTGATGTATTCATAGATTCGGTTTGAGAGAATTTTATTATGAATTTGTTCATGAATGTTCATAAGGCAAATAGATTTGAAATGCTCCTTCTTTGTTGAGTCTTTATGTGGTTTAGGTATCATGGCGACTGTAGCCTAATAGAATGAATTTGACAATGTTGCTAATGTTTCTATTTTGTGGAATAATTTAAAGAGTATTTTTTTTTTCTCATCTTTAAGTTCTGGCAGAATTCTGTACTAAAACCATCTGGACCTGGTCTATTTTTTGAGGGCAGGGAGAGGGAACTTTTAATTACTAATTCTCTTTACTTAGGTCTATGTAGACTGCTTATCCAATTCTAATTTAGTTTTGGTGAGTGGTATCTATCAAGAAAATTGTCCATTTCATCTGTATTTTTCCAATTTTGTGGCATACAGGCTTTTGAAGGAAGAACAAATGAGTCTATGGATTTCCTCTGTGCATTATGTCATCCTTTTGATTTGTGATTTTGTAAATTTGGGTACTCTCAATCTGCCTTTAGATATTTAGGCTATGGGTATATCTATCTTGCTCCTTTTCTCAAACACCAATTATGTTTCATTGATTCTTTATATTGTTCTCTTTGTTTCTATTTTATTGATTACATCCATGAGTTTGATTACTTTTCTTCCTCTACTTCTCCTGGGTGTTTCCTTCTCTTTGTTCTAGAGCTTTCAGGTGTGTGATTATTAATCACTAATATGAGATCTTACTAATTTCTTTATTAAAGGCATGTAGTGCTATAATCTATCACCTTAGTTCTGCTTGCATTTTGTCCTATAGAATTATATATGTTGTCCATTCATTTCCATTGAATTCCATGACACAGTGGCCATTTAGTAGAGAACTGCTCAGGCTCCATGAGTTTGTGTGCTTTCTCTTGTTTCTGTTTCTGTTGAAGTCTATTTAATCAACAGTGATCCAATAAGATACAGGGGCCAATTTCAACTTTCAATCTGTTGAGACTTGCTTTGGGACCAAACATATGGCCAATTTTGGAGAAGATGCCTTAAGTTGCTGAGAAGTAGGTAAATACTTTGTTCTATAGATATATATTAGTCAACTTGAGTCACAGATATGCATAAGTTCCATCATTATTTCCCTTTAGATTCTTTCTGGATTGCCTGACCATTGGTTAGAATGTAGTGTTGAAGTCTCCCACTATTGTGGAGTGATAGATATGTGATTGGAGCTTTAGCAATATTTCTTTTATGAATGTTGGTAACCTTGCATTTGGGGAATAGATATTCAAAATTAAGTGCCAAGAATCAGCCTCAGCTTGGAGAGGAGTTTTGAGTGATGGGGTGTCTTGGATCTATGAAAAGAAATGATTCCAAATCAAATTGTGGATCCAACCTGACAACCTGTTTTCCAATCTACTTATCTCTATGTTCTACTTTCTCTCTGGATATTTCTTTGTCTATACTCTGCTTGCTTTCTGTTCTAAGAGATCTCTCAGCCCATGTTCTCCTGTGTCAGTGTGTGTCAACTCTCCAAAAGATGCTTTCTTTTTATTCTAAAAATTTCTCTGGATAGCTCATCTCCTTGAGGACATAAGTTCAGTCTTATATTTTACATATCAACCCAGTCATTTACTCCAGGTTTTCTTTTGATTATCTTATGAGTCAGTATCCTGTGATCTTAGCCCTTGGATTCTTATGAGAGAGCAAGCATATTTTTTTAAATTTTTTATTAGATATATTCTTTATTTGCATTTCAAAAGTTGTTCCCTTTCCTGCTTCACCCCTCCCCTGAAAATTCCATAAATCATCTCCCCTTCCCCAGTCAACCATTCCCTGCTTCCCTGTCCTGATATTCCTCTACACTACAGCAACAAGTCTTTCCAGGACCAAGGGCTTCTCCTCCCCCTGGTGTCTAAAAAGACCATGCTCTGCTGGCTATGTGTCTGAAGCCATGGATAACACCATGTGTACTATCTGGTTAATGATTTTGTCCCTGGGAACTCTGGGAGTACTGGGTGACTCATTGTTGTTCCTCCTGTGACACTGCAAACCCCTTCAGCAACTTGGGTCCTTTCTCTAGCTCTCCCATTGGGGACCCTGTGCTCAGTTCAATGTCTGGCTGAGAGATTTCCCCCTCTGTATTTGTCATAGACAAGGAGAGCATCCCAGGTGACAGCTAGATCTGGCTCCAGTCAGCCAGAACTTGCGGGCATCCACAATAGTGTCTGGGTTTTTTGACTGTATATAGGATGGATCCCTGGGTGGGGTATTCTCTGGATGGTATTTCTCTAATACTCTGTTCCACCTTTTGTCTCTGTTTCTCCTTCTGTAGGTATTTTTTCCCCTTTCTACAAAGGACCAAAGGATCCATAGTTTGTTCTTCCTCCTTCTCGGGTATCATTTGATATGTGAAATGTGTCTTGGGTATTCCAAGTTTCTGGGCTAATATCTATTTATCAGTCAGTGCATGCTGTGTGTTCTTCTGTGATTAGGTTACCTCATTCAGGATGATATTTTCCAGTTTCATCCATTTGTCTAAGAATTTCATGAATTCATTGTTTTAATGGCTGAATAGTACTCCATTGTATATACATACCACATTTTCTGTATCCGTACTTGTGTTGAGGAACACCTGGGTTCTTTCCAGCCTCTGGCTATTATAAATAGGGCTACTATGAACATAGTGGAACATTTGTCCTTATTACATGCTGGAGAATCCTCTTGGTATATGCACAGGAGTGGTATATCATGATCCCCCAGCAGTATTATGCACAGTTTTCTGAGGAACCTCCAAATTGATTTCCAAAGTGGTTGTACCAGCTTGCAATCCCACCAGCAGTGGAGGAGTGTTCCTTTTTCTCCACAACCTCTTCATCCACTGCTGTCTCCTAAGACTTTTGTCTTAGCCATTCTGACTGGTATGAGGTGAAAACTCAGGGTTATTTTGATTTGATTTCCCTGATGACTAAGGATGTTGAACATGTCTTTAGGAGCTTCTTAGCCATTCAATATTCCTCAGGTGAAAATTCTTTGTTTAGCTCTGTAGCCCATTTTTAATAGGGTATTTCGTTCTATGGAGACTAACATCTTTAGGTCTTTGTATATATTGGATATTAGCCCTCTGTCAGATGTAGGATTGGTAAAGATCTTTTCCCAATTTGTTGGTTGCCATTTTGTCCTGTGGACAGTGTCCTTTACCTTACAGAAACTTTGTAATTTTATGAGGTGCCATTTGTCAATTCTTGATCTCAGGACATACACTATTAGTGTTCTGTTCAGGAAAATTTCCCTGGTGCCCATATGTACAAGGCTCTTATCCATTTTCTTTTCTACTAGTTTCAGTGTGTCTGGTTTTATGTGGAGGTCCTTGATCCACTTGGAATTGAGCTTAGTACAAGGATATAAGAATGGATTGATTTGCATTCTTCTGCATGCTAGCTGCTAGTTGAACCAGCACCATTTGTTGAAAAAGCTATCATTTTTCCACTGGATGGATTTAGCTCCTTTGTCAAAGTTCAAGTGACCATAGGAGTGTGGGTTCATTTCCTGGTCTTCAATTCGATTCCACTGATCTAGCTACTTGTCACTCTACCAATACCATGCAGTTTTTAATACTATTGCTCTGTAGTGCCATTTGAGGTCTGGGATACTGATTATCCCAGAAATTCTTTTACTGTTGAGAATAGTTTTCACTATCCTGTTTTTTTTAATTTTTGTTCCAGATGAATTTGAAAAATGCTCTTTCTAACTCTATGAAGAATTGAGCTGGGATTTTGATGGGGATTGCATTGAATCTTTATATTGCTTTTGGCAAGATGGTCATTTTTACTCTATTAATCCTGCCAATCCATGAGCATGGAAGATTTTTCCATCTTCTGAGGTCTTCTTCAATTTCTTTCTTCAGAGACTTGAAGTTCTTGTCATACAGATCTTTCACTTGTTTGGTTAGAGTCACGCCAAGATACTTTATATGGTTTGTGGCTATCGTGAAGGGTATCATTTCTCTTACTTCTTTCTCAGCCTGCTTATCCTTTGAGTATAGGAAGGCTACTGACTTGCTTGAGTTGATTTTATATCCAGCCACTTTGCTGAAGTTGTTTATCAGCTGTAGGAGTTCTCTGGTGGAGTTCTTTGGGTTGCTTAAATATATTCATATCATCTGCAAATAGTGATAGTTTGACTTCTTCCTTTCCAATTTGTATCCCTTTGACCTCCTTTAGTTGTCTAATTGCTCTAGCTAGAACTTCAAGTACTATATTGAAAAGATATGGAGAGAGAGGGCAACCTTGTCTAGTCCCTGATTTTAGTGGGATTGCTTCAAGTTTCTCTCCATTTATATTGTTGTTGGCTAGTGGTTTGCTGTAAATTGCTTTTACTATGTTTAGATATGGGCCTCGAATTCCTGATCTTTCCTAGAACTTTAACATGAAAGGATGCTGAATTTTGTCAAATGCTTTCTCAGCATCTAATGAAATGACCATGTGGTTTATTTCTTTGAGATTGTTTATGTAGAGGATTACATTGATGGACTTCCTTATAATGAACCATCCCTGCATCCCTGGGATGAAGCCTAGTGGATCGTGGTGAATGATCGTTTGGATGTGTTCTTGGATTCGTTTGGCAAGAATTTCATTGAGTATTTTTGCATCGATATTCATAAGAGAAATTGGCATGAGATTATCTTTCCTTGTCGGATCTTTGTGTGATTTTGGTATTAGCATAATTGTGGCTTCATAGAACGAGTTGGGTAGTGTTCCTTCTGTTTCTATTTTCTGGAATAGTTTGAAGGATATTGATGTTAGGTCTTCTTTGAAGGTCTGATAGAATTCTGCACTACCATCTAGACCTGTGCTTTTTTTGGTTGGAAGACTTCCAATGACCACTTCTATTTCTTCAGGTGTTATAGGACGGTTTAGATGGTCTATTTGATCCTGATTTAATTTTGGTTTTTGTTATCAGTCTAGGAAATTGTCCATTTCCTCCAGATTATCTAGTTGTGTTGAATACAGGCTTTTGTAGTAGGATCTGATGATTTTTTGAATTTCCTCAGTTTCTGTTGTTATCTCTCTCTTTTTCTTTCTGATTTTATTAATTTGGATACTGTCTCTGTGCCCTCTGGCTAGTCTGGCTAAGGGCTTATCTATTTTTTTGATTTTCTCAAAGAACCAACTCCTAGTTTTGTTGATTCTTTGTATGGTTTTATTTGTTTCTACTTGATTGATTTCAACCCTGAGTTTGATGATTTCCTGCCTTCTACTCCTCTTGGGTGTATTTGCTTCTTTATGTTCCAGGCCATTCAGGTGTGCCATTAAGGTGCTAGTGTATGCTCTCTCCAGTTTCTTTTTGGAGGCCCTCAGGGCTATGAACTTTCCTCTTAACATTGCTTCATTGTGTCCCATAAATTAGAGTATGTTGTACCTACATTTTCATTAAATTTTAAAAAGTCTTTGATTTCTTTCTTTATTTCTTCCTTGACCAAGGTATCATTGAGGAGATTATTGTTCATCTTCCACATGTATGTGGGCTTTCTGTTGATTTTATTCCTATTGAAGATCACCCTTACTCCATAATAATATTATAGGAGGCACGGAAGTATTTTAATCTTCTTATATCTGTTGAGGTCTGTTTTTTGACCAATTATATGGTCGATTTTGGAGAAGGTGCCATGAGGTGCTGAGAAGAAGAGATATTCTTCCAATTTGGCATGAAATGTTATATATATATATATATATATATATACATATATATCTATATCTATCTATCTATCTATCTATCTATCTATCTATCTATCTATCTATCTATCTATATATATATATATATATATATCTGTTAAATCCATTTGGTCCAAAACTTAAATTAGTATTACTGTGTCTCTGTTTAGTTTGTGTTTCTCTGATCAGTTCATTGAGGAGAGTGGAGTGTTGAAGTCACCCACAATTATTATGTTAGGTGCAATATGTGCTTTGAAACTTAGTAAAGTTTCTTTTACAAATGAGGGTGCCCTTGCATTTGGAGCATAGAAGCTTAGAATTGAGAATTCTTCTTGGTGGATTTTTCCTTTGATGAGTATAAAGTGTCCTTCCTTGTCTTTTTTTGATGACTTTAGGTTGAAAGTCAATATTATCAGATATTAGAATTGCTACTCCAGCTTGTTTCCTGGGACCATTTGCTTAGAAAATTGTTTTCCAGTCTTTTCCTCTGAGGTAGTGTTTGTCTTTGACACTGAGGTGCATTTCCTGTATACAGCAAAATGCTGGTTCCTGTTTACATATCCAGTCTGATAGTCTATCTCTTTATATTGTGGAATTGAGTATTGATGTTAAGAGATATTAAGGAATAGTAATTGTTGCTTCCTGTTATTTTTGATATTATTTTCATGTTTGAGTGGTTATCTTCTTTTGGGTTTGTTTAAAGATTACTATTTTGTTTTTTCTAGGGTGTAGTTGCCCTCCTTGTATTGGCATTTTCTATCTATTATCCCTTGTAGGGCTGGATTTATTGAAAAATATTGTGTAAATTTGGTTTTATCATGGAATATCTTGTTTTCTCCATCTATGGTGATTTCGAGTTTTATTGGGTATAGTAGTCTGTGCTGGCATTTGTGTTCTCTTAGAGTCTGTACGAGATCTGCCCAGGATCTTGTAGCTCTCATGGTCTCTGGTGAGAAATCTGTTGTAATTCTGATAGGTCTTCCATAATATGTTTCTTGCCTTTTTTTCTCTTTCTGCTTTTAATGTTCTTTCTTTGTTTATGACATTTGTTGTTTTGATTATTATGTGACAGGAGGTATTTCTGTTCTGGTCCATTCTGTTTGGAGTTCTGTAGACTTCTTGTATGTTCATGGACATCTCTTTCTTTAGGTGAGGGAAGATTTCTTCTATAATTTTGTTGACGATATTTACTGGCCCTTTAAGTTGCAAATCTTCCCTCTCTTCTATACCTATAATTCTTAAGGTTGTTCTTCTCATTTTGTCCTGGATTTCCTGGATGTTTTGGGTTATAAGGTTTTTTTGCATTTTGCATTTTGACTGTTGAGTCAATGCTTTCTATGGTATCTTCAACACCTGAGATTCTTTCTTCTATCTCTTGTATTCTGTTGTTGATGTTTACATCTATGACTACTGCTTGTTTCCCAAGGTTTTCTATCTCTAAAAATTTTCTCACTTTTTGTGATTTCTTAGTTGTTTTTCTGCTTTTAGATCCTTATGACTTTGCTCAGTTTCTTCACTCATTTGTATGTGTTTTCCTCTAATTCTTTAAGGGCTTTTTGTGTTTCCTCTTTCAGGACTTCTGCCTATTGACCCATGTTCTCCTGAATTTCTTTAAGTGATTTTTATGTTTTCTTTTTAATGGCTTCTACCTGTTGACTAATGTTCTCCTGTACTTCTTTAATGGAGTTATTTCTGTCCTTCTTCTAATCCTGTATCAGCATCATGAGATGTGATTTTAAAGTCAGGTCTTACTTTTCTGGTGTGTTGTGGTATCCAGGACTTGCTATTGTTGGAGAACTTGGTTCAGATGGTGTCATGTTGCCTTGGTTTCTCTTGTTGATGTTCTTGCACTTTCCTTTTGCCATTAGATTATCTCTGGTGTTAGCTGGTGCTACTGTCTCTGACTGTGGCTTTTCTATGCTCCTGGGAGACCCGTTCTGTCTGTGTACACAAGTATGTAGGTACTCCTTTGAGACCCTCTCTCTTGTGGTTGTATTTGTGTATGTAACTCTGTAGCCCTGATCAACTCTGTGTGGGGGCAGTAATAGGGAGACTCCTGTCCCAGGCTGTTGCTAGGCATTGTGTCTTCAGGGTTTCTGGCTGTTTCCTATGAGCAACTGGGGTGGTCTTACTTGTGCTGCCCAGCCTTTCTGCACTCCTGAGTGGTTAGCCACCTCCGTGTGTAACTTGGATATGGTACAAGGTGGCCAAAGGTCGTCTCAAACTGGAGAAGGATACTGGAGGGTTTTGCCAGAGCATTCAAGGTGTGATCCTCTCGCAAAGGTGGTTCTTCCTGTGCAGGCAGGCCCCTCCATACTCTTGAGTGGTTAAGCTGCCTCCCTGCACCCCTTGTTTATAGCATTCTTTGGCAGAGGATGGTCCCAAAACTAGAGACAGAAAATGGAAGGCTTCTGCCAGAGATTTCCGGACAGGATCCTCTGAGCTGCAGGATAGGTCTCACCTGTGCTGTCTACTCTGCGCCACTGTGTGGGTAACTACCTTCCTGTGCCACTTGGATATGGTGCACTGTGTCAGAGGATGGTCCCAAGCCAGAGACAGAAACCGGAAGGCTTCTGCTTGTGGTTTCCAGACTGGATCCTCTGAGCTTCAGGGCAGGACTCACCTGTGCTGTCTTCTCTGCACTGCTGCTTGAATAGCTAGCTTCCTGTGACACTTGGAGATGGCATGCTGTGGCAGAGGATGGTCCCAAGCTGAAGCACTTTCTTTTTTTTTTTCTTTTTCTTTTTTTTTTTTTTTAGCACAGTAAAAGAACTCAGAGTTCTGTCTGCTTTTATTATTCACAGAAGATGTTAGTTTTGTGGGACCCTGCCCTGAAATTACTATGTCCACCATGACTAAGCCTAACATTGTTCTAGTCTATGCTGATCCTGAACTTAGAAATTTATCTGCCTTTATAAACAAAACAAATAACCCTTAGCTGGGTGTGATCTCCTGTTATCACCACTCCCTAAATCTCTTTATCTCCCTCCTCATTAATTTTCTAGCAAGTTGGCTCACAGCATAGCTGATTTTACTCCTTTAGATTTCTGAAGCCCCACATATAATTCATATTGTACTCTTAATCTTTGTATAGTTGAGAAATTTTATATTTTTGAACTTGTGTATTTAGAGCTCTTTTTCATAGCCTTAAGGGATGTACTGAAGGTCTTAGTGTTTACCATTTTGCTGAGACATAGCCACACCCATGCATTCTGGATGCTTTCTAATTATCATGGAGACTTTAATATTAGCTGGGACAACAGTCCTTGGAAAGAAAGAGTCTAACACTGCTAGTGAGTCCAGAAAATATAAACATTATTGCATAAACAAGCCTTATATCCACAGCAGCTCTGGACACTCCTGGAAGCTCACACCAGGGACCCTGCCGAGAGGGGCAGGAGCAATGTGACTAAAAATTTTGATAGTGTAAATCTCTGATATACCAAATTCAATATTCATGAGAATGGAACTTGTTAAATTTAATGTAAATGCAAATTATCTAGAGATTTGGAATTTAGAAGGTAGCTGATAAATTTATAAACACATGTAAATGATAATGAATTTGCTAGCACATCATCCTTTGAATAAGAAGAATGATGAAGATAAAATAGATATTCTGTTATTTCTGTAAAGCTAAGATCTTAGTCACAAAACTTTGGGAGGTCACGCCTTCACAATAGATAAACAAATAAGCAGCTTACATGCTATTAAAACATTTTTCCATAGTTCAGAATTGTTGGACGATGACTCAGAAAGCTATTTAGTAGAAAAATTTAAATGTATTAATTTCTTTAGAAATCATTTGTGTAAATGTTAGTGAAATCAACATATATTGTACTCCTGTTAGAAAATCGTGATTCTAAGTTGATTCACTCTAGAGAAACAAAGATGAGTTAATCCTCCTGTTAATTGATCACATTGGGCAGCCTAATGTAATGCTGACAAGAGTTAGCAATGTGAGAATAGAAGGGCTAACAATAAACTATAATTAGAACTCTAGGTTCTACCTCATGCGAATGTTGATACTCCACTGAGTTTTCTAAGCTTGCAAATTTGTACCAACTCTGTGGTGTTTTTAGTATAAAGTGTCTCTTTTTTTCATTTTTGTTGGAAATATGTTCTATTTTGAGACTGAGAAGCATTAATTTGTATATAATACTGTATTGTTAGTTTCACTAATATTAAGTGATTCAGAAATTAGTCTACAGAAATTAGTCTTCTGACAAATACCAGCATGTCAGGATCTTTTTGAAAAATGGTACCTCTGAGTTTCCAGTGTTTCGTCTAAAAGTCTAGATTATTTTCCAATTGCTATGTAGAAGAAGATGATTTTGAACTTTTAAGATTTCTTCCTCCTCTTTCAAACTGCTGAAGTTACAGACGTGACCCTGTGAGGCTTTATACGGTTCTGTGGTATGAATACTGGGCTTTGTAGATGCTAATTTAAACATTCTCCCAACTGAACTACTTCCTCATCCTTGACTTCTTCACTTTTTTAAAAATCTATGTGAAAATGACAATCATTTCTGGGTACTGAATAAAAATAAGAATACAAGGATCTTGAAATTACAACATTTCAGGGGCTATTACTCCAGCACATTTCCTGTTATTGCAGGTATTTGCTATGTAACAAAGATAAATATGTCCTACTTTCACCTATGTATCAATTAACCACTTCAAAATTAAACTCAACATGTTAATCAAATTTAAATCAAAATCCATAGCTATCTCTATATATCAAAACAGAAGTTGGTTCGATATATTCAATAAAGGGTCTGTAGGAAACAATAATTATGATTGATTTTTTAACACCCCATTTTAAGGAAATGTTACAAAGAAATAAATGTCTAAGCAGCAATACTCTCTAGGTGTGGACTTTTTACTGCAATATTAAGAACCCCCCCAAAAAACAAAAGAGAAAAAAAATCAAATTCATTGGATCTACAAGAAAAATGTACAGAATATAATTGAGCAGAGCATGCTGTTTTTGAGAATGTGGTTTTTGGTTTTGTAGATCTGTGCTTTGTTGATGAGTTATCATAGAGTTAAATGTTAAATCATTGATATTCACACTTCCAAGAAACAGTGAATCAAAAACCAAGGTATCAAGTATGTTGGAAGGCATTTAATACCTACTTTCAATGTGTCTTGTTATTTTGCTACATAGAAAGGATAAATGCTGAGCGGTCACACAGAAGATAGAATCTTCAAAAGGGTGGTGATCTATCTAGAAAGACATTTTATGGAGGTTTACACATTTACAAGGAAAAAGGCCTTCCAACTAACATGGTTTTGAATAGAAATACCTTTAGTATTATTACAAAGCTTTCAATACAAATTTTGCAAGAGATACATTCAAACTCTGTGTGTGTGTGTGTGTGTGTGTGTGTGTGTGTGCGTGTGTATGTGTTCAACTGAGAAATAAATGGTAAAGAATAAGATCAGAATAGCAATTCTAAGTTGTTATTGGAATGCTATAAGAATAGTACTAGGTATATTTTCATTAGTAAAGACAGATCTTTACCATAAACATGTTAAAATACTTTAACTATACTGTTGTAAAAGAAACATTATTTAAAAATTGTGAGCAAGATAAAATTGAGGTGATAGACGTGGTCTGTACTAAAAGGAATGATAGCAGAAAGTGTAAAAATATATGTGTGAAGTATGGTATGCATATTATGAGAAAAAGCAGAATTAATGTGACTGATTTTTTTAGTGAATAATATAATTTAATTTCAATAAATAATATTCGCTACAATCATCTGGGGTCTTTTGTGTGTTTATCTTTAGCTCTTTTTTTTTTAATTATCTAATCTTTTTTTACAGTCCAGACTTTATCACACTCCAGATCTACCCTCTGACTATTCCACATCCCATATTTTCTCCCATCTGATTTGTTCCAATATTGTTGAATAAGATCTTGCTCATATTCATAGCAATTTATAAGCTCCTTGAAATGCAATAAAAACTAGCACATATTATATAATTCTAATGCTAAGCATTACTGAATACCACATGTTTCATAATACATTGTAAGAAAAGATTTTGAAATGGTAAACCCAACTGAGTTTTGAGTATTTAGAAGAACATACCAGATGATTTTTTGGATTATTCCTCTTAGAGATGACTACCTCATGGGGAATTTTAGGGAATCAGTGAAAATTCATAATTTCAATTGTAATTTTTAAAATTGCTAGATTTAATTTTTGGAAATTAAAATTTAGAAATTTAAATATAGGAATTTAATTTTTATAATTTATTCTTACATGTTTTCTGTGTAGGAAAGTGAGTCATTTGTTACATTTTGTGATTAAATATATCTGTAGGAATAAATTTACATGTTCTTTTAATTACTAGGATCTATTTAAATTTATGATTGTGAATAATTAAGTTGTATTGCACATGTATATAGATTTAAATTTAAAAGATACTTTATTTTGTAAATTACAATTAAGGTAAAAATGTCTTCCATAATGAGGTTTTCATTATATTTTTTGTTTTGATAACTTCTCTTTTGAAAGGAAGGTGTATTGATTCTTTGAAGATATTTATTTTCTCAAATTAAGAAGCTTATTGGGTAATTATGGATACCTCAAATGTGTTTTTGAGTTTGCTAAGTAAAGCTGTTTTATGCATTCTATCCTGGTAAAAGCATAGGTTCATGATTTGGCTCATAAGAAGGCACCACACGGTATGATTAATACAATAGCTTTTAAAGAAATTAAGAGGCCAAACAGATCATATGTCAATACAATAAATATTTATGGAGAATTTAGTATGTGCAAAATATTAGCATAAGTGCTGTAGAAATGACAGTGACAAGCCACTCATTGACTATACACCACTAAGATGAAGGGGAGAAAAGATATTGCAGCTGATTAAGGAAAGAAATAAAACCTTCTAACCAATGCTCTACATCAATGTTTTGTTTTTGTTTATACACAAACTCATGATTAGAATATGTAACCATTCCACTAAGTCCCAAGGCCTGACACTATTACTGAGGCTATGGAGAGCTCACAAAAAGGGACCTAGCATGACTGCACTCCAGAAGAGCCAACAGGCAGCTGAAAGAGTCAGATGCAGATATTTGCACCCAACCAAGGGACAGAGGCAGTGGAGCCCTGTTGTTGAAATAGGGAAGGGTGAAAGAAGCTGAAGAGAATGGCAATCCTGTAGGAGGACCAGAAGTCTCAATTAATCTGGACCAATGAGATTCCCCAAGCACTGGACTACCAAACAGGAAGCATATACCAGCTGACATGAGGCCCTCAATACACATACAGTAGAGGACTGCTGGATCTGAGTTCATTCAATGATGATGCACCTAACCCTCATGAGACTGGAGACCCCAGAGAATTTAGAGGTCAGGTGGGTGGTGGGTAGGGACATCCATGTGGAGATGGGGCATGGTGAGGAGGTATGGGATGTGGAACATTCAGAGGGTGGATGGGGGGAGATAAAATATGGAGTGAAATGATCATGCCTAAATGATATCTTCTCTCAGAAAATAAAAAGAAAATCAAATAAACATGAATAGTGAGTTGAGTATTTGGGTGAAAACATAGTTGAATGAAAGAAAGTTTGACTCCCATTCACAAGGTTCTGGATTTAGACTACTAAATCAGATAATGAGTTGAGACTAGTGCTCTTCAAACAGGTGCTAAGAAACAGGTTGTATTAGCAGTTGCTGTGGCTAAAGGAAAAGCACATTAGTAATGAAATGAAAATGATTTTGTCTTTAAAAGGTAAGTTATAGGTAATCTAATTTTATTTTTTTAATTAAAAGAAAACAAAAGTTATGGGTGGCCATTCTTTTGATTTAAGCTGCAGTTCTAGGCAGGAATAACAGACTCCCTCAAATAATAATAATAATAATAATAATAATAATAATAATAATAATTTTTAAATGAAATAATTTCAGGCTGAAATTTCAAGTCATCAAACTAAAATAACAATTTTGATCCAAGAAGCCGAAAGAGCAATGTAACCTATTTTACCAGATAGCCCAGGTTCAAACACAATAATCAAGTATTTTATTTTAGCTTTTTACCTAGAAAGTAGTCTAAAGGAGCCCAGTTTAAAATTATCGCTACTATTCTTTATTGTTCTGTTTTCTGCTTTATCTTACAAGGAGACTAATGTGAAAAGAAATAGTCAGCTCACTAATATTTCCGTTTTGTTGTTTTGTTTAAATTGCTCTTCCCTTAACACCATCTCTGCTTATTGGAGCACCTCGACATCTCACACAGAGCAATGCTTAAATTTTTTGGTTGCAAACAAAACCAATCATGATTGATTTTTTTTAAACATCTTATTCTTTCCTTTGACAGGTTTATGAATTGGTTTGATTTGATTGACACTAGGATCGTCTAAATTTAGTTTTGAATCAAGATGTTAGACATCGGATTCAGCCTAATGATTTCAAATCCAGTCTTTGGATATGTGGAGTCCATGCAATTTTTTTAAGGTGAGGTGAGCTATGAACACAAACATAGTTCCAGATATTCTGCTTTACAGTTTTGTGTGAAAGCCACAGAAGCAGAAAGTGAGTGTAACTGAGATCAGTTGGAAATCTATTAAAATCCTCAAGTAAGAGATAAAAATGTCCGATGCTTGATAGAAGCCTAGGAACTGAGAGGTAGACCAGAGACTGAGGACATATCAGCTATTAAGTCTAATTTCCTAGTTCCATTGATTTCAATCCTCCTAAAATACATGCCTGCAAGACCTTTATATACATGTGCTAATGTTTGAGGTGAGTTTAAATCAATAATATCTCAATGGTCTCTATGGTTTCTAAATTTTAACCATGTAAAGTTTTACTTTAACTTCTCCATTTACATGTAAGATAGGAGAAAGAAACATACACTCAGGATTTGGAGAGTTTTCTGTTATGTTTTGTTGTTTTTACATATGAGATGGAGAACATGTACCACTGAATTCTCCTGAAGATAATGGGATAATTTCCAGGCTTTGTTCTTATCCTTCTAAAATTGGTTACCTGGAATCACATCTGGGTTGTGAGTCTTGGTGGCAAGTGTCTTTACCTTCTGAGCCATCTTGATTACCCTATTTGTTTTAAAACAGGATACTATGTTCCCCTGAATGATCTGGAACACAATGTGTGCACTATACTGGTCTCAGATTTGTATTGACCTTGCCTCAATACAAAAGGTGAACTACAGTCCTTTGCATTTATGTACCTTTTCTTAAATATCAACATTGGATATTTCAAATATATGCCATGGCCCAATCTACTGTGTCCATGTTAATGCTAAAAAAGTTTAAGTGTGTTTCAAATACAGTAAGATGAGCACAGAAAATAATGTACCAACCAGATCTCCTACCCATGCTTGTTATTTCAGTTTTATCATATGTTTAATTGGTTTTATTAACACAAAGAGTGTAGTTTTCTATTTTTACTGTCATGGTCTCTATAGTGAGCATCATAAAAGTTCCATGAAAAGTTTCAAACACAGTCAGGGCCTATAATGAATACATATCAGATATGTAGGCAAGTACAACACTCAACTTAACAAAAGGCATACTGCATGACGCAGAAATCAGAATAATATCACCATAATGCTTTTGTCATTGATAAGACTGTTGCAGATATGTGTTTTGTTTCTAACTTGATGGAAACACAATAAAATTATGTACTAAAAAGGTAATATAATGGAAACATATACTTATCTAAAAATCAAAGTTGCATTTTTTTCATTAAATTTGTTCTTGCATAATTTCAAGATTTTACATGGGTTGATTGAGAAGAGGGAAAGTTATAAGGGAGAGAGGGAGGTGTGGAAATATTTCTTTTTTAATATTAAAATGAATTTTATTAAGATTAAGAAATGGAATATAATATCCACTCCTTAATTTATTTTGAACATTTTTCAGCCCATTACTTCAACATTATTTTAATTTATTAGATATTTTCTTTATTTACATTTCAAATGTTATCTCCTATCATTGTTCCCTTCCCCCTGAAATCCCCTATCTCATCCTTCCTCCCCTGCTTCTATGAGGGTGTTTCCCCACCCACCCACCCACTTCTGCTTCCCTGCCCTCAAAGAACAGTCAGCGCTCTTAACTGCAGAGTGATCTCTCCAAAAAATATTTCAAATATAGCATACTCATGCATAAAATCCTCAAACAGATGAAAAATGTTCCTAATGGAATATTTATGACTCAGCTACAGAAGAGATAGGGATTTGATATAATGATATATCTTTTATTCTCATTAAACTTTATTTTTAACCTATTACTGAACATATATTGATGGGTATACTAGACAGCGATAGAGAAGAGAAGAATCATTTAGGGAAAGACAATATTCATTTATATTTACACTTATTTTTCAATAGTTTCATACTGAACATGTTAGAAATTACACATCTCATGAAAGGTTTATTATGATTATGATTATCATTATCATTATTATCCAAATTCTACTAATGAAAACATTAAAACTAAACAATGTATTATTATCTTTTGAACTTTTGAAAAATTTGGATATTATTTACCTTAAGTTATTGGGCTAATAATATTCCACGAATTGAGTAAATACAAAACCTTTAGTCATACACCTACTACTAAAGTTGTTAAGTCAGTTTCCTGAAGTTGATAACATGGATGAATGGACAGGGTACTTTTCTCATTAGGAGGACCTTTTATCTCTCTCCTTTTACTGCATCAGGGGCCAGTGAGCTCTGTAAACTTTTTTCTACAAAGATATGCCAAACCAAGAGTTCTACCCTCAGGACCTATGCACCTTACAAGGCCCACTTTTTTTTCTCTCTTAGGGCTGCATATGGAGCATAATTTTAAATATTAAAGTTATGTTTAGAAAAAAAATGGAAGGAAGAAAGAGAGTACTTGGTATTCTACTGTAATTTGGTCTAGTTCTATATTTTATGATGTTATAGACCTACAATTTTCAGAATAGAGATATTCATCAGGTGGAAAGAGGGGAACTGTGCCTTTGAAGTCTGTAAAGTGTTTGGCTGTGGTTACTGTTATTCGTTCTGTTTTTAAATATTATTTCAGCCTTTAATCTGTTCAAGAGCAGGTCTCATTGTCATGCAAGAAAATGAGAGAACACATAGTTTGAACTACAAAAAAAATAAGATTTACTTAGTGAACTGTCCTACTGCTTCCTAGGTGAAATTTTCTCAATACAAAAATTTAGTAGGATACATAAATTCAGACCATAGCAATATTAAAATGACTGATTACTTGGGTAGGATTTAGGAAGATATTGAGACAGTAGCTTCTGTTTCATACATGTACAATTCCTAAGTTCCTAGTGGTATGTATATAACCGGTAAAAGCATATTTTCTTTGTGTGCTAAAAGTTTAATACAAAAGACATAACTATTCCCCACATATGAAAGTAACTGATAGAATTTTTGTATCAATCTGCGTTTTTTTCTAATTTTTAAAAACTTACATGTAGGTATGCAAATACATTGTAAATTAAGGCAGTGTGAAGAACTATAAAATTGTTTTCCTTGTATTTTTCAAAGGAAGAAAAATCAGATACTCTCAAATAAATTTAAACTATTACATCTAAAGACATCTGAATATTAAGATTAATATTAATTAAAATAAGAATGAACTTAAAAATCCTCTCCGTAGATTTATATTATAGGTAATACTCTATAATGACTACTTATATTTTCTGTATTTTCTAGACATTGTTTACCAAATATTTAACTTTATTCATAGGCAAAACCACCCAGAATCCATTTAATCAAGGAAAACTTAGGAATGTTTTATGAATAATTAAATATTATAAATATGTTCTACTCAATAAAGCCTACCAATGAGCTCTTAAACTACTATTAAACTTAGTTATGATTTGTTGTGATAAAAATCATACAAATGCAAGAGACAGATCGTGATCAAGTTTGAGACAATTAACATTGACTTTAGAGAAATCAGACCACAGGAACAGAATAAGTGTAGAAATCGTGACGAAATGAACAATGTTAGCTTGCATTCTTTTCATCACTTGCACTATTTTGTTTTCAATGGGTTCAATAGGAAAGACTTTCTTTGAATTGGCAACAGTTTTGAAGGAGCAATAGCCCAGTCTAGTACTTTACATTTAAGGAAAGCAACAAGGAAGTAATTACAAAAGAATCTACAGTACCCTATCATGTTCTCTGCTATGGGCATAAATGGCTGGTGTACAGTACATGGTTCAGATATGTTCTTGGAAATTTGTGATTATTTATGTATTTGAATCATGTCTGTAGTGTAAGCTTTGACATATCTGTCAATATACCTCTCAATACAGCTCCAACTCAGAAATTTCTATATTAAAAATATACACAGTTTGCTATTCCAACAACTAATCTTCAAGGTTTACAGCTCCTGAAAAAGCATAATGTTGTAACTGAATCCATATTTACATTGTGGAACATTTGCTATGAAAATTGTGATATTTAAAATGAAAATATTTGGTAAGCTTAAGGTAATCCCCAGCATGGTATTAGTGAGACTGTGGGCCTCACTGTTAGAATCATGTTGTCAAAATGCTTTACTTTTCATTTAAGATGTTTAGAAAAAATAGTTCTCCATCAGCATGTTCAGACTCTAGCTAATCTGTTTGAAATAAGTCAGTTACCCTAGAAGAAAGCCCTGGAGGAAGCTGGAGACCTGAGAATTAGTTCTACTCAGTTCTCAAACACTTGGCATACCAAACCGTGGTCTAAGAGCCACGCTAGTTCTTACCTACAATTCTGCAGTATTTTAAAAGGAAGTTGAAATGTGTTTAAAATTTGTGCCTATTGCATTTTTTTCACACGTACCAAAATGTCTGTGATCCCAGGTTGCCAATTATATCTCCCTGTATAAAGCAGAGCCAGTTATGTATGCTTACCCAGAATGCTGTGGGATAGAGCTGTGTCTTGCTATAATATGAATGCTATGCATTGCTGTTGTCTTTGTAGCAATTTGAATGAATTTCAAAAGTGATTCTAAATGAGGCTCAAGGGACCAGGGTTGTAGCTCAGCAATAGTGTGATAGACTAATATTCATGGGTCTCTGGGATTGAGATCCAGCATCAGACAAAGAGAAACATCACTAGATTTATGTGTTTAACTTTAGGGTATATTTTGGTATTGCTATTTCTTAAGAGGCCACTATTTACTAGTGAATAAACACACAGATAATGTTAAATAAATTTCCCATATAGAAAACAAAAATATTTAGTTGTAGAACATGAGATTATCTTTGTTAAATTCTTTAATATATTAATGACTTAGCTTTCTTCTTTGGAAAAGAGAGACAAGAAAATATATTGGGTAACTAAAGTTCATATTAGTTTAAATGTGTATAAAATATGTTGGCTATTTATTTGTACTAAGGTTTCACAAACACACACACATACACACACACTCACACACACACAAACACACACACACACACACACGAGTCAACAGACTACCTCTCAAGCATGCTTAAAGACCAGCTATAATGGTGCACACCAGTAATTCTAGCACGAAAGAGAGAAATACAGGATAATAACAATTACAAGTTAACCTTCCCCATATAGAGAGTGCAAGACCAGCCTGGGTCATATGAAAGTCTGTCTCAAAACAAAGAAATATAGTCTCACAAAGCAATAAATATTCATTACTTAATAGTGCAAAGTTTTTTTTTTATTTTTTAGAATTATTTCTATTATCTCTGCCAATGAAAATTTGTATGTTAGGCAATAGAAGGTCATGTTGAGCAGATGTACCAATAAAAGTTTTAAGAATGTTAAATGCGATCACAGGAATACTGATATTACATTTCTCATTTCACAGATTCAAGAGTCTTTTGACAGAATGAATACATTCTGTTACATTCAAATGAATATTTTGGTGGCTTTTCTTCTTGACATTGATTTACTGTGTAAAGAAGGATAATCCCAATGGCATTTAAAAGAAGCCCTGTAGATGCTGAGTATCATTTAAGATGATAGCACAGCACTTCTGCCTGAATTTTAAAATGTCAACCCACATATTCCTCATCAGTATACATTCAGGACCACTTGCTGCCCTTTAAAATAAAAGAAGACAAGGGCCTGAAATATTGGCAGGGCTTAGGATCATATCCAACATGAGAACACTTCATAGATAAACACTTGCCCTTTATTGGCTCTTTCCTTCTGTGACATTGTAGAGACATTCAGGTTCCCATATCCTTGCTCAGAGACTCAGGCAGGCCTCTGCCAATATTTAGAGTGTTTTGGTCTTTCTTTGTTCTGATTCAACTTCAGTACATACTTTTAGAGCTGGCTAGGAACTTTTAGTAAAGGTTTAAAACACTTGACTTTATTCTTCCAGTAAAGATCAGACTCTCAGTTAATTATTGCTGTCTATAACACTTTGTATCTGTTGTTTATATGAGGAAGTTCTATTTTAAATACTAAACTCGTGCTTAGAAATAGACCAGGAATGGGAAAAACTTAAGAGTGCTCAGTTTACTCTTTTCTGTTATAATATTTGGTCCAAAGATATTTCAAAATGTGTTACTGTTCCAATATTCACAATAAAAAAATAAATGAGGGAAACTGTGAGATTATGCCTGTAAATTCTGAGAACTGTGTGAATGTGATTGCTTTTGGTTTGTCTTTTTGTAAATATTATTTTAGCATTTAATATGTTCCAACTCAAGGACTCCTTGCCACATGAGAAAACATGAGACCATAATGTATGACCTTGAAGAATTTCACTCTTTAAAACTGGACTCTAGTAATGAGCAAATAAAACCAATTTAGAAAGACCTGACACTAACAGATTCTGCTTTTAAAAAAATATGGAATTATTTTCTTATTTTTATTTCTGTGTGTATATGAGTATGTGTGTGTGTGTGTGTGTGTGTGTGTTTCCACATGTGCATATGCACCCCTGTTCATGCATCTGCCCATGCTAGTTAGAAGAATTTCTCTCCCTAAACCAGAGTTGTAATGCGAAAGTTAGTTATGGACTGCCTTAGTACTGGGAATGAAACCCAGGTCTTCTGAAAGAGCTTGTAACCAGTGATCCCTCTGCATTTCCATATTCTACTTTTATTTTTAACTTTTATGCATAGTATTAGATATAATAAAATAAATTGAGGAACAGCAACAACATCAAATATCAAACATTGGACACAATAGTATTAATCTAAAACAATACAGATTCAATTCTTCTGTATTAAAAAAATGGATTTCATATCTAACTTTAAAATTTACAAAATAAGGCTGTGTCTCCAACTGCATTATTGAGGATGTGTGTGTCTATCTATCACCTACCTATCTGCTTGTCTGCCTGCCTAACTGCCTGCCTATCTATCTATCTATCTATCTATCTATCTATCTATCTATCTATCCATCCATCTTTCTTTCTTTCTTTCATTCTTTCTTTCTTTCTTTCTTTCTTTCTTTCTTTCTTTCTTTCTTTCTTTCTTTCTTTCTTTCTTTCTTTCTTTCTTTCTATCTAGTTATCTATATTTGTCAAGTTAATTATACATATGTACCTACATATAAAAATTGCATGTTTATACATGAAGTATATGCTTAGATATAAAATAAAATATATACATTTAATTTTATAGACTTGTAATATATAATTATATATGGCATATATATATATAAGATAAGATATATATATATATATATATATATCTTATCTATATATATAAGATATAATATATTATATATATATTATATATATATCTTATCTATATATATATAATATATATATAATATATATATATATTATATATATATAGATAAGATATATATATAATATATATGATATATATATATTATATATATAAGATATAATATATTATATATATTATCTATATATAATATATTATATCTTATATATATATAGATAAGATATATATATATATCTTATCTGTGCACAGAATCCTGTCTAGGTTACATGTGACAAAATTCAAATTATTCTTAAATTGAAAGCCTGCCATATGGCTTTTTCAGTAAAGGACTGATTTATAGAAGTCTTTACTTCCTCTGTCCTATTTATTCCTGAAAATCAAACACAGGTAAAGTGTCAGGTGCTCTGTAATACATGTATGTATGTATATATATATATATATATATATATATATATATATATATATATATAAACATATGTCTATATATGTATACAGAAGGCTGTGGAGCTGCCTGGTTCCTTGCTGCAGATGGTGGCCTGAAGGAAAGACTCCTGTCCCAGCTGCTCCACTTATCTTATGCCCTGTGCCCTCCTAGCTGTAACCCTCTATAGAGAAGGTGGAGATCTCACCTCTGCACTCAGAAGTGAAATCACTGCTGGTAGACCACATACAGTTATACACACTCCATGTGTATATAACTGTATGTGTTGTGTACACAGTTTCTCAACTATGGGCAAGATATTAAGATTCATTTAGGCGTTTGAAATATAAATTATTCTTACAGAGACAGTGCTGAGGTGAAGAGGCTGTGCAGAGTCCAGTATAGATAACATGAGTCATAGATCATCCTGAACTAAAGGTTTAAGTACAGTCTAGCTGTAGTGACAAACATCAAATGATATTTTGAAGATGCTGATCAGATTTACAGTGACCCTGGCAATTTCTGTCTGCTCAGTCTGATGTATAACTAATTCAATTGAAAACAAACAAACAAAACCACAAAAGAATAGCAGCTTAAGTCTATGAAAAATAAGTGGTCAATTCTGGAATGAGTACTAAACCATGCCATATACTCATTGGTAAGATTAAGAAAATGTTCGTTATGCATTTCAGTCTTTCCTGGGACTCCACTGTGCACAGATAGCACATCGCAAGTGTTCTGAAGGTGTGGGTCTTTCATATAGACTTTCCTTTCTATTTGATCTTGCTTCATAATGATTGATTCCTCACTCTTGAAAGTTTGGAGAACAGATGGCTTGGGACTACACAATGAGTGAAGGTGATCGAAAATGTATCAGTTGAGTGAAAGCAAAGAAACCCTTGAATTACAGAAGAAATGTAGGATTGAGTGGAGATGTCCACTAGTAAAATTAATGGTATAAATTACTGGAACCTAAAGTTGTAGCCCTGGATGTTTGCTTTTACATAGAATTAATGTTCAGAAAATTATCTGGCCAATTATGATCCTTTATTACATCTAAGTTCTCTTTCTGGTCACATACATGAAGAAACATGTTCTACGCAGCAGCATCTTCACAGGCTAATGATTTTTATATCCAACATAGACAACAGTGAGAGTGAATATGGAGAACTCAGAGATGACACACTTTTAGAAAAATGCAAGTCCTTTTTTAAAAACAAGGAATACATCATCCTTGCTTATGTCATACATTTTCACAAAGCTTCCAGTCTCTTAAATTTCATAGAAGCACTTTAGTCATCCCTGTTCTTTGTTTTCTTGTGGTTTCTTCTTGTTAGTAAAGAAAGAAAATTTCCAGAGTCTTCCCTTCCAGCTGCCAACTGCAGCAGGGAACCATGCAGCTCCAAGGTCTTCTGTGCTTAGCCCGCCAGGAGAGAGTGGTCTACCAGCAGCAATTTCACTTCTGAGTGCAGAGGTAAGATCTCCACCTTCTCTATGGAGGGGTACAGCTAGGAGGGCACAGGGCATAAGATATGTGGAGCAGCTGGTACAGGAGTCTTCCCTTCCGGCCGCCATTTGCAGCAGGGAACCAGACGGCTCCACAGCCTTATGTGCACAGACCCTGTCAGAAGAGAGTTGGTCTCCCAAGAGTACAGGCACAGGCTTACAGGCCCACAGGAGAGGCAAGCTCCAGCCAGAGACAACAAGACCAACTAACACTAGAGACAACCAGATGGCGAAAGGCAAGCACAAGAACCCTACCAACAGAAACCAAGGCTACTTGGCAATATCAGAACCCAGTTCTCCCGCCACAGCAAGTCCCAGATACCCCAACACACTGGAAAAGCAAGAGTTGGATTTAAAAATCTCATCTCATGATGTTAGAAGACATTAAGAAGGACATAAATTACTCCCTTAAAGAAATACATAAGAACATGGGTCAAATGGTGAAAGCCCTTAAAGAGGAAACACAAAAATCCCTGAAAGAAATACAGGAGAGCATGGGTGAACAGGTAGAGGTCCTCAAAGAGGAAACACAAAAATCCCTTAAAGACTTACAGGAGGACACAAACAAATAAATGAAGGAACTGAACAAAACAATCCAGGATCTAAAAATGGAAGTAGAAACAATAAAGAAATCACAAAGTGAGACATCTCTGGAGATAGAAAATCTTGGAAAAAATTCAGGAGTCGTAGATACAAGCATCAACAACAGAATACAAGAGATAGAAGAAAGAATCTCAGGGACTGAAGATACCATAGAAATCTTTGACTCAACAGTTAAAGAAAATGAAAAATGCAAAAAGAAAACTTCTTACCCAAAACATCTAGGAGATCCAGGACACAATGAGAAGACTAAACCTAAGGATTATAGGTATAGAAGAGAGCGAAGATTTCCAACTTAAAGGGCCAGTAAATATCTTCAACAAAATTATAGGAAAAACTTCCCTAACCTAAAGAAAGAGATGTCCATAAACATACAAGTAGCCTACAGAACTCCAGACTGGACCAGACCAGAAATTCCTCCCAGCACATAATAATCAAAACACCAAATGTACTAAACAAAGAAAGAATATGAAAAGCACTAAGGGAAAAAGGTCAAGTAACCTATAAAGGTAGGCCTATCAGAATTACACCAGACTTCTCACCTGAGATTATGAAAGCTAGAAGATCCTGGGCAGATCTAATACAGACCCTAAGAGAACACAAATGCCAGCCCAAACTACTATACCCAGCAAAACTCTCAATTACCATAGAGGGAGAAACCAAGATATTCCATGATAAAACCAAATTTATACAATATCTTTTCACAAATCCAGCCCTACAAAGGATAATAGATGGAAAATGCCAACACGAGGAGGGAAACTACACCTTAGAAAAAGCAAGAAAGTAATCTTTTTCCTACAAACCCAAAAGAAAGTAACCACACAAACATAAAAAGAACATCAAAAATAACAGGAAGCAACAATCACTATTCCTTAATATCTTATAACATCAGTGGACTCAATTCCCCAACAAAAAACATAGTCTAACAAATAATATTCATGTAAAACTTCAATTTTATCAGAAAATGTTTGTGATTCCTCTTTCAATTTAGTAAAGTTTTTTATGTCTACCATTTTAACTATAGTATTTTCATGATAATCTTTAAAGTTAACATTTTTTCTATATATTTCTTCAATATTTTTTGGTTTTTTTTGTTTTATGTCATTGGTATCTTTTTATTTTCTATATTTTTTTATTTACATTCCAAATGATTTCCCCTTTCCCGTTTCCCCCCTCCCCAAAAGTCCCATAAGCCCTCTTCCCTTCCCCTGTTCTCCATTCAACCCCCTCTCACTTCTCTGTCCTGGTATTCCCCTACATCCATTCTTTCTAGGACCAGGGGTCTCTCCTTCCATCTTTTTGGAAATCTATTGATATGTGAATTGTGTCTTGGGTATTCCGAGATTCTCGATTAATATCCCTTTATCAGTGACTGCATACCATGTGTGTTCTTTTGTGATTGAGTTACCTCACTAAGGATGATATTTTCCAGTTCTAACCATTTGCCTAAGAATTTCGTGAATTCATTGTTTTTAATTGCAGAGTAGTATTCCATTGTGTAAATATACCACATCTTCTGAATCCATTCCTCCATTGAGGGACATCTGTGTTCTTTCCAGCTTCTGGTTATTAAAAATAAGGCTGCTATGAACATAATGGAGCATGTGTCCTTATTTCGTGCAGGGGAAATCTCTGGGTATATGCCCAGGAGTGGTATAACAGGATCCTTAGGGAGTGTCATGCCCAGTTTTCTGAGGAACCTCCAGACTGCTTTCCAGAGTGGTTGTACCAGCTTGCAATCCCACCAGCAGTGGAGGAGTGTTCCTCTTTCTCCACATCCTCACCAACAACTGCTGTCTCCTGTGTTTTTGATCTTAGCCATTCTGACTGGTGTGAGGTGGAATCTCAGGGTTGTTTTGATTTGCAGTTTCCTAATGACTAAAGATGTTGAACATTTCTTTAGGTGCTTCTCAGCCATTAGATATTCTTCAGGTGAGAACTCTTTGTTTAGCTTTGTACCCCATTTTTTTAATAGGACAAATAGGACCTCATAAAAGTACAAAGTTTCTGTAAGGCAAAGGACACTGTCAAAAGGACAAAATGGCACCCAACAAACTGGAAAAAGATTTTTACCAACCCTACATTCGACAGAGGGCTAATATCCTATATATACAAAGAACTCAAGAAGTTATTTCTTCAATTTTATCAGAATTATTTTCCATGCAAATCTTTAATTTAGTTAAAAATGTTTATAATTCCATTTTCAATCATTTTAAGAATATTTTAATGCCTATCATTTTATCGGTATAGCTGTCCATGATAATCTTCAATTTTAACGTTTTTCTATATTTTTCTTCAAATTTATCAGAAATATTTTCCATAGAAATCTTCAATTTTATGAAATAATGTCTATAATTTTACTTTCAATCAACTTAGGAACATTTTTATACCTTCCATTTTATCTGTATAATTTTCCATGAAATAGTTTTAACATGTTTTTCTATATATTTCTTGAATTTTATCAGAAATGTTTTCCTTGTAAATCTTCAATTTTATCAGATGATGTTTATAATTCCACTTTCAAAAAACTTAGGAATATTTTTATGCCTACCATTTTATCTGTGTAATTTTTCCATGCAATAGTCAATCTTAACATGTTTTTCTATATATTTCTTCATTTTTATCAGAGATATTTTCCATATATATTTACAGAATGGAATACTACTCAGCAATTTAAAACAATGTATTCATGAAATTCTTAGGCGAATGGGGAACAGGGGGAGGGAAGAGGGCTTATGGGACTTTCAGGGAGGGGTGAACCGGGAAAGGGCAAATTATTTGGATTGTAAATAAAGAGTATAGAAAAAAACAGATAAAAAATAGAAATTAGGGAAACAACACCCTTCACAATTGTCAAAAATAATATTAAATATTTTGGTGTGACTCTAACCAAGGAAGTGAAATATCTGTATGACAAGAACTTCAAGTCTCTGAAAAAAGAAATTGAAGATCTCAGGAGATAGAAAGTTCTCCTATGCTCATGGATTGGCAGGGGTAATATAGTAAAAACAGCCATCTTGCCTAAGGCAATGTGCAGATTCAAAAGCAATCCACATCAAGATTCCAATTCAATTCTTCATAGAGCAATTTCCAAACTTATCTCGAATAACAAAAATCCCAGAACAGTAAAAGCTATTCTCAACAATAAAAGAACCTCTGGCAGAATCACCACCCCTGGCCTCCATTTATACTACAGAACAATAGTGATAAAAACTGCATGGTTTTGGTACAATGACAGGCAGGTATATCAATAAAATAAAATTGAAGATCCAGAAATGAACCCACACACCTATGGTCACTTGATCTTTGACAAAGAGCTAAAAGTATGCAGTGGAAAAAAGACAGCATTTTCAACAAATGGTGCTGGTTTAACTGGTGGTTAGCATGTAGAAGAATGCAAATTGATTCATTCTTATCTCCTTGTACAAAGCTCAAGTCCAAGTGGATCAAGGACCTCCACATAAAATCAGATACACTGAAACTAATAGAAAAGAAAGTGGGGATGAGCCCAGAGCACATGGGCACTGGGAAAATTTCTTGAACAGAACAGTAATAGCTCATGCTCTAATATCAAGAATTGACAAATAGGACTTCATAAATTTGCAAAGCTTCTGTAAGGCAAAGGACACTGTCAGTAGGACACAATGGCAACCAACAGATTGGAAAATGATCTTTACCAATCCTACATCTGATAGAGGAGTAATATCAAATATATACAAAGAACTCAAGAAGTTAGATTCCAGAGAAACAAATAACCCTATTCGAAATGGGGTACAGAGCTAAACAAAGAATTCTCAACTGCAGAATACCGAATGGCTGAGAAGCACCTAAAGAAATGTTCAATATCCTTAATCATAAGGGAAATGCAAATCAAAACAATCCTGAGACTCTACCTCACACGTCAGAATGACTAAGATCAAAATCTCAGGGTACAGCAGATGCTAGAGAGGCTGTGTAGAAAGAGGAACACTCCTCCATTGCCAGTGGGATTGCAAGCTGGTACAACCACTCTGGAAATCAGTTTGGTGGTTCCTCAGAAAACTGGACATAGTACTTACTGAGGAACCACCTATGCCACCCTTGGTTATATATCCAAAAAATTCTCCAACATGTAATAAGTACACACACTCCACTATGTTCATAGCAGCCTTATTTATAATAACCAGAAGTTGGAACGAACCCAGATGTTCCTCAACAGAGGAATGGATACAGAAAATGTGGTTCATTTGCACAATGGAGATATAATACCCAACTATTAAAAACAATGACTTCATGAAATTCTTATGCACATAGATGGAACTAGAAATATCATCCTGAGTGAGGTAACCCAATCATAAAAGAACACACATGGTATGTACTCGCTGATAAGTAGATATTAACCTAAAAGCTCGGAATACCAAAGGTACAATTCACAGACAACATGAAGCTCAAGAAGAAGGAAGACCAATGTTTGGATACTTTGGTTCTTCTTAAAACTGGGGAACAAAGTACCCATGGGATGAAATACGAGACAAAGTATGAAGCAGAGACTGAAGGAAAGTCCATCCAGAGACTGCCCCACCTGGGAATCCAGCCTATATTCAGTTATCCAACCCAGGCACTATTGTGGATGCCCAGAAGTACCTTCTGACATGAGTCTGATATAGCTGTCTCCTGATGGGCTCTGTCTGAACCTGACAAAGACAGAGACAGATGATGACATGTAACCTTAGCATGGATCCCCTATAGAGGAGTTAGAGACAGATCTGAAGGAAATTAAGGGATTTGCAACTCCGTTAGAAGAACTATAATATCAACCAACCAGACCCTAAGAGCTCCCAAGAACTAAACCACCAACCAAAGAGTACACATGGAGGGACCCATGGTTCCAGCCACATATGTAGCAGAGGATGGCCTTTAAAAACATCAATGAGAAGAGAGGCCCTTAGACCTGTGAAGGTTGGTTGCCATAGTGTAGGGGAAATCCAGGACAGGGAAGCAGGAGTGGGTGGGTTAGTGAGCAGGGGTAAGGGGAATGGGATAGGGGGTTTTCGTAAGGGAAACAAGGAAAAGGGATAACATTTGAAATGTAAATAAAGACAGTATCTAGAAAAAAAAAGAAAGAAATTTTCCTTAGACATTTAAAAGTATAAAAATCATTCATTGATTCATCTGTGTGACATTTTTCCCACTAAAATGTAATTTGATAATTAGGTAGGCACATTTCCTCTCTCTTATCAAACTGTCTTGTTCAACATTGCTCATATAATCTAGTCATTTTCTTTCACTCTCCATTCAGTACAAATTTTACAACAGTTTTAAAATATCTCATGTCAGGTCCAGGATGTTTGAAGGTCCACACATTTATAATAGGGGATGATTCTAACACGTATATGTGCCTTGTGAAAGACAGCCATAGAATAATATTTCTAAATTTATTATCTTTGCTATCTGGTTTATAGTTTTAGAATGATTTTTGTGGTGACTAAATGTTTATGATTTTATCACCTTTATAATGATAAGAGCTTAGAACTGAATCATGTGACCCTTTTTCTTTCCATCATTTCAAAATGATCACATCTATCATTATCCAGAATTCTCTTAGATATGAAATAATGCTCAACACACTCCAGACTCAGAGATCAGCAATGTGTTGAGATCTTGACGAATTCTCAAAGGTAAAATTTTAAGTTGAATTATAATATTTCAAATAATATTATTGGGGTCAGATGACAGTTCATTCCATAAGTTTCTAAATAGTATAAATTTTGTGTCCTAAAACTTCCACTTGCTAGCTTATCCTGGCAGCTAGCTCATGATGTTTTCGTTGTTGTTGTTGTGGTTATGGTTTGTTGTTTTGTTATTGTTGCTGTTGTTGTTTTATAAACAGTAATGCATTCATCAACAAAATGCATATTCTTGACAAGATTCCTTCTAATAACATCAGGTATTTATTGGTAAGTTTACTATGAGACATACAGTACTGCTGATGTTTATGAAATGTTTTATTTGATGCAAATTGAATTTAATGCCCTAGTAATATCTTGTGTAAAATATATTTTGGTTGTGTTTTAACCTTATTATGTTTGCCACCTACCATTTTTTCTTGACTACTCATTTGTTTTTATAATACGGCATCTATCTTCCCCAAGCAACTAATTTCTTTATAAATACAGAATAACCTGGATGAAACGTCAAATGATTTCTGTTTCTCAAAACAGATATGCTCTACTTATATGTAAAATTTCCCATCAGGTTGTCATTGTTAGATGATAGGCATCTAGCCACCCACTTTCTAACTGTAGTAGCATTCTATCTGTGACCTTTAATTCTCAGTTGAGAGTCTAATTATTTCAATTTAGCTTGCTCATATTTTTTGTTTAGTTACATTAATTGGATGCATGAGGCAATGGAAGCTGCTATATTTATTTAACAAAAGCTGTTCCCCTTTCATGATTTAAATATGTATTTAGGATGTTACATCAAATAATGTTTCCTCAGGCTATGATGCACAATGTAAAATATTTTTGAAAAGCTTACATAAAAATCACAACATTGTTTCTAATTTATTGGATGCTTCTGGCTATATAAAACCTTTGGATGTTTGCTTCTTGTGAAATTGAATGTAGTTGCTCTCAAAAGTCTCTGAACTGAATTATGGACTAACCAGATTTTATACATAACTGTAATATTTGTCATATACAAAGAAACAGACTTTTACTTTGAAACTTTATTTATAGTAGGACACACATTATTTATTTTAGAAAACATTTAGATCAATTATATAAAAACAATAGTATTTTGAATGAATTTAGCAACTAGTCTGAGCAGATAATATAACCTGTTTATTTAAAATATACACTGGGTATTGTTGAAATGCTATGTAGATTAATTCCAATAACATTTAAAAGTGAAATTATTGTTAATTTTAGAGTATAAGAAAGACACTCCAGAGTGTTTAGCTCTAAAGGGAGCCTTGATATCATGTTCCATCCACAAAGGGCTCAAGGATCATCATAAAAAGCAGGGACAGAGAGATTGTAAGAACAAAAATAGAGTCCATAAATAGTGGCTAAGAAAAATGATTTTCTAATAAGAGCATTACATGTATGATCTCTCAGTAACAATTTTTGTGCAAAAACCTAGGCAAGATGAACCCAGTCAAAATGTCAACCAGGACAATGGACGATCTGAAGGAGCCTCACTCCTACTATAGAAGCTGCTGGCAAATAGTGGCTTCTCAGGAAGGGAGATTAAGTTTCCTTCAGTGATGTAGCTCCAGAAAGGAAATCTATGTACCACTAGAGGATCCTATACCCATGCACATGCTAACTGGACTCAATAGCAAAAACAAAAATTTCAAAGAGACAAAGCACATACAGTTGAAATAGAAAACTGATTGTGGGAAAATAAATCAGAGAGAAGTTGGAAGGGAAAGGATAGTGTGCTGAGTTTGGCCAAAACACATTATATGCATGTATGAAATTCTCTTTTTTTTAAAAAAAAATATATTGTTTATTTATTTACATTGCAGCTGTTGCCACCTCCCTGTCCGCCCCTCCTACAGTTACTTGTCCCATTACTCCTCTCCCTGGCCTCACAGAGGGTGCTCCCCCTATGGCCCCCACCCCCCAGGTATTCACCTTACCTGGGGCCTCAATTATCTCTAGGATCTTCTCCCTCTGAGGCTAGACCAGGTAGTCCTCTGTATAACACCTGGTTAGTGGTTTAGCATCTGGGAGTTTCTAGTGGTCGAGATTAGTTGAGGCTGCTGGAGTTCCTATGTGGTCTCAATCCCCTTCAGCTTCTTCAATCCTTCTGCTAATTAAACCACAGGGCTCCTTAACTTCATTCCAGTGGTTGGGTGTTAAGTGTCTGCATCTGTCTCAGTCAGCTAATGATAGGGCCTCTCACAGGACAGTATGCTAGGCTCCTGTTTGTAAACACATCATAGCATCATTATGAGTGTCACACCTTGGTGTTCCCCTGCCCATCCCATGAGAGATCCCAGGTTAGGATAGTTACTGGACTGCCTTTCATAAGTTTTTTCTCCAGTTTTGTCCCTACAGTTCTTTCAGACAGGAATAACTCTGGGTCAGAAATTTTGACTGTGGGTTGGTATCCCCATCCTTCCACTTGAGGCCCTATCTATCTACTGGAGGCCCTGTCTATCTGGACTCTTCAAGTTTCCTCTCGCCACTATTGGGCATTTTGGATAAGGTCACTCCCAGTGAGTTCCGAAAGTATCTCACCTCCCAGGTCTCTGATACTTTATAGAAGGGTCCCCCCAACCTCTCATCCCCAGAGGCCACAAATATCCATTTATCTTCCTGCACCTCTGGTCTTCTGTTCTCTCCCAATGCATGATTCAGTTTTCCTTTGTCCCTCTTCCTCTCCTCTCCCACAGATCTCTTCCTCCTTTTGCCTCCCATGATTATTTTCTTTCTCTTTCTAAGTGGGATCGAAGCATCCTTACTTGGGCCATCTGTTTGGTAAACTTCTTATAGTCTGTGGGTGGTATCATAGTTATTCTGTACCTTTTGGCTAATATCAATTAATAAGTGAGCACATACCATGTACGGCCTTTTGGGTCTAAGCTAACTCACTCAGGATGATATTTTTCTAGATCTTTCCATTTGTCTGCAAAATCCGTGATTTCCCCATTTTTAATAACTGAATTGTATTCCATTGTGTAAATAAACCACATTATCTGTATCTATTCTTCAGTTGAGGGACATATGTTTTGTTTTTTTTTTTTTTTTCATTTTCTGAATATTACAAATGAGACTGCTTTCAACATAGTAGAGCACATGTCCTTCTGGTATGGTGGGGTATCTTTTGGGTATAAGCCCAGGAGTGATATAGCTGGGTCTTCTAGTAGAACTCTTTCCAGTTTTCTGAAAAAGCGCCAGATTGATTTTCAGAGTGGTTATACCAGTTTATAACCATAACAGTAATGACAGATTGTTCCTCTTTCTCCACATCCTCACCAGATTTTACAGTCACTTGAGTGTTTGATGTTAGCCATTCTGATTGGTGTAAGGCAGAATCTCAGTGTCGTTTTGAATTGAATTTCACTGATGACTAAGGGATTTTGGAAATTTTTTAAGTGCAACTCAGCCATTTCTTTTTTATGAATTCTATGGTTAGTTTTGCACTCATTTTTTTAATTGGGTTTTTTGTATTTTGGATGTTAACTTCTTGAGTTCTTTATATATTTTGGATATCTTTCCCACTTTCTTTTCTGCTAGATTTGTGTACTTGTTATTATAATTAGGAGCTTGATCCTCTCAGATTGGAGCTTTGTGTGCAGTGAAAAATATGGATCTACTTTCTATTCTTATTTTTATTATTTTTAATTTTATTTTATTTTCTAAGTTTTTTTTTTAATTTACATTCAAAATCATTTCCCCTTTGCCATTTCCTCCCTCCCCGAAGTCCCATAAGCCGCCTTCCCTCCCTCTTTTCCCCATTCAACCCCCACTCACTTCTCTGTCCTGGCATTCCGCTACATCCAGTCTTGCCAGGACCAGGGGTCTCTCCTTCCAACTTCTTGGAAATCAATTAATATGCGAATTGTGTCTAGGGTATTCCGAGATTCTGGGTTAATATTCCCTTATCAGTGACTGCATACCATGTGTGTTCTTTTGTGATTGGGTTACCTCACTATGGATGATATTTTCAAGTTCTGACCATTTGCCTAGGAATTTCGTGTATTCATTGTTTTTTTTTTTAATTTAATTTTATTTTTTTAATTTACATTCCAAATCACTTCCCCTTTCCCATTTCCTCCCTCCCCGAAAGTCCCATAAGCCCCCTTCCCTCCCTCTTTTCTCCGTTCAACCCCCTCTCATTACTCTGTCCTGGCGTTCCCCTACATCCAGTCTTTCCAGGACCAGGGGTATTCATTGTTTTTAATTGCAGAGTGGTATTCCATTGTGTAAATATACCAGATCTTCTGAATCCATTCCTCCGTTGAGGGACATCTGGGTTCTTTCCAGCTTCTGGCTATTATAAATAAGGCCGCTATGAACATAGTGGAGCATGTGTCCTTGTGCATGCAGGTAAAGCCTCTGGGTATATGCCCAGGCGTGGTATAGCCGGATTCTCTGGGAGTGTCATGCCCAGTTTTCTGAGGAACCACCAGACTGCTTTCCACAATGGTTGTATCAGCTTGCAATTCCACCAGCAGTGGAGGAGTGTTCCTCTTTCTCCACATCCTCGCCAACAACTGCTGACTCCTGTGTTTTTGATCTTAGCCATTCTGACTGGTGTGAGATGGAATCTCAGGGTTGTTTTGATTTGCATTTCCCTAATGACTAAGGATGATGAACATCTCTTTAGGTGCTTCTCAGCCATTCGATATTCTTCAGGTGAGAACTCTTTGTTTAGCTCTGTACCCCATTTTTTAATAGGGTTACTTGCCTCTCTGGAGTTGAACTTCTTGAGTTCTTTGTATATATTGGATAATAGCCCTCTATCGGATGTAGGTTTGGTAAAGATCATTTCCCAGTTAGTTGGTTGCCGCTTTGTCTTTTTGAGAGTGTCCTTTGCCTTGCAAAAACTTTGTAATTTAATGAGGTCCCATTTGTCAATTCTTGATCTTAGAGCATAAGCTATTGGAGTTCTATTCAGGAAATTCTCCCCTGTGCCCATATGTTCAAGGTTCTTCCCTAGTTTCCTTTCTATTAGTTTCAGTGTGTCTGGTTTTATGTGAAGGTCCTTGATCCACTTGGACTTTAGCTTAGTGCAAGGAGATAAGAATGGGTCAATTTGCATTCTTCTGCATGTTGACCTCCACTTGAGCCAGCACCATTTGTTGAAAAGGCTATCTTTTTTTCCACTGGATGGTTTTAGCTCCTTTGTCAAAGAAAAGTGAACATAGGAGTGTGGATTCATTTCTGGGTCTTCAATTCTGTTCCATTGATCTACATGCCTGTCACTGTACCAATACCATGCAGTTTTTAACACTATTGCTCTGTAGTACAGCTTGAGGTCCTGGATACTGATTCCCCCAGAGGTTCTTTTACTCTTGAGAAGAGTTTTAGCTCTTCTGGGTTTTCTGTTATTCCAGATGAATTTTTGAATTGCTCTTTCTAACTCTATGAAGAATTGAGTTGGGATTTTGATGGGGATTGCATTGAATCTGTATATTACTTTTGGTAAGATGCTCATTTTTACTATATTAATCCTGCCAATCCATGAGCATGGCAGATTTTTCCATCTTCTGAGGTCTTCTTCAATTTCTTTCTTCAGAGACTTGAAGTTATTGTCATACAGATCTTTCACTTGTTTGGTTAGAGTCACACCAAGATACTTTATATGGTTTGTGGCTATCGTGAAGGGTATCATTTCTCTTACTTCTTTCTCAGCCTGCTTATCCTTTGAGTATAGGAAGGCTACTGACGTGCTTGAGTTGATTTTATATCCGGCCACTTTGCTGAAGTTGTTTATCAGCTGTAGGAGTTCTCTAGTGGAGTTCTTTGGGTCGCTTAAGTATACTATTATATCGTCTGCAAATAATGTTAGTTTGACTTCTTCCTTTCCAATTTGTATCCCTTTGACCTCTTTTTGTTGTCTAATTGCTCTAGCTAGAACTTCAAGTACTATATTGAAAAGATATGGAGAGAGAGAACACCCTTGTCTACTCCCTGATTTTAGTGGAATTGCTTCAAGTTTCTCTCCATTTATATTGATGTTGGCTACCTGTTTGCTGTAAATTGCTTTTACTATGTTTAGATATGGGCCTCAAATTCTTGATCTCTCCAAGACCTTTAGCATGAACGGATGCTGAATTTTGTCAAATGCTTTCTCAGCATCTAATAAGATGACCATGTGTTTTTTTTTTTTTTGAGATTGTTTATATAGTGGATTACATTGATGGATTTCCTTATATTGAACCATCCCTGCATCCCTGGGATGAAGCCACTTGATCGTAGTGAATGATCGTTTTGATGTGTTCTTGGATTCGGTTGGCAAGAATTTTATTGAGTATTTTTGCATCGATATTCATAAGAGAGATTGGCCTGAGATTCTCTTTCATTGTCGGATCTTTGTGTGCTTTTGATATTAGCGTAATTGTGGCTTCATAGAACAAGCTGGGTAATGTTCCTTCTGTTTCTATTTTGTGGAACAGTTTGAAGAGTATTGGTGTTAGGTCTTCTTTGAAGGTTTGATAGAATTCTACACTAAAACCATCTGGACCTGTGCTTTTTTTGGTTGGAAGTTTTCCAATGATGACTTCTATTTCTTCAGGTGTTATAGGATGGTTTAGATGGTCTATTTAATCCTGATTTAAATTTGATATTTGGTATCTGTCAAGGAAATTGTCCATTTCCTCGAGATTTTCTAGTTGTGTTGAATACAGGTTTTTGTAGTAGGAACTGATGATTTTTTTAATTTCCTCAGTTTCTGTTGTTATCTCTCCCATTTCGTTTCTGATTTTAATAATTTGGATACTGTCTCTGTGCCCTCTGGTTAGTCTGGCTAAGGGCTTATCTATTTTTTTGCTTTTCTCAAAGAACCAACTCCTCGTTTTGTTGATTCTTTGTATGGTTTTATTTGTTTCTACTTGATTGATTTCAGCCCTGAGTTTGATGATTTCCTGCCTTCTACTCCTCTTTGGTCTATTTGCTTCTTTTTTGTGCCAGGGCTTTCAGGTGGGCCATTAAGCTGTTAGTGTATGCTGTCTCCCGTTTCTTTTTGGCGGCACTCAAGGCTATGAATTTTCCTCTTAGCACTGCTTTCATTGTGTCCCATAAATTAGGCTGTGTTTGCCTTCATTTTCATTAAATTTCAAAAAGTCTTTCTTTTGATTTCTTTCTTTATTTCCACCTTGACCATGTTGTCATTGAATAGAGCATTGTTCAACCTCCATGTGTATGTGGGTTTTCTTTTGTTTTTGTTGCCATTGAAGACCACCCTTATTCCATAGTGATCTGATAGGAAGCATGGGAGTAGTTCAATCTTCTTATATCTGTTGAGGTCTGATTTGTGACCAATTATATGGTCAATTTTGGAGAAGGTACCATGAGGTGCTGAGAAGAGGGTGTATTCTTTAGCTCTAGGATGAAATGTTCTATATATATCTGTTAGTTCCATTTGGTCCAAGGCTTCAATTGGATTCATTGTGTCCCTGTTTAGTTTCTGCTTTCCTGAATGTTCCATTTCAGAGAGCAGGGTGTTGAAGTCACGCACTCCTAATGTGTGAGGTGCGATATGTGCTTTGAGCTTTAGTAAAGTTTCTTTTACGAATGAGGGTGCCCTTGCATTTGGAACATAGATATTCAGAATTGAGAGTTCTTGTTGGTGGATTTTTCCCTTGATCAGTATGTAGTGTCCTTCTGTATCTTTTTGGATGACTTTAGGTAGAAAATCAATTTTATCTGATATTGATGACTACTCCAGCTCCTTTCTTGGGGCCATTTGATGTAAAACTGTTTTCCAGCCTTTTACTCTGAGGTAGTGTTTGTCTTTGACACTGAGGTGCGTTTCCTGCATGCAGCAAAATGCTGTGTCCTGTTTACATATCCAGTCTGTTAGTCTATGTCTTTTTATTGGGGAATTGAGACCATTGATATTAAGGGAGATTAAGGCATAGTGATCATTTCCACCTGCCATTCTTGATGTTATTTTTATGTTTGAGTGGTTATCTACTTTTGGGTTTGAAGCAAGAATGTTACTATCTCATTTTTTCCAGGGTGTTGTTTCTCTCCCTGTATTGGCGGTTTCCACCTATTATCCTTTGCAGGGCTGGGTTTGTGGAAAGATATTGTGAAAATTTGGTTTTATCATGGAATATCTTGGTCTCTCCATCTATGGTGATTCAGAGTTTTGCTGGGTAGAGTAGTTTAGGCTGACATTTGTGCTCTCTTAGTGTCTGCATGAGATCTGCCCAGGATCTTCTGGCTTTCATAGTCTCTGGTGAAAAGTCTGATGTGATTCGGGTAGGTCCTCCTTTGTATATTACTTGGCCCTTTTCTCTTACTGCTTTTAATATTCTTTCTTTGTTTAGTACATTTGGTGTTTTGATTATTATGTGATGGGAGGTATTTCTGTTCTGGTCCACTCTGTTTGGAGTTCTGTAGGCTTCTTGAACGTTCATAGGCATCTCTCTGTTTAGGTGAGGGAAGTTTTCCTCCATAATTTTGTTGATGATATTTACTGGCCCTTTATTTGCAAATCTTCACTCTCAGCTATACCTATAATCCTTAGGTTTGGTCTTCTCATTGTGTCCTGGATTTCCTGGATGTTTTGGGTTACACGGTTTTTGCATTTTGCATTTTCTTTAACTGTTGAGTCGATGCTTTCTTTGGTATCTTCAGCACCTGAGATTCTTTCTTCCATCTCTTGTATTCTATTGTTGATGTTTGCATCTAGGACTCCTGATTTCTTCCCAAGGTTTTCTATCTCCAAAGTTGTCTCCCTTTGTGATTTCTTAGTTGTTTCTACTTCCTTTTTTAGATCCTGAATGGATTTGCTGAGATCCTTCACTTGTTTGTTTGTATTTTCCTGTATTTCTTTAAGGTATTTTTGCATTACCTCTTTCAGGATTTCTGCCTGTTGATCCAAGTTCTTCTGTATTTCTCTAAGCAATTTTTGTGTTTCCTTCTCATGAGATTCCATCTGTTGATCCATCATCTCCTGCATTTCTTTAAGCAGTTCTCGTGTTTCCTTTGTAAGGGCATCTACCTGTTGATTCATTTCTTTAAGCAATTTTTGTGTTGCCTCCCTATGGGCATCCGTCTTTTGACCCATATTCTTCTGCATTTCTTTATGCAATTTTTGTGATTCCTTTGAAAGTGCATCTACCCGTTGATTCATTTCTTTAAGCGATTTTTGTGTTGTCTCCTTGTGGGCCTCCATCTGTTGATCAATGTTCTCCTGCATTTCTCTAAGCGATTTTTGTGTTTCCTTTGTAAGGGCTTCTAACCGTTGATTCATGGTCTCCTGTAACTCTTTATGAGATTTATTTGTGTCCTTCTTGTGATTCTCTAATATCATCATGAGAAGTGATTTTAAATCCAGATCTTGTCTTTCGGGTGTGGTGGGGTATCCAGGACTTGCTGCTGTTGGAGAGTTGGGTTCGGATGGTGCCATATTACTTTGATTTCTGTTAGAAACGTTCCTACATTTGCCTTTTGCCATCTGGTTACCTCTGGTGTTAGTTTGTCCTGCTGTCACTGGCTGTTGGTTGGACCTCCTGTGAGCCTGCAAAGATATTTCTGGCCCCCCTGGATTACCGGGATTCCCCTGGCACCAATTTCTGAGGCCTGCCCTGCTCCTGAGTGACTTTGGAGCCCTCATGTGCCTTGCCCCAAGTGATGTTATATTGGGGAGTCCCTGCACATCCAAAGGTTCAGCGTAGTCGATTCTGAGAGCAGTGGTCGCCAAAGGGAGGTTGGTAGGCTCCCGCCCTGTTCAGGGGTGTGTGATCTCTCCCAGAGGGGGGGAGGGGGCGTCCCTCTGCAATGCTGTCCCGTTCTTGGGAGCAGATGGAAGCCCCAACAGGCCGTGTCCCAAGCCATGTTATATTGGGGAGAAACTGGGTACCTGTCTCCTCAGTGCAGTCTACCGGAACAGAGGTCACCAAAGGGAAGCTGGTAGGCTCCCGCCCATTGTGGGGGGTCCCTCTGCAAGGCAGAAGTCCCACAGCAGAGCTGGCGCGTCAATTACTGCAGACCTGCCCAGCTCTTGGGAACAGGGTACACACAAGCTGCCTGAGACCCAAGCGATATTATGCCTGTCTGTCTCTGAGCCTGACGGTCCCAACTACCTGGCCACTGGAGCAAAGATGGAGGAGTGCACTCTGCACTCTCTTGGCAGGGCAGGTCACCCTGCAGAGGGGATGGCCCACAGCAGAGCTGGCGCCCAGACGACCATAGAGCTTTCTCTTTCTAGGGAGCAGAAGGAAGCCCCAACAGGCCGTGTCCCAAGCGATGTTATATTGGGGAGATCCTGGGTACCTGTCTCCTCAGTGCAGTCTACCGGAACAGAGGTTGCCAAAGGGAAGCTGGTAGGCTCCCGCCCAGTGCGGGGGTCCCTCTGCCTATTTTCATTATTCTACATGCAAACTGCCAATTTGATGAGGACCACTTATTGAATACGCTTTATGTATTCCACTGTAGGTTTTTGTTTCTATGTCAATGAGGAAGTGTACATGGGAGTATGAGTTTATTTCTCGGTCTTTGATTCTATTCCATTGACCTGTCTGTCTCTGTACCAATGCCTTGCAGTCTTTATCACTATTGCTTTGTAGTACAGCTCAAAGTCAGGGAAGATGATTCACCCAGAAAATCTTTTATTGTTGTGAATTGTTTTGGCTATCCTAGATGTTTTGTTTTTCCATATGAAGTGGAGAATTGCCTTTTCCATGTCTGAGAAGAATTATGTTGGAATTTCGATGGGGATTGTGTTGAATCTGTAGATTGCTTTTCGTAAGGTGGCCATGTTTTCTATGCTAATCCTACCAATCCATAAACATGGAAGATTTTTCCATCTTCTTAGGTCTTTTTTGATTTCTTTCTTCAGGGATTTGAAGTTCTTGTCATACAGATCTTTGTCTTGCTTGGTAAAAGTTACATCAAGATATTTTATACTATTTGTGGTTATTATGAATGTGTTGTCTCCCTAATTTCTTTCTCAGTCCGTTTATCACTAGTTTAAAGGATGGTTCCTGATTTGTTTGAGTTAATTTAATATCCAGTCACTTTGCTGAAGTTGTTTATTAGCTCTAGTAGTTCTCTGGTGGAATTTTTGTGGTTGCTTATATATGTTATCATGTCATCTACAAAGAGTAATATTTTGACTTCCTTCTTTCCAATTTGTATCCCATTGATCTCCCTTTATGTCTAATTTCTCTAGCTAGAACTTCAAGTACTATATTGAATAGATCGGGTGAGAGTGTGCAGCTTGTTTTGTTCCTTGTTTTAGTGGGGTGACTTCTATTTTCTCTCCATTTAATTTGATGTTGGCCCTTGGTTTACTATATATTGCTTTTATTATGTCTTGTATGTGCCAAGAACTTCCGATATCTCCAATTCTTTTAACTTGAAGGGGTGTTGTATTCTGACACAGATATATTACAGATATGAAATGTAGAATGCTCTTCTTATAATATACCAACCTTAATAATCATCTATAGTCTCCATTATAGAGATTAATAATATATTAATAATGTGTATTAATAACTATTCCAGGTAAGAATGAAACATGTTTTTTTTGAACATCACAGTATACTTTGAACACTTTTATAGAAGCAATAGGGTGATGTTTTATTTGATTAATTTTTATAGAGTATTAGAGGCAAGAAGGCAAAATATTTTGTGATGGCTCTGATCAATTTTCTGGTGCTTTGTTTCCATGTATATATCTTGTAAAACAGAGCTTCTTTACCATTAGGCTCCACTATATCTATAGAAAAGAAAAAAAACAGGTTTATTTAATTCCTTTGCTGTTCTGGCAAATACTTGACTAAAGCAATTCATGTACAAAGAGTTTGTTTCTGTAGAACATTTGAGGATCTATAGTCATTCACAGTAGAGAAATCATAGGAAAGAATGGGAGAATTCCCATACCACTGATGAAGTTCAGAAGGAGGGTAGGAAAATAGCTGTCAGACCGATTCATTCTTTGTGTGCAGCTAGAAACCCAGAGCAGTAGAATTTGGTGCCCACATTTGACTCATCCTCAGCAGTTCATTTATCTGAATATAGAACCCCTGACAAACATCCAAAGACTTTTCCCCAAGGTAGTTCAAGATCCTTTGAAATTGACTATTCAAACAAACCATCATAGACATTAGGGAAAATTATTCTTCTCTAATGATTCAGCAAAGAATGGGTTCCAAATTGCAAACCTTAGCTTTTCTTCAGTAGTCTTGCTTTAGTGACTGACTCCATGAATCCTTTAAAGAGAAACCCTATGTTGTTCTTACATATGATTCATCAATTAGTGCTGGAAGAAGATTTCTATCTGTACAGCCTTATAGGCAGTTAGATTTTACGCTTGCTTTATTGGAACCCAAAGATTGACTTGTGATTTACTGCTACTTCTGCTTGCTTGTGTGAGATATCTGGAGAAAGAAAAGTAAGAAGCCAGAGTCATGATTTCTTCTCTACTATTGTGTAAACTAGTTACTCAATGTCCTTTTATTTGACTGTAACACTATAAAAGTTTGTCTTAAATTCAGAAGAAAAAAGTATGCTGATGTAGCCCCACCCTAAGCAGCATAAGCAGTAGATTGGAATGCCTGAACTTGTAATGCATTCTGCTCTAGCTAATACTGGATAATCTCATGCAAGGGGCTTTTGTATAAATTTTTGAGCTAGATAAAGTGTCATTGAAAGAATTTAAGTATCATATATATTTTTTTAAGCTTCCAAGTTCAGTATTATACTCAACTATGTTATTTGAAAGATCTTTTCTGATGATTAGAGGATAAGGTTATATATTTTAACATTTTCATTTGCCATCAGAAATTCTACCTGAGCAGAGAAGGTCTGCGATCTGAGTTCAAAGGCATGCTTCTTTTTATGTTTTTTTATGAACGCTACACAAGAATGCCAATATATATAATAAAAATGCTGTTGGCCTCTGAAAAACTTTTGTAACTCTATAACTATGTAAAAAAGAAATGTTCTCCTTTCTAGCTTTTTTGAACATTCACTAATATAAATAAAGATTTTTTGATACTCAATTTTTATGGCTAAATAAAATGAAGTTTTTATGTTTGAGTATCATGTTCAATATATTGTTTGTGTTCAGGTAGTTAGGGAGGAAATTAATTATCTTTTTGTTTGTTAGTTTTTGTATGATAGAATGGAGTTGAGAAAGGTTTAGATAAGTTCCTCATAAACCTTGAACATTTGAGAAAAGTTGGGCATTTGCCAAGAGCAGCATAAAAACATAACATTTAATTTTCTATTTTTCAAACACATTTACAATTTGTTATTCATAGGCACAAATACTTCCCCTTGTTGAGATTCCCATCCTCTTGCCTGGAAGGAGAACTGACAGAGGCATCTCTTTCCATGCATAGAAGTATAAATGCCTTCTTGTGCATGCTAAGACAGAGGTAGATATCAAGTCTTTTTCTTGACTTCTCTGCATTTCATTTATTGAGGTATAGTGTCTTACTGTACCTGGTACCATGAAATTCAGCTAGTCTAGTTATCCAGATTGCTCTTTATGTACCCTGGCTCTGTTTACCAGTTCCTAAAAAATGGATGGGCTTCCATGACTCACTGTGAATTTTAACCATGATCTCCTCACTTGTGCAACAGTCTTTATCAGTGGGACAAAACCTCCTACTTCTTCTTATGTCTTGGCTTTAGACTTACTTTGATATTTGATTAAAACTAAGAGGTTTTACCACAAAAATTCCTAGGACTAGTCTACATTGTTACCATGTTTTCATTCTCACAATTCCACCTTGTCTTCCATTTAATCCTTACAGCCTTTGCACTATCCCTGTCAAAAATTCTCTACAGAATTTTATTTTATTTATTTTTTTGTAATTGACTTCCTCATTTAATTCTGAAATTTGCAAACAGGCATTTTTTAGTCACATTATCTTTCCAGTGGCTTTGTATATTCATAACAATTCCTTTATTTTAAATACCATTTATTTTTCCATCTGTTCCTGTTTTGCTAATATTTCACAGATAGAGGTATGATACTTTATTTTGTTTCCTAATTTTTTCTTTGCATTCACAAACCAAGAATGTCACAGAAATACAGTGGTCTCTTACTTATTGAGTTAAATAATATTATGGTCATATTATTTTTATCTCATAATTTACATTTTATTAGCCACAAAACATAAACATTGCAACTAAGTAAAGGAAGCAAAATTCCTAAAAAAAAAAAAAAAAAAAAAAAGAAAAAGAAGAAGAAAAGTTAGCAAACACTATTTTCAGTGTCAGACAGTGGAACAAAAGCAGATGAGAAGCCAGCTAGATTCAAATACTACGGCTGTGCACATCACTTACCAGTACTGAATATTAATTATTTAAAATACAGTCATAATAAGACCTCTTATATCCCTGGATTACTTTAAATATTTATTGCATTAATTTCAATTAAACCTTTGAACAAGTGCACCATGAGTGTATGAGGCCTGATCTCTATTGTCAATCTACAACTTAAGTTCTCTGACAAGGAACTTTCTACACCCATGGAAGGTGACAGTTTTAATAGTATCTGCATCCCTGAAGGTAGTGAATGAGAAAGAACTGTATGATATTATAAGAAGAAATTTAATTAGCATATGTCATTAGCTCTATGTTTTCCCAGGTCAGGTAGCTAATAGAGGTAATAAATTTTGTTCCAAATACTCCAAATGCTTCTTCTTATTAGAGTGAACTAATAATTTTGGAATTCCCTATATGCCAAAATCTATTAGCATAAGTTCAACATTTTAAAAACTCACCTGCATAAATATGTCATTTAATATTGCTTTGTTTAGGAAAAATGCTTCCTATTATTTCATCTTTGGAAACTAGGGTAAATGTTATGAGTTTAGAGTATCAGAGAGATGGGTCATAAATATTCATAGCTATTTATCTCCCCACATCAATGAGCAAGGGTCAATAAATATCCTCTTTAGCAGAATACACATAAACCTCCCCTGCACAAATCCAGGCTCTTCCACACAGTCACTGAATGATCACTCACCATATTTGCTGGAGAACTTAGGACACTTTAGAATCTCAATCAGAATAGGACCCCCACTAAATAGAACATTCTTCAATTTCATAACCTTTGTCTAATCAACAAAAGCTTTAGAATAAAACCTATCAATAGTAGCATTGTAGGTGTTCAGTAGACATGTATAAAGTATGTGATTATGTTATTTAATTTAAACAGAATCAATGTCATGTAATTATATCATCTGAAGTTCTATTTTAGCACTCTCATAGAATTACAGGGGAGGGGAGAGCAGGAAATGGGGAGAGGGAGTTATGGGGGTAACTGGGAAGGAGAATATCATTTGAAATGCAAGTAAATAAAATGATTAATAAAAAAGGTAAGTTGTGTCAGTATACACATAAATTAATGAATATACAACATCTCATATCTTTCTTTCCTTTATTACCATATCACTTATAACTGAAGAGAAGTGTTAGATGAAAACTTTGTATTATATAAATGAGCTCGCTTTATTTGTTAAGTTTTAAAATTTTCATACATGGCACTATATTTATCTCACTCTCTGTCCACTCCCTTCTAATAGCTCATCTCACTACCTCACCTGACTTCCTGTAAAATGTGTGGTGACATCTTGTTCTTCACTATTATTACTACATCCCTACCACTCTATTTTCTGCCTCTTGGTTTATCATGTACATATGTATTTTTTTTCAGTATAACAACTTTCTAAGTGTAACATGTTGTCTCCCTTTGATATTGCTTGTATTTATGTGTTTAGGGGAGACCACATTAGATACAAGTCAGGGGGCTTGTCTCTGGAAAGTTATCACTTAACAGCCATTTATTGGTTAAAGCTCTTCATCTAGAAATGAGGTCTTATGAAATTTTCCTAAACTATGTTGGTAGGTAAATTGGTCTAGTCATTCTTAGAAACTGCTTAGGCAAGTATATTGTTAATAATTCACAGGCCCATTGGACTGAACACTGGCCCCCAATGAAAGAGTTAGAGAAAGGACTGTAGGGATTTGCAACCCCAATAGGTAGAACAACAACCAGATCCCCAGAGTTCCCAAGGACTAAACCACCAACCAATGAATACACATGGAGGGATCCATGACTCCAGCAGCATGTGTAGCCGAGGATGGCCTTGTCAGGCATCAATAGGAAGAGAGGCCTTTGGTCCTGTCAAGTCTCTATGCCTCAGTGGAGGGGAATTTAAGGCAGAAGAGGTGGGAGTGGGTGGATGGGTGGGGAACACACTCATAGAAGCGAGGGGAAGGGGAATGGGATAGAGGGTTTCCAGGACAGGGTATACTAGGAAAGGGGATAATATTTGAAATGTAAACAAAGAGAATATCCAATAAAAAAAAGAAATATATTAACTTGTGTCAATAATTGTGACAGTAGAAACCTTAGATTACCAGCCTTGGGTGGTTGGGTATATTACATACCAGAAATCAATTCCCTACTGTGAATGTGCCTTAAATCAAACTAGACAACTGTTGGTTATCAAATAAAAGGATTAAGTACCTCTATTAGACATTCTGGGATATCTTGACTTGTGCTCTTTGTTAAAGTTCAAAGCCATTAGAGCTCATTGGCAGTCTAGATTGGTTTTGTTCCCTGCCATCTTGCATAGTTCCTTTCAGTACCTTGAGGGAAGCATCCAGGCCATATAAAGCTCAATTCCTCCAAATCCTATGTCTAAAAGTTTTTTTTTTGGTTTTTTCAAGACAGGGTTTCTCTGTGTAGCCCTGGCTATCCTGGAACTCACTCTGTAGACCAGGCTGGCCTTGAACTCAGAGATCCACCTGCCTCTGCCTCCCAAGTGCTGGGATTAAAGGCGTGCACCACCACTGCCTGGCGCAGGATGTTTTCAGCACAAATATCTTATGTTTCAATTCTGGGTTGGTAACTGCCATAATGTCAATAGTTTATCTTGTTTTTTAAATCTGTTGGACTCCACTGAGTACTATTCCAAAGGAATTTTCTCATGCCTAATTTGTTAGTATTTGTTAGATAGCCTAGATATTTTGGGGGTAGAGCATTATCACACTAAGTGAAGTTTCTTTATTTAATGTGTGTGGGGGGGCATGTACAATTTCACATAAGTTCGTTATGGCTTTTTCAAAATTCCTTAGTGTTATATTGCTGCTCCATTTATTTCCCATTTTATTATATTCCCTCTGCCTTTCACTTGAAAGTATCTCCTGTTTTGTTTTTTTTTCTTCTCTTTTACAGCACTCACAACTTATATCTTTCTGTCTTTCTGCCTTTCTTTCTTTCTTTCTTTCTTTCTTTCTTTCTTTCTTTCTTTCTTTCTTTCTTTCTTTCTTTCTTTCTTTCCATCCTTCCATTTATTTATTTGCTTTACATCCAGATTGCACATCTCCCTCTCTCTCCCTTAAAAATCCCTTCCCCAAAATTTTCCTCTCCCCTTCTCCTTTGAAAAAAGGAAGCACCACCTTGGGTACTACCTTGTCCTAGGACATCCAGACTCAGTAGGACTAAGTGCCTCCTAGCCCACTGAGGCCCAACCATGCAGTCCAATTAGGTGGCAGGTGTCCAATGGCAGGCAACCAAATCAGAGAAATCCTCTGCTCCAGTTGTTAAGGGACCCACATGAAGACCAACCTGTACATCTTTTACAAATGTGTAGAGAACCTAAGTCCAGCTCCTGTATGTTCTTTGATATGTGATTCAATCTCTGTGATCTCCAATGAGCTCAGGTCAGTTGACACTGTAGGTCTTCTTGTGGTGTCTTTGAATCCTCTGCTTTTCTCAATCCTATCCCCCACTTTTCCACAAAACTACCTGAGGTCTGCCTGAAGTTTGGCGATGTGTCTCTTAATCTGTTTTGATAACCTGCTGGATGATGCCTTTCCAGAGACAGTTATCCTAGGCTCCTGAATGCAGGCATAGCAGAGTATCATTAGTAGTGTCACGAGTTGGCACTCTTACATGCATTGGTCTCAAGTTCTGCCATTCCCTCAATCTTTCCTATAATTTTCTTTGAAGTGTGATGGACTCACTGGTTTACTTTGATCAGTATAGAAGAAGAGGAATCAATAAAAATAATATTGATTGGTTGTGTGTAAGCACCTGCATCTGACTCTTTTAGTTGCTTGATGGGCCTCTCAGAGGGCAGCTATGCTAGGCTCTTATCTGTAACCACATGATAACATCAGTAATAGTGTCTTGCCTTGGAGCCTCCCCTTGAGCTGGATTCAAATTTGGGCCGGTTTCTGACCATTTCCCATAGTCTCTTCTCCGTTTTTGTCCCTGCAGTTCTTTTAGACTGAAACAATTCTGGGTCAGAGAAGGCAGGGACCCCTGTGGTTGAATTAGGGAAAAGCTGGAAAAAGCTGAGGAGGAGGGCAACCCCATAGGAAAATGAGGGGTCCCAACCTGGACCCCCAAGATCTCTCAGATTCTTGAACCACCCACCAGGCAGTATATACGAGCTGATATGAGAGTCTCAACACATATACATTAGAGGACTGCTTCTGAGTAAGAGAAGATGCATCTAACTAGAGAGAATTGAGGTTTCAGGTGGTGGGGAGAAAGATTGGGATGAGGAAATGTCAGAGGGCAGACCAGGAAGGAGATAAGCACCCGTCTATATTAGAGAGAGAGAGAGAGAGAGAGAGAGAGAGAGAGAGAGAGAGAGATTAAATAAATAAATAAATAAATAAATAAATAAATAAAACAAGTGTATAATTCCATAAAAACAATAGTCTTAGAAATGGAAAGGCTAGAGGAGAAAGAGTGAGGGTGGAAGCAATATATTTCAATTAAATTAAAAATACACAGTATTTTCAGAAGCTCTTTAGTTGCCATAAGTATTTTCCCATGAGTGACATTCTACTAGGATTCAGCTCATTTTGGTTCTTTAGTACTATTTGTATCTTTATTTCCCAATTCATTGTCTCCAACATGTCTCAAAAATTACAGTAGATCATCTATATGACTGTGGTCTACAAATTTTCTGCCTTCCTCTCATTTAATCCATTTCATCTTGCAGCAATGACTTCCTCAATCAATGTCAGGTCACCAGGGTTGAAGACCACAGTACAATTATTATTATTATTAGATACCTTTATTCTTTTACTTATCTTCCATTTTATTTAGAGACACATGAATATATTTGTATAGGACACATACCTGTTTATGTCAGTAGCTTCCTAATATTTAATTAGTACAACACATTGCTAACTTCACGAATCTCAGATCATTTATATCTAATTCAATGATTTAAAAATCTGTCTTATTTGATCATATCAGTGTATTTAATGTGATACATTTTACCCTTTGCTTAATTCTTTGAATCACTATATATGAGGATATAATTTGGAGGAACTAAACTAATCAGAATAATAAAAAGTAGACATGGAGAGTGTGAGAAGGAACTGTAAAGATACAAGCAAGAGAAATTCTGGGCTATAAAGGAGGATAGGAAGTAAGGGTTCAAGTCTTTAACTGGAAATTAGAGGAAAGAAAGAAGCTTGTGGAATAAATAATACTAACATGTTAAAAATATCCATGATACAATTCACAGTCCATATGAAACCCAAGAAGAAGGTAAACCACACCAAAGTATGAATGCTACAGACCTACTCAGAAGGGGAAAGAAAATAATCTTGTGAGGGAGAAAGAAAGATAGGGGGGATCTGGGAAGGAGAGAAGAGAGGAAGGATAAAAGTGGTGCCAGTTCAGATATGGGAGGATGGGGAAGAAGTACAGAGGGTCAGGAGTTTGAAAGGAGATGTGTAGCAGGGAGGGGAGGGGGAATTGGGGGTAGCCACTAGAAAGTCCCATATGCCAGGGACCCAAGAGAAAGGGTTCCCAGGCCTCAACAGAGAGGATATTAGCCGAAACACCCAACAAATTTGAGATATAACCTGTAGAGACCATACCCAGTGGATAGGCATGACCCCTGGTTGAGGGATATATTCACCCATTATAGTGGCTATTCCTGGTTGTCAACTTGACTAAATCTGGAATGAACTAATCAAGAACTGGAAGACTCGGTGGCACATGCCTTTAATATGGGCCACACCCTCTGCTGGAGACTTATATAAGGACATTGGAAGAAGGAAGACTCACTCCAGCATTTCCTGGCCTGACTCGTGGGACTGAGCAACTGCTAGATCGTTGGACTTCCATCCACAGCTGCCTTGTGTGACTGAGCAACTGTTAGAACCTTGGACTTCCATCCACAAGTACTGCTGTCTATTGTTGGGGAGTTGGAGCTGTAAGTCATCGACTAACTCTCTAACTATATAGAGACTTCCCATACATTCTGTGACTCTAGAGAACCCTGACTAATACACCCACCCATCTCAAAGGTATTGATCTAGAATTGTTCCTGTCATTCTGATGTTTGGCTGCTTATCCCAAAAAGAGCTTGCTGAGAGGAGCCTGGTATTGCTGTCCCCTGAGAGGCTCTGCCAGAGACTGACCAACACAAATGTGGATGCACACAACCAACCATCAGACTGAGCACCGAGACTCCAATGGAGGAGTTAGGGCAAGGACTGAAAGAGCTGAAGGGGTTTGCAACCCATAGGAAGAACAACAATATCATCCAACCAGATTTCCCAAATCCCCTAGGGTCTAAAACACCAACCACTGAGTACACATAGGCGGACCAATGGCTCCAGCTGGATATGTAGCAAAGGATGGCCTTATTTGGCATCAATGGGAGGGGAGTCCCTTGATCTTGTGGAGGCTCAATGCCCAGTGTAGGAGAATGCTAGGGTGCTGAGAGGGGAGTGGGTGGGGGGTGGATAAGAACCCTCATAAAGGCTAGGGGTGGGGAGAAGGGATAGGGTGTTTGTGGAGGGGAAAATGTCAAGGGGCCTCTCTGTCTCTCAGTCTCTGTCTCTCTCTGTCTCTGTCTATCTCTATCTATCTATCTCTACCTCTACATCTACATCTATATCTATATCTATAATCATGTTATTTCCACAAATGATAGTTTAATGTGTATAAAATTCCTAAAGAAAAATAACCACAAAATATTAAAGGTCATTCAAATTATAATCCATACTACTACATTTACCTGTTGCAATATGTTTAGACTTCAATCAGTTTTCAGAAATTAAGTTTATAGAATATAGTACTAAATGTTTCTGTTTCTTGGTAGGTAAAATTGTGATGTAATAGGAAACAAAAAGGATCGAAAACTGTTTTAAGTGCTACTTTAATTCTTTTCTAAACATATAATTTTGAAAACATAAAATCTCATTTCCCATAATTATGCTTATTCCAGAAAAGAAAACACAGGATAAAAGGGATTGTGATTCTGGAAATAGAGGGGTGACATTGCTAAAGTGGTTTTCTTTGTACTCTCTAAATCGTGACATGCAAGCTATACTATAAACATTGCTTGCAGAAATCTTAATTGTAGACACATAAAGAATAAGGACCATCCATAAATTCATGTACTGATTTTGAACAAGTTGGATAAGCCCCAGTAAGTCTGACATACGTTTATGTGAGCTTGAACATGCTATTATCATGTGAAAAACATAAAATGAGAATACGATAATTTTTCAGCACATTTACCATGTCATTCTCAACAATTAACCTTCAGTGTGGCAACTGTCATTTGTGATTTGAGTCAGTTTTGATAATACTGAGGCTAATAATATAAATAGACTCCAAAAGAAATACAGAAATTATTTATTTAGTTCAAAGTACCAGTAACACAATTTGTTAACAGGATGAAATTAACGGAGGAATGGATTCAGAAGATGTGGTATATTTACACAATGGAATACTACTCTGCAATTAAAAACAATGAATTCACGAAATTCCTAGGCAAATGGTCAGAACTTGAAAATATCATCCTTAGTGAGGTAACCCAATCACAAAAGAACACACATGGTATGCAGTCACTGATAAGGGGATATTAACCCTGAATCTCGGAATACCCTAGACACAATCCGCATATCAATAGATTTCTAAGAAGATGGAAGGAGAGACCCCTGGTCCTGGAAAGACTGGATGTAGGGGAACGCCAGGACAGAGAAGCGAGAGAGGGAGTTGAATGGGGAACAGAGGGAGGGAAGGGGGCTTATGGGACTTTCGGGGAGGGAGGAAATGGGAAAGGGGAAATGATTTTGAAAGTAAATAAAAAAAACTTAGAAAAACAAAAAAAAGCTTAGAAAATAAAATTAAATTAAAAAAAAAACAGCATGGAATTGTGATGGTGATTTTACACTAATCTTAGCGGTGAGGAGACTCACACTGGAGGATTATCAGTTTGAGATTAGCCAGGGGTATATTGTGAGATTCTGAGTCATCAAGTTTGATTCCTGAGTCATTTCATCATTACTTATATACTACCCTTCACCCTAACCCTGCCACTGTGCTGTGGCCTCCCCAGGTCTTCCCTCTCTGTTTAGGGAATCTGTGTCTTTTTCTTTTATGCCAAATGTCACCTTCATAAGGTCACCAATCACAACTGTGAAGGATCATCCCCAAGTGCTTTATTTTCACTCACTTGCCATTTAAATACTTTTTTTCAAATAGACTCATATCCAGAGTTGGATCTCCTCATAGGAATTTTGGAATACTCTTCAGATTCCTAGTCCTAAGCACCCGAACTTTCACAACAGAATCAATGGACCATTTCATTCTTCGTTCTGTGTATATGGTCTTCTAAAGTCTCACAGCCAGTCTATGTCTGCTGTCTCTCTGTTTCTGTCTCTCTGTCTCTGTCTCTCTATCTCTCAGTCTCTCCCCACTTCTGTCTCCCTCTCCTCCTTTTCTTCTTCCCTCCCTCTCTCTTTAGTCTCTCTCCTTCTTCTTTCCTCCCTCGTCTCTTTCCATCTTTTTATTTCTCCGCAATGGAAATATCAGTTAGTTTTATACCATCCTCTTTTTTGAGTCTGTACCATCATTGTGATAACATGTATTACATGGTTGATGTAAACAATTTCTATCATATGGAGGAGTATGAGGAAATATGTTCTAATATAATGCATGGTCATATTTTGTCTTTATCCACATCAATTTGTAATTTCACTGAAATTCCTACTATGCTACCAGTTCTACTACTCTGCATTATGGATACATATTTCAGTTTTCCATGTCTTATATTTCACAATGCAGTTTTGACTTTTGTTGTCATTATTAGATTCATTTTGACTCATGGGTAAAATTTTAGTTAAGTATTTTCATTCATATTTGATGGTGACTTTATTGAATTTTTCTTGTAAAGCTTGCAAATAAATGACATTGTAATATTTTAAACCTTTCTCTAAAATTTAAGATAATAAATATGACAGCAATAATTTTCTTAACAAAGTAAAAAGATACCTTATTTCTACGTAAAAGAATTTCTCTTCCCATATATAATCTTAGGCTATCTTTTGTTACAACTGACTAACAAAATAAATATATTCCCAGGGCATGTAATATGCTTTTAATTAATTAATAATTCTTACCTAATATTAGTACATATCTAAATCTCTCCATACACTACATTGCCATAAGTATTTTCCATGCCATTGAATCAAAGAAATAATGCTCATTAGGAGATTTGTAAGTCTACAAGGCTATTTTAGACACAAGTGAGGGTGTATGGGAGTAATGTATACTTAGAATTGTGAATTTCTCTTTACACCAGAAGAAATAAATTATGGGCTGTACTTATTCTGAAAGGTTCCCTTTTACATGGAGTTCTATATTATATAGGATAATAAGTAATGAGTTTTCATCTTATATCTAAAAAAATTATCAAGACGGAAGAATTTTAACTTAATTATAATTAACTCATTTCTTTCCCACCTACCCTTTCCTTCTTCATTTGTACCCATCTCTTTCTTCTATTATTTCTCTCCTCATCATTATTTATGTTTTCTATCTTCGGTTAAATGTTTTGAAATTGAGAATCTGATGATTAATCAAAAGATGTACAGCCAGAATCTTGCCTATTCTATGAATTACAGAGATATTGTTAAGAATCTCTAATGAAATAAGAAGAGTAAATAATTTTTAGAACTTAAGCTTTCAAAATATAGGATGTGAAAGAAAATATTTATGCAAAAACTTCAAGCAATAATTATAGCTATTCTTATTCTAAATATCAAGTATTATTTAAAGATAAAGATTAGACACAGAATATTATAAATCATATTTTAAAATTTAAATAATATTTATGATAAAAATGAATATTATAAACTTAGAATGAATTAACCTGGAGCTAGGTATTGTTTTATTGTGCAAATTTTATTGTATAAAATTAAAGGATATTAATTACAAATTTGAAGGTGTAGAAATATACTATGCTTTACAGAAAAATTTCTTAAGTTGTATTAATCAATTAACCCATTGACTTTGTTGATTATAAATTTAAACTAAATGGATTTATAACTTATATATTGGTAAACATTAGGATCAATGTTAATTTTAGGTTTTTGTTAGGAGAGTTAGGTTGCTAAATAAATTTGTATAGGGTTGAAATTGCATAGGAATCAAGTACTGTGAAAGTTATTTTGGAAAAAGTTCTCCACAAGGAAGCTTCTGCCATTTTAATGTTTCCTGAAAGTGTTATGGGACTTGATATGGAAAACAAAGCTGAGAAGAAGAGATTTCTCTGTATCTTGTTTTCTCTTTCTGAGACAGAATGAAACTACAGCTGTTCTCTTAATATAAACAAGATAATTGATATAATGATAGAAAATATTTTGATATGTCAACTACAGAATTATATGACTATACTAGGCAATAAATATGTCTTATAGGTTTAATGATAAAACGGTTACATTTAGTTAAGTTTGTAAATCCAAATATATTATCTGCATTATTTGTATTACTTATACTTATTTATATTTATAATTTGGTTATAAAAAAGCTGTTTAAAGAAACACATAAAAGCTGTACTTTTACTACTTAATTAACTTATTATTTGTAGATATCTAATTATGTGTAAAATGTAAAATTATTTTTAAAAGCCTATAGATAATAAGAGTAAAATTTAAATACTGCAAAATATATTAAAATATTTTAAATGTTTGATATTAATAGTTTCTGTCAAAAGGAAAATGTCCAAGAATGAATGATTTCTCTAGATGAATACATGAATAGCATACAGAGTAAAAACAATTCAATTTAGATGTTCTTTCTGTGACGTTAACACATTATTTTATTCAAAAGCCTAAATTTTCTTATCAAATTATTATATTAAGTATTTGAACTTAAGAATCAATCATTTTGATAGGATTACTTATTTTTAAAATTCCTTGCACTGATATAAAACCTTACTACATTCAATCATGAATGAAAAATTTAGTTTTGAAAAAAAATGTTTTCCTGATAATGCAGCTTTAAATCTTACCTGCAATTATATTGTATTTTTGCAAAAATTACTTGTTTTCAATAACTTTCACTTTTCTCTATTCTTAATGTTCCTTTTAACAATCTCAGAGCACAGGTTTGGAATTACATTATTGAAAAAAAAACATTATTTACTTTTTAAGTATCTTTATTTTCTGCCTAGAATATTTATTACCTATTCCAAGAATTTGATCTACAAATTCATAAATAAAAAAAAAGTGATAAAGTGCAGTTAACTACACCTAAATAAAAGCTAATATACGCACTATTTTCTATTAAATTTAGTATTTTAGAATTACTTTTTCCGGTTTAAAAAGAATATCAGCCTTTACGAGTAGCTATGGAATATACGTGGTATTATCCTAATAGGCCATGTAGGTTTTAGAACTCAAATAACATTTTTTAAACACAATTCTTAATCCCAAAGTGCTCCCATGGCAAAAATTAAAAAATTAAAATCATAAATTTGTTATTTTGAGATACCTACTACCTGTTCATTTCAGTGAATAAATAAAGTATGCAAATACATGCAAGCACATGCAGGAACACACATTCACACATAACTGTGATCAGGCACACACACATGCACATACACATATGCACACATGCATGCAGTTGCATACATACCCACATATATACACATACAAACACATACAAAAGCATGCTGTATAAAACATGCTAGACACAGAAAAAGCAATTACTGCATGATTGCATTCATATATTAAAACCAAAAATAACTCTCATATTCACAGAAGAAAGTAGAAGAACCATAAAAAGAGGGTGAGACAAATAGACTGCAAAATGTCAAAATTGTAATTCTAAGTAGATAAATTCTAGAGACCTAATATACAATTGTTTGAGTCTTCTTATTGTTTTGCGTGCTTGAATTTTGTTAACTAGATTTTTAGATAATCTTACCACATACCAACTTATGAACATGAGGCAATGATATGAATTTAATTATTATATTTTAAAACTACATGTTCCACTATGTTCATAGCAGCCTTATTTATAATAGCCAGAAGCTGAAAAGAACCCAGATGTCCCTCAACAGAGGAATGGATTCAGAAGATGTGGTATATTTACACAATGGAATACTACTCTGCAATTAAAAACAATGAATTCACAAAATTCCTAGACAAATGGTCAGAACCTGAAAATATCATCCTTAATGAAGTAACCCAATCACAAAAGAACACAAATGGTATGCAAGCACTGATAAGGGGATATTAACCCAGAATTTCGGAATACCCTAGATACAATACGCATATCAATAGATTTCCAAGAAGATGGAAGGAGAGACCCCTGGTCCTGGAAAGACTGGATATATGGGAATGCCAGGACAGAGAAGTGAGAGGGGGTTGAATGGGGAACAGAGGGAGGGAAGGGGGATTATGGGACTTTCGGGGAGGGAGGAAACGGGAAAGGGGAAATAATTTGGAATGTAAATAAAAAAACTTAGAAAATAAAAAAAAAAGAATAAATAAAAAAACTAGATTTAAGAAATCAAGTCTTAAAATACTATTTTAAAAAATTGATAGTTAATATTGAAAAATCAGCTCCATAAACACTGGAATCTCATAGTGCAAAGATTCCAAATACAAGTGTAAAAGATTTTGTTTAATTATGTTAGTCTTTAGACATGTCTAATCAAGCATCTATCTTGATTAGATTGATTGGAAAAAGCCACCCTAGTGGAGGGTTGTACCATTTGCTGAGCTTGGGTGCTAGATTGCACAATTACATTGAAAGTCAAAGTGAACTGAGCAAGAACATCTGTTTCCTTCTTAAATTTCAGGGAAGATGTAACAATAGATTCCCCATGACTTATCCACTATGATGGAAAGCCAGCCAAATTTAACCTTTCCTGCCTTGAGTTATGTTGTCAAGTCATTTTGTCATAGCAAAACAAAATATAAATAATATAAGGATCACAAGGGCATAGCTTTCTTTTTTCTTTTTTTTTTTTTTTTTAACCAGTAAAATTGACAGCAGGGGAAGGGAGGAAAAGTGAGAGGAAGGAAAGGAGGGAGGGAAGAAGGGAACACAAAGACATAGTTGAATAAATTTTATTTTCAGAATATAAATTGTCAACCTGTAGTTTTTTCACCACTACTGCCCAATTCTATTTAAGGGATAAGCCACTGAGATTGAACAAACTTCCGTGAGTATATTGAAAAAACAAATTGGATTTGGAGTTTGTTTGGTATTGATTTTAATTCGTTCTTTTTGGGAGATGAGGTCACATGAGTTTGAGGCAGACATGGAAGGAACTGGGAAATAATTATGACTGAGGTACATGATGTGAAATTTCCAAAGAATCAATGCAAATATTATGTTGAAACAAAAAGATCCTGTACCAATCACTATCTGTTTAGTCCATTTTCCTTCTGGAAGTGGCAAGTATCTTCACTGTTTGTGAAATGCTATTGTCATTGTATCCACACTGTGCTTACTATACACACTATATGTACACTGGACAACAAGCAAAGGTTACACTGGGCACTGTAATGATACTATTTATACAGTTCATGAGCATTGATTACCACTGGCCTGTTGCTTCTGGCTCATTCTTTTGGTTCATACATTGAAGTGGGTTTGGTAGGCAATGTCTGTTAACACTGACACGAAGGAGGAAGCACACTGTTTTGTGATAGTATCTTGCCTATCACACTATCTGTTACTGATGTCTTCTTTCTTTCAATATATTAGACCATTTTAAAAATCTGAATGATTAAAATAGAAGACTGTGTGTGTGTGTGTGTGTGTGTGTGTGTGTGTGTGTGTGTGTGTGTGTGTGTGTGTGTGTAGCTTATATATTAGTATAGTATTTCTAAATAAACCATGCTCTAAAGGATTCCATGGAACATGAGAAGATAAATCACCCTGGATTTTTCATTTCTTTGTGTAAATTATCATACAATCTAGATAATTGCAATATTTAAAAAATGATTTTAATCTTTTCAAACTTCTGGTGTTGAGATGAACCCCTGCTCATACAGTCACTACCGACTGAAAGGTCAGAGCTGCTGTTTTTATTTGGCTGGCAGGAGCTGAACCATTCCACTCCACTCCTCTGTAATTTTAGCTGTTGTAATTATGTGTTCCTGCTGAGTAAAGGGCTGGGTAGAACTTTCAACAGATCAGGCGTCCATCACCACAGTGAAGCTCTCTAACGGAAGTAGTTGTTTGCCTTTTTGTTTTATATTTATTGATTTCTTGATTGCATATTACCCTGAGAGATCATAGCACATATGTGTTTGCTAATAATTGTTTTCCATGTTTCAGTTATTGTTTCCACTACCATTGAATTAATTCAGAAAGAAATTAATGCATTACAAAGTGTTATTGTCAACATGGAAAATTTTTGTTCCTATGATTTACCATTCTATGGCACACTAAAGATGCATTACCTGATTTGTCTTTTTGAGAAATTTTTATCAGGAAAAGTGTTTGGTTTAGGAAACATTAAAGTTCTAGAAACTTTTTTTTTCCATTCTAAGATCGCACATAACTAATGAAAGGCCAGATACAAGGATTCTATGCAGCAAGAAATACAGAAATGTGAACGTAGTAGAAATTTTCATTTACAACAAAACTAGAAGGAAGCATTTTTATATATAGGTTCTTAGGAAATTGTAATTATTTTCAGGGAACCTATTCAGGTACAGGAAATTTTCATCTTTTATACAAAAGAAAAATAACTGTGATTTAGTAATACATTTTAAAGTATAATTATTTAAAACAGGAGGACAATGAATGTGTATAACTTAAAGGGAGTTTCACAGACATTCTTGCAATCACTAATTAAAGAAAAAAATCCCCTATTTTTATTTCAGTACTCAATAGCCTTCCTGCTCATTTTGTTCTTATCTTTTCACCATAGCTGTCTTCTTTTTTCCTTGTTTAAGTTCATTTTTCTTAGATATTTTCACACATGCACATAATGTACAATGACCACTCCTTCTTCAACCCTTTCCAAATCTATCTCTGTACAATCCTAGGCCATACTCCTTATTTCTTATAAATCTCTCTCTCACATTAATCCCTGTGTTTGCACCTGTGTGACTGTGTGCCTAGATGCACACATGCTTAGATGCAGGCGTGTATCATTTTGTGTGTGTGTGTGTGTGTGTGTGTGTGTGTGAGACTGAGTTTAAACAGATCACTATTTGTGACTATTCACTTGAAGTTTATCATTTTTTGGTGATTAACCATGCATAAATCTATTTAAATAAATGGAAGTGTTTGTTATTTTTGTCTCTTGAAAAAGACATATATGTCAAAAAATATTCATATTATTCAATTTCTTTGATTTTAGGCAACATTAGATATTGAGATGTATGATATTTATAAACTTATTTATAAAATGTATGCAATTTATCTCCTTATAGTAATATTAGACAGGTCAAAATCTATTGATGCATTCTGCTAATAACAGCCTTTGAGAAAATAATATGCATAGAAAATCCATCACTGAACTTTATTTTTTTGTCTATACTTATAGTCTACAGATATTACTGTTATGATTTTTATATAGATAATTTTATCAATATTAGAAACAAATCATATCTTGAAGTAAATACATTCAAAGATAAAAATTATTATAAAAATAAGTATCTTATATGTACTCTATTTCTTATTGTTGAAATGAATTAGAGTTTATTTAAAGAAGGCTGGAGAGTCTTAAAAAAAAATAAACCACAAACAAATTAAAAAATCAAACCACAGGTCTTGAAGCTATCTGCAAATAATGTAGGTTACTGTAATATATTGAAGTTATGTGTTGCCAGGAGAAAGTAATTACAAAATAACAGTTAAAAAATCTAATCTATGTCTACCTATAGTATTTTATAAAATCACAAATGAATATGAATGTAGAATTTCATTACGAGTCTTTTAACATTTATTTAGACGATTATATGATAAAATAATAATATTGAAAGTATCTTTTAAAAATCTTTTACTGGGGTTAAATAAAGATTACCATTATTTTCTTCAGAAATTGTTCATTGAAGGACTTGCTTGTCTCCATTCTTATTTTCGCCAGCGCTATGGTGTATGTGCCTTTGATTTTCTTAGTTTCTTGGTAGAGTACAACTGTGTGTTTGTTTAGGCACACCAGTGCAGCTTGTATTCAGCAAGTCAATAGCTTCTCATAAGTAATTATATCCCAACAGCTCTGATGTAGATTCTTTCTCACTTTACTTATTATGGAATTTAAGGATAGAGAGATCATGCATGAAAAAACAGACCATTAATTAAATTAAATATTTAGAAGAAACAAATAAAATACTGTTAGATTTCAACACACTTGGCAGAATTCTGGAAAGGTAAGTTGTTATGAAACAAAAGTTTGACATTCTAGAAAAATAATGCTGCAAGAATATAAAAAAATATAAACAAAACCAAAAACAACAGCAACAACCAAAATGCTGGACAGATTGCTCAGTAGTTAAGAGCACTGGCTACGTGTGTGTGTGTGTGTGTGTGTGTGTGTGTGTGTCTAAGAAGTTTGGACTCCTAGAATTCACATTAAGGTCTACAAACTTTTCTGACTCCAGTTTCAAGGGATCAGATGCCTTCTTCTGTCTTCACTGGCATCAGGCACGCACAAGGCACATAAACACACATTTAGTCAAACTGCACATTAACACAGGATGTAATGAAATATTGCTTTAAAAAGAATGAACTGTGAATTGCATCTTGGGTATTCACATATCAATAGATTTCTAAGAAGATGGAAGGAGAGACCCCTGGTCCTGGAAAGACTGGATGTAGGGGAACACCAGGACAGAGAAACAAGAGGGAGTTGAATGGGGAACAGGGGGAGGGAAGAAGACTTATGGGACTTTTGGGGAGGGAGGAAACAGGAAAGGGGAAAGCATTTGGAATGTAAATAAAAATATATAGAAAATAATAAAAAAAAAGACCTAAAAAAAAAAGAATGAGCTGAATATCCATCTGTGTTAGGATTCTCAGGTTGCCCCATCTTAACTGAACAGTTGCAAGCCTGCAGGATAGCGATACTTTCTATGTTTCATGACTTCTTGTCCTTCAATTCTGTCACTCTCCATCACACTATCTATTATCAGTCATGGGTCTTAAACTTGAAAAAGTGAATTACTGCATGGGTGACTATATATTGGAAAGAAGGAGACTCAATACCATCCATTTAAAAGTGTTTTTTAGTACTTAAGAGTGGAAATAAGCACTTCCCCATCTCAAAATGGCCTTGCACACTGAAAGAATCTAGATCAAATGGAGCCAAAGATGAGGATGGTGAAAGGTTTCTCTTTCTTGTTTTTCTTTTTTTTTAAAGATTTATTTATTTATTTATTTATTATATAAGTATACAGGAGCTGTCTTTAGACACACCAGATGAGGGCATCGGATCTCAATATGGATGGTTGTGAGCCACCACGTAATTGCTGGGATTTGAACTCAGGACCTCTGGAAGAGCAGTCAGTGCTTTTAACCGCTGAGCCATCTCTCCAGCCCCAGGATTCTCTTTCTTATGGATTCTGTTTTCCTGACATTTTGAGATATATATATATATATATATATATATATATATATATATATATATATATATATATATATATATATAGAGAGAGAGAGAGAGAGAGAGAGAGAGAGTATGTATGTGTTTGTGTGTGTATGAACATTCATGCACATGTATCTGTGTATGTGTGTACATGTGTGTATGTATATGATCATATTAATGAAATACCCAAGCATTCTTTAAGAATAAAAGTTCTAGATTGTAAAGTATTTTTCAAATACTTTTGGCGAGTCTTAGCATAAAGAATTCGACTCACTTCCAGTAGGTGTCAGACATATTAACCTTTAGTTTAGCTGTGATCAAGTAAACAAACATGTCAGGGAATACAGTGCTCTCATGGTTTGCCTCCTTTCTTTTTTGTGTAGAAAAATAATGAAGAGAAAATCACAATGTGGAAATGTTAATGAATAAAACCACCAGAGAATAAGGAAGTCATCTGGCAAACACTGTAGCTGAATGCTAATGAAACTGCAGAAGGAGAAATACAGCATTAGCTATATTAGATTACTTTAATGTTAACAGGGACCCATTAGAAGTAAATTATTTAAAATTATATTATAGTTTATACTGACCAGTTTTTCAACCTCTTCTTCCATTTGTCATAGGAAAAATCTTTTAAAATGTAGTGGAATAGCTTTTTCTGTGGCATTTTTAGTTTTTCATCTGTATTTAGCTTTAAATAAAAGAAATTTGATTATTTATATTGTACTGACATCTGGTGGACCTTGGCCTTGATACAACCAAAAATAAATAAATAAATAAAATAATACAATTCATGGATTCCACTGTCAAGGTCAACTGAACAAAACCATGGGAGGCTTCACATTGCATAGCAAATCAAACAAAAGTAAGAACTTCACTGTAAATTCCATCAACATCTCATATCATCGTAAGGAGAATCAGCTCTTAGGCATACACAATGCAACTTTTCAAGTTCCTTCCACTTAAAGAGTAGCCCACACTTTTGTGAAACCCAACATAGTGATGCTTAGAAAGTTATTAGAAGTGAAACTTCCCACCTTAATATTCTTCTCATGTTAGGTAGATTTATAATAGACTCACTTCTGCTCTGGAAAAAGACTGTATCTATAACACACACACACACACACACACACACACACACACACACACACAAGCATTCATTGTTTCTGAATCATATTGTTTACTTGCCAACCCTCTAATCTTTGAAAGAGACTCAGATATGTGAAAATTGAAGACATCTCACATATTAGATTACCTAGATATTTTTCTCACTGACTAAATTTAATTAGACAAAAACTATGCAAAATTCTTTCTGAAAATAATTTTTCTATTACTTTAAATTTGGTAAGATTTCGGAGGTCTACATTTTATACCTATTAGAAATGAGAAGAAACCACATTAGAAAAACCTAACTTCAAATTGTCTATATGTAAGAAAATAACATTTATTCTTCCCTGCTGATGCATTACAAACTGTTTCTTCTGCTAGATATAAGTTGCCAGGAGCCCTGGCTGCTTGACCAAAGCATCACCATTTTGTCTCTTAAGGCCCGCATAGCACTAACAAGTTAAATTCTATTCTGCTTGGATTTCATCTCTTGGTAGAAGAAGCTCTTCTCAGAATTCATGATGGTCTCGTGGTTGGGACTTGGCCCAGAATAGCCTGTTGCCTAGCCAGAGATCTGCCTGGAAGAACATCTGCTACTGGCTGATATTCCCCAGAAAATCCCTTTAAAAGGGGCTGCTTTTGCTTACAATAAATGAGACTTGATCAGAATGTTGTCTTGCCTCCATCCCCACCCCCTTTCTTAGAGACCCTGTCTACTGTCCCGGCAGGCTTAGGCAATAAGTTGAAATGCAAGAAGTATAACTTCACATAAAATGTAATAATAAATAATTATATATCATATTACTATAATATAATAATATATTATTCCTAACTCAGTAGGAATAATAAAATTATGAATATTATATTAGCTTTTATCAAAGACATTAATTATCATTTCATTATAATTAAGCTAAAACATCATTGTGAAAATGATACATGAGAAGTGTGTGTACTTTTCTTCCATTCAGCTCACTGGATAACTCAATGTTGTGTGCAATGTGTCCAATGCCTTCACTGTTAGCTAAACCCTCAAATACTTGACATGTCTTAGAACAAGAGCACAAGTGTCATTAATTTCATGCCAAGTTATACAGCACTGAATTAAGATAAGAATAAGGACATTTATTGGAGTAGAAAGAAAGTTTAGTATACAAATGTGTTTTTACACAGCAAACAACAGAACACAACAACTTACTCAACAGAACACAATTGACTCAGGCTCTAAGATCAGCAATTGATAAATCGGATGTCAAGAAACTGAAAAGCTTCTGTCAATAGGACAAACAGTAGCCTACACACTGGAATAGGATCTTCACCAACCCTCCATTCGACAGAGGGTTGATAACCAAAATTTATATAGAACTCAAGAAAGTAAACACCAAAGATACTAAAAATCCAACTAAAAAGTGGGGTATAGAGCTAAATAGAAAGTTGTCAACAGAAGAATCTCTAATGAGCAAAAAGCACTTAAAGAAATGTTCAACATCCTTAATCATCAGGAAAATGAAAATCATAATGACCCTGAGATTCCATTTCACATCTCTCAGTATGACTAAGATCAAATATAAAAGTAATAGCACATGCTGGTGAGGATACAGAGCTAGGTGAATTCTCCTCTATTGCTGGTAAGAGCATAAACTTTTATTTCTTTGGTAAACAATGTGGCATTTTCTCAGAAAGCTAGAAATATTTCTACCTCAATAAACATCCATACCACTCCTGGGCAAATACCCAAAAGATATTCCACTAGACAACAGCGACATTTGCTCAACTATGTTCATATTAGCTTTATTTGTAATAGCCAGAAACTGAAAACAACCTATGTGTCACTCATATATATATATATATATATATATATATATATATATATATATATATATGTACATCTGCACAATCAAAAACTAATCATTTAGTAAAAAGAAAGAAATCATGAATTTTTCAGGTAAGTAGGTGGAACTTAAGGATATCATACTGAGTGAGGTTACCCATGGTCAGAAACCCATGTATAGTATGTACTCACTGATAAGTGGACATTGGTCATAAAGTGCAGGATAACCGTGCTATAATCCACAGACCCAAATAAACTGGGTAAGAAGGAAGTTCCTAAAGGAAGACAAAGGCAGACGCACAGATCCCACTCAGAAGGGGAAACTAGATAGTCTTAAGAGGTAGATGGAAAGAGGGAAGAGTGTAAGAGAGGAGGTGAGAAGGGGAACGGGAATGGTGATCAATTGCAGACAGAGGGAATGAGACATTGTCAGATGGGGCATATCTCTGGTGACTATATGGAGGCTTGCAGTGGTAGAGGCTATCAGGGAGTAGCTTAGATTCCTACTGGAAGGCACACAAAACGTACAATGTAAAGTTTGTCTTGCTTACAAGTTCTGAAGTTACAAAGATGGAGCAGAGACTAAGGGACGATACAAACAAAGACTGCCCCAACTTGATACTCATCCCATGTGACAGAACAATTGCTGATACTATTAATGATATTCTCCTGTGCTTTCAGACAAGAACCTAGCACACCTATCTCCTGAGAGGCTTCATCAAGCTCACAGCCAAACATAAGGCAGAACCCAGGGAGTTTGTGGAAATGTAGTGGATAAAAGTGATCAAGTCAGAGAGGTAAACAACACCACAAGAAGAACACCACATAGGACTGTGGGGGTTTATCAAGCATGGGCCATCAACTAGGAAAGATGCAGGAGCTGGACCTAGAACTCCTAGACATTTGTAGGAAATGCGCAGCTTGGTGTTTATGTGGTTGCCCTAACAAGTAGAAGTGCCATGATCTCAGCTCCCTGACTTTGGATCTGCTTTTGCCCTATTTGGACTGCCTGGTTGGGCCTCATTGAGAGAGGATGTGCCTAAGCATGCTGGGACTAGATGTCACAGGGTTGAGTGGTACCTAAGAGATGCTACCTTTCTCTGAGGAGAAGGGGTGAAGGCAATGGCAGAAAGATTTGTAAGGGTGAAGCTCAGAATTGAAGAGGAAAGGGGCTATGATCAGGATGTAAAGTGAATAAAAAATAAAATTAAAAGAAAAGATATTCCAACTTCCTAAATCATTGTACATGATTTTTCTTTAGAAAAGACTTAATAGGAATAGTTGAATGAAGTTGTTATTAGTTCATAGACTGACAAACTGAATTCTCCAGTTAGAAAACCAGAAAATGAGCTGACTGAATTTTCATAAGGCCACAGATGAAGACTGAAGGACTTTTAGAAAATGATTGATATTGCCCAAACACTTTAACCATAGAATAGTTTATATCTTTAATTCACTCAAATATGCATGTTATGTGTTAACTACTATTACTTTTATACCAAATATTCAGAAAATGTATTCAGTGAACATACTGGGTGAAAATTAAAGCTATGGCAAGTATAGTATATATAAAATTAATACCAATACTCTGATCAAGAATGCAATATCTTGCTCCGCCATCTTTGATCTGGCAACAGAGCAGTTGAGACCTCCAGGTGCAGGGATAATCAAGCATAATATCACTTGGGACATAGTCAGCTGGTGTGCTCCCTGCACCCAAGAGCCAGGCAGTTCTGTGGTCAACTATGCACCAGCTCTGCTGTGGAACATCTGCCCTGCAGAAGGACCCATGCCGGGAGAGAGTGCAGCAGCCTCCCCTTAGCCACCTCTGCTCTGGGGATTGACTACACTGAGTCTCAAGGTACACAGGGATTTCCCAAGTATAACATCACTTGGGACACAGCCTACTAGGCTTCCATCTGCACCCAAGAGCCGGGGCAGCTCTGTGGTCATCTACATGCCAGCTCTGCCATGAGACATCTGCCATGCAGAGGGACCTGTGCTGGGAGGGAGCACAGCAGCCTCCACTCTGCCACCATTGCTCCAGTGATAGACTACAATGAGTCTCCAGGTATGCAGGGATTTCCCAAGTATAACATCACTTGGGGCATGGCACATCAGGGCTCCAAAGACAATCAGGAGCAGGGCAGCCCCTCAGCAATAAGTGCCAGGGGAAACCCGGTCATCCAGGAAGAGGAAATAGCCTTGCAGGCTCGTAGGAGGTTCAAGCACCAGTCAGTGACAGCAGGACCAACTAATACCAGAGATAACCAGATGGCAAAAGTCAAACATAGGAATGTTACTAACAGAAATCAAAGCAATATGGCACCATACGAACCCAACTCTCCTACAGCAGCAAGTCCTGGATACCCCATCACACACAAAGGGAAGATCTGGATTTAAAATCACTTCTCATGATGCTATTAAAGGATTTCAAGAAGGATGTCAATAGATCTCATAAAGAAATACAGAAGATCTATTCAGGAAATTCTCCCCTGTGCCCATATGTTCAAGGTTCTTCCCTAGTTTCCTTTCTATTAGTTTCAGTGTGTCTGGTTTTATGTGGAGGTTCTTGATCCACTAGGAATTGAGCTTAGTGCAAGGAGATAAGAATGGGTCAAATTGCATTATTCTGCATGTTGACCTCAAGTTGAGCCAGCACCATTTGTTGAAAAGGCTATCTTTTTTCCACTGGATGGTTTTAGCTCCTTTGTCAAAGAACAAGTGACCATAGGAGTGTGGATTCATTTCTGGGTTTTCAATTCTGGTCCATTGATCTACATGCCTGTCACTGTACCAATACCATGCAGTTTTTAACACTATTGTTCTATAGTACAACTTGAGGTCCGGGATACTGATTCCCACAGAGGTTCTTTTACTGTTGAGAATGGTTTTAGCTATCCTGGGTTTTCTGTTATTCCAGATGAATTTTTGAATTGCTCTTTCTAACTCTATGAAGAATTGAGTTGGGATTTTGATGGGGATTGCATTGATTCTGTATATTACTTTTGGCAAGATGGTCATTTTTACTAAATTAATCTTGCCAATCCATGAGCATGGCAGATTTTTCCATCTTCTGAGGTCTTCTTCAATTTCTTTCTTCAGAGACTTGAAGTTCTTGTCATACAGATCTTTCACTTGTTTGGTTAGAGTCACACCAAGATACTTTATATGGTTTGTGGCTATCGTGAAGGGTATCATTTCTCTTACTTCTTTCTCAGCCTGCTTATTCTTTGAGTATAGGAAGGCTACTGACTTGCTTGAGAGTTGATTTTATATCCGGCCACTTTGCTGAAGTTATTTATCAGCTGTAGGAGTTCTCTGGTGGAGTTCTTTGGGTCACTTAAGTATACTATCATATCGTCTGCAAATAGTGATAGTTTGACTTCCTCCTTTCCAATTTGTATCCCTTTGACTTCCTTTTGTTGTCTAATTGTTCTAGGTAGAACTTATGCTCTAAGATCAAGAATTGACAAATGGGACCTCATTAAATTACAAAGATTTTGCAAGGCAAAAGACACTGTCAAAAAGACAAAGCGGCAACCAACTAACTGGGAAATGATCTTTACCAACCCTACATTCAACAGAGGGCTAATATTCAATATATACAAAGAACTCAAGAAGTTAAACTCCAGAGATCCAAGTAACCCTATTAAAAATGGGTTACAGAGCTAAACAAAGATCATTTCCCAGTAAATTCTGAGAATATTTCCTGAAATTAATCTTAGGTTTTCCTAATCATCATTTATCGTGATTACATTAGCTTTATAATACTTATTCATGTGTTGTGTCTTAAAGTCCATTTAGATGTCTTATGAGCCCATTGTTGAATGTTTCACATGAATGAGTTAAGATAAGGTTATATTATTTCATTTGAAGATTCAACTGGAGAAATACATACCTCCACACTGATGAGGGAGTGTACATGTGAATTGTTGGATAATGATCCTTGTTTTGTTATCATTTGATAACTAGAAGCTGTTATCAGTTTCTTAAGATACTTAAGAATCTGCCCCATGTGAATTGTTATTGTCAGAATATGAACTATCTCCTTGGTATCCAGAATTGTTCCACTGAACTCCTCTACTTGAGTACTCAGATGATGTTGTTAGTGTGGTCAAGTGGTCAAGGCTACCTACGAAAATACCAATAGACCTTTCAGCATCCATTTGTACAGATTTGGAATTAGTATTCATGCAAACGCAAGAATTAGAAAATGTAGAGACTTGAATTTACATTTCAATCCAAGATCATAAAGACCAGTTCATGTGTGACAAGGGAAAGGCAGCTCCTGATAGATCTACAATGAAGGAAACAAAATCATAATGGAGCTTCCAGGGAGAAAGGGGGTGTGCTAGCTACACACTTTATTTCCTAAGGAAAATTAAGGTGGTAGAGATGGAGCCAATGACATAATCTACCTGAGAGTGAGGAAGATATTTTTTTTAAATTTGTATTACATATTTTATTTACATTTCTTTTGGTATCCCCTTTCCTAGATTCCCCTCCCAAAACCTGCTGTCCCATCCTCCACCCACCTGCTCACTAACCCACCCACTCCCGCTTCCCTGTCCTGGCATTCCCCTACACTGGGGCATTGAGCCTTCACAGGACCAAGAACCTCTTTTACCACTGATGTCCAATGAGTTGATCCTCTGCTGCATAAACAAATCGAGCCATAGGAACCTCCATGTGTACTCTTTGGTTTGTGGTTAAGTTCCTGGGAGCTATGGGGGTACTGGTTGGTTCATATTGTTCCTCCTATGGGGCTATAAACCCCTTCTGCTCTTTGGTCCTTTCTCTAACTCCTCCATAGTGGACCCTGTGCTCAGTCCAATGGTTGGCTGCAAGCATCCACCTCTGAATTTGTCAGGCACTGGCAGAGCCTTTCAGGAAACAACTGTATCAGGCTCCTCAGCAAGCACTTGTTGGCATCCACGATAGTGTATGGGTTTGGTAACTGGATATTGGATGCATCCCCAGGAAGGGCAGTCTCTGGATGGCCTTTCTTTCAGTCTCTGCTCCTCATTTTATCTCTTTATCTCCTCCCATGGGTATTTTTTTCCCTTTCTAAGAAGGACCGAAGTATCCACACTTTGGTCTTTCTTCTTCTTTAGCTTCATGTGGTCTGTGAATTGTATCTTAGGTATTGTGAACTTTTGGACTAATATCCACTTATCAGTGAGTGCATACTATGTGTGTTCTTTTGTCATTGGGTTACCTCAATCAGAATGATGTTTTCTAGTTCCAGCCATTTGCCTAAAATTTTTATGAAGTCATTGTTTTAGTAGTACTCCATTTTGTACATATAACACATATTCTGTATCCATTCCTCTATTGAAGGACATCTGGGGTTTTTTTTCCAGCTTCTGGCTATTATAAATATGGTTGCTATTAACATAGTGGATCATATGTCCTTATTACTTGTTGAAACATCTTCTGGGTATATACGCAGGAGTGGTGTAGCTGGGTCCTCAGGTAGTACTGAGGAAGATTTTAAGACCTTAAATTTATACACTATTAAGTTTTACTTCTAAAAAGTAAAATTTTCCTTATTCCAGAGATGCTGACCCAGTACCTACATAAAACCTTCATTCACACATTCCATTTTCTTTGGTACAGGAAGGTTCTCTGTACCGTCTTAAAAGAGAAGTAGAAAAAAAAAACCAAGTTACCCACAAAATTTATCTAGAATGGTCATTTTCCTGAAATTTTTATTAGAGCAATGGTTATGTAAGTCTCTAGAAGTGACTAACAAATAACTGATTTGACTTAAGGCCATTATCGAGAGAGAGAGAGAGAGAGAGAGAGAGAGAGAGAGAGAGAGAGAGAGAGAGAGAGAGAGAGAATGAGAATGCAGGGATAAAATGGCTCCTAATAATATTCTGCTATACTCATAGATCAGTTAAGTCCCCTGCTAAACTATTAACAGAGAAGCTTCCTCTTGCAGCATATGGGAACTAGCATAGAGAGCCCTAGCCAAATAATGTGGTGAGAACAAGAGACTTTAAAACACTGAACCCTAAGTGGAATGCCTCCATCAAAGCCCTCTCCTCAAAGCTCAGGGAATGCTGCAGAAGATGAGGCAGAAAGTGTGTAAGATGGAAGACAAGAGGATGGAAGACAGGAAGAAAAGAAGGTGCTATGTATAAACATTCACAAAGACCATATGAGCTCAGAGACCTAGCCAGCACGGATTGGACCTACATGGATCAGCACCAGAACTTCTGCATAGATATTACAGTATCTAGTTTATTGTTTCTATGGTATTACTGCATACAAAAATGAGTGAATCTCTGTCTGATTCTTGTGCCTTCTCTTGGGCTTTTTACTTTGGTTGGTTTATCTTGTCCAATTTAAGCATAATAGCTTTTGTTTTTATCTTATTAAATTTATTTGGTTGTATTTTGAAGATTTGGTGAATGAATGAGAACCTAGCCACCAAGGTAGAGGTTAACAACTGGATTGTCATTTATTCCTGCCAGAAGAAAGAAAAGCAGTTTCCTCTAATAGAAAAACACTGGTTATATCAACAACTCCAGGACAGGTCTCACGTTCAGAAGAAGTTGAAGCTACTGTCTGAATAGACCTGGGTTCATTATGCAGCCATGATAATTATGACATTATCCTTTTATTTTGAATATGACTTAAAATTCCCAGTAAACATTTGCTTCTTGAAAAGAAAAAAGAGTTTAATTTTAGTTGTAACTTTTTTTTCCACACATGAAAAAAAAATGTCCTGGGTTTACTAGAATACCAAGTGAAGTGTAAATGTCCTGGGTTTACTAGAATACCAAGTGAAGTGTAAATGCACTGTGCTGACAACAATTATGGAAGTAAATGAATAATTTGCCTTAAACTTATTAATAATTAAAACTGTCAGTCTTAATATTGCATTATTATCGTCTTTAATTTGAATACTTTATAAAATTTAGTGTTGGCACCATATGGATTGGCAAGTTCCAGATCAAAGGCCTCCCTTGGAATTTGAATGAATCTGGATGTGAGAGGCGCCAGAATGATTTTTCAGGATATGTTGTATTTTTATTTTATCTCCAAATTGACACCTATTGGACTGAAAAATTGAGCTCGCATCTCATGGCTTAGATGAAGTAAGCAGCATTTGGTTCTATATTCTATGATTTTTGGGTGCATATCAGAAGAAGAGAACTACACACAGACTCAGACTTGATTCCTCCTATAGTTGAATTGATTCCATTCCGTAGAAGGTCCAGGCCTAGCTTTCACCACAACACTCAGCCTCTTACACTTCAAGGGTAATTGCATAGTATATTTTCACTCCTCCAACATTAAAGATCATAAATAGAAGTTGATAAGAGTCATCCTAACTTGTTGAGCTGAATTAAGAATTTCATTTTTGGTCACATGTTGTTGAAAAGATTTTAAAGTGAATAATGTATCTGTGGCAAATAAATACTACCAGCCCATTTTTCCACTAATGGCCACAGTCAGCATAAGATATGATTCATTTTGGCTCAGTAGAGTTCCTTCCTTAAGAATAAAATTTCAAATATAGAAAAAGGCCTGGTACATGTATTTCTTAAGTTTGAGTGAAGGCAAAGACTACGCTAACGATGCCCTTTTGGAACATTAGAGACAGGTAATAGGTATTTGTTTCAAAAAATGAACTTTATTTCATTAAAGGTGCAACCCCTGCTTCTTTATTAGGCTGACTCCTAACAGCCCCTAATGCTATGAAATAGCGGCACTCTCTCCTATCATTTGATTACTCCCATTAGTATACTCGTCACTATGGAGAATAAAAGGAAGTAAAAGCCAGGGTCCCTGACCTAGAGATGCTTATTTTATTACTAGTGAGCCAAGATGCTCAATCACTTACTTTTTTAAAATTGTTCTCTACATCCTCTTCACCTCGCTAAAACATTCTCCATTTTCTCGTATTACTCAATAGGCAGTGTAGAGTCTATTTCCACAGTGCTCCCCCTCCCATAGTCTCAAAGTCAAGACCTATCAATTTCAGCCAGTATGAAATAACATGTACTTTAATGTAACATAAGATAGGAATATTTTAAGGATTTTTAATTGGAGAACATGGAGGTATACTATAATATGAATAATTTCTAGGCCTATGAGGTTTTTTGAGCAGAAAAAATATGTAGATTTCAAGCAGTCTATCTCCTGTCATTTGATGAATGAGAAAAATGAATATCCAAGGCAGTAAACATTGCTGCAACTCTCCCAGCACATCAATTGGAATCCTGAGAGGAGGTATAGAGTCACCTCTTGCCTCTCCAGTTCCTTTGTGGCTTCATAGAATATCTCACTGGTTACTTCAGGTTTTTATCAGATTTAGGAAAACAGACGGATTTTTGGATTTTCATATTTCAAAAGTAAAAAAAAAATGTTTCAGTGTCCATGTATATGCTCAGTGAGTAAAATGACTCTAAGCAATAGGAAGCCATGTGTTCAGATGTCCAGAATCCATGTAATAGTGAAGGAAGTAGCATTTGACTGTAACCCTGGTACTGTCTTGTGATGTAGATACAGTTGATTCCTTGATTTCATCCTTGCCTAACTAATGGACGTCATGATTCAAGAGAGTCTCTGTCTCAAAAAGTAAAGTCGAGTGACTAAGGCAGACACTAGGCATTGGCCACTCTCCTTTACATGGAACTGCACACAGGAACTTGAACACCCAGAAACTTGTGCATATACACCACACACACACACACACACACACACACACACACACACACACACACACACACACTTCTGATTTAGTCTTTTACTATAATATGAAGTTTTCTGCCATTTTACTTAAATTTGTTCAGTTAAAATGCAGTTACTATATTTCAGAAGCTTATGTTTTCTAAAAGATGTTCAGAAATGTTTTCTAAAAGAATTCTAATGGGTGAGATAATGCATAAAATAAAAACAAATGCAGTCTGAGTCTCTTTCATCTTATTAGCACCATGTTTTAACTAACAGTATTGTTGACAAACAGAAGCAGGGCTCATCCCTATACTGGGCACTGTGCAACCATGTATGAGGCTCTCTCTGTATATGGTTTAAATATATTTAATAATCATTGGTCTAAGCACTATGACAAGTTTTTAAAAGAATGTTTTGCCTCAAGCTGTTTTCTGTGATCATGACTATGTATGATGACTATTTCCTAAGGAAATAATTCAGAAGGGAAAAAATGTCTAAAATTTCCTTTTGGTAACCCACCACATTTTGGAATAAATACATGATGACTTATCATTTATTTAAAATCTGCATGAGTGAGATTGCATGGATTTAGAGAAAGAATGACAACTGATAAAGAAGGATTAAGCTGATATCACTTTCAATCTGATTTCTTTGCTTAGACCACATTTCCAGCATTGGCAAGCTTTCGGCAATGATGAAGTTGGCTTGGGATCCAGGGTGAAGTCGTCAGGAAATATTCATTTATTAATTGACTAAAAATAGACTGGAATGTTATTTACTGTGATGATTTAAGCACTTCTCAGATCAAGAATGATGCAAAAGACATTTTTACACCTTGTCACTTTTTCACCATGAATTCTTTCTCTCTTCAGTCATGTTGTAAATACTGAGTTCTCTGCAAATTAACTGTATGTGAATTTGGAAAAACTATGTACAGATTTCAATAGTGAAAATCAATAATACATACATTTCAATATTGTCTTCCCCAGTTGAATTCTGAAGGCTGCAGAATACACTGATTCATTTCATGAGTTTAGCATCTGTTATTAATCTCCTGAAATATTAAATAATTATATTATTATATTATGTATATAATATATGTATATAATTGTTTAATATTTAATAATTAAATGTATGCATTTATGTACATATATGCATAAATTTAATTATTTCATATATATCAAAGTGTCATTTCCCCTAATTTATGGTTGTCTGAAACAAGTAAAATATAGTTCATTGATGGTATTATACAAAAAAATCTAGTGCATCTTTCATTTGGTTTTCATATAGGGTTCCATGGCAAAATCTAAAGCAAACTTATTATAGGCAAAGTAACCTGGATTCTTGTATTGCTGGATTTATTATTTTTAAGGCATGCTAAAATGATAAGCTAGCAAACTATTTGGTCTATAGATTATGAAAAGGAAGAGGGGTGTTTTCAATGGTCCTCTGAATACTATAGAGTAATATCAGCTATTTGATTATATCTTGTAGTCTACAGGGAATGAAAAAAATCTCTAAAATTTGGTAACATTTTTAAAACAAAGTTCTTTTAATGCATTCTAACACCATTATATCTGAGAATAATAAGAGGTCTAAAGATGAAAGCAATTAGAAATTAATGAATGTAGACAGTGACTTCAAAATCTCTAGAAGAAAAGAAAACTTTTTCTCACCAATCCAAGGGAAAGTTGCTATGAGTGCTTCAATTACTTCTCTGTATCTTCTTTTGGAATTCTGTTCCTATTTCATTCAATCTTCTGTAACTGGGATGGGCTAGCACTTATTAGGCAAGCAACAGCAGCTAGTGATGGCAATCTTACTGCTTCTATCTTCCATGTGCTGGGACTTCAGATGTTTCCATTAGATTTCTACTTTATTTTTAAGCATTTCTCTCTTGACCTAAAAAGAATATAATATCAGCTGAGAAGTTTATAACTTTTCAAGTTATCTTTTGTCTAATGTGTTCAGTTGGATGTGTGCATGTAGTTTGCGTTGCCTGAGATGTCTTGTTTGTATCATAGGTTTTAATATTATCAATTATTGATTTATTTTAAGAAATGAAAATGTATATACCATTACCATGTTATATTTTTCTCAATGATTGAAGATAATTTTTACCATGTTAGATCCTGACTTGTTTCAAATTGAAAATGACTTCTGCAGCATGTTTTGCAAAAATATAAAATTTTAAAAAGTAAGACTATTTGTCACAATGAATAACAATGAACTTTTATCAAAATAACTGCCCCTGACTTTGTTTCTGAAAGTATTTCGTATTCCAATTTATTTGACAAGGCAACTTGCCCCCTTCTCCCCGGCCCCATACCTACTAACCACATTATATTTCCCTTTAACCAAAAAATAGGCATTGAGAAAGTTCAAATGAGTTAAGTTGAAATGCTAAGTGAAAACTTTGATAGCACATCAAGGAACATCCTGACTCCATTTTCTCCAATGCAAAGTAATTAGGGATGGATTTGCTGATTGATTCCATAGTGTTGGTTGTCCAGGCAACATCTCACCTCTTTTTACTGGATAGTGTTTCTCTTATAGTGTTTCTATTCATCTTATAGACGAGGCTGATGTATTACCACAGCCATGGCCCAAATTCAAAAGAAGAAGGTAGAAGAAAGAAGTAAAGACACTTTACTTCTAGAGGTTGTATCCATTGTGTCATCTTCCCTCCCTTTACTTTAGATCTATCAACTGAGCTATTCCTGAGAATGAAGAAAATGTCTTAATTACCTGGGAAAAGCTACCTGTAATAAAATTAAATAAAGGAGAAAAATTTCTAGGTGGTATTATAAAGCAGTCTGAGCTGAGGTATTTTGTTTGTTTGTTTGTTTTGTTGTTGTTGTTGTGTTGTAACTGTTTTAAGCTTTCCATGTGAATCTTTAAAATGACCCTTAAGAAAAGTGTTCATCAGGAAAATAGCCAGCACAGGTGAGTTGCTTGCACTTCTCTGATTGCATTGCCTAGTTCTGGGCTTGTCCTTCAGTCCCAGGTAGCCTTGTGGTACCTCATGAGAAACCTCTTCTGCATGGTGAATTTGGAAGACCCAAGAACTATCAGGTTGGAACATTGCCCCACCAATCCCTTGCCAGTGGGTTCATCCTGAGGCACATCCAGCATAGTTAGGCATCCATTGTCTGTACCAAGCAGCTTCCTGTCTTTCCAAGAAGTTCTTCTGCCATCGTGATCATCCAGCCATCATCAGGAACATACAGATAACTAAAGGATAGAATAAGAAGTCAATCAATAAGACCCAGGCATTATGGCACCATCAGAGACCAGCTATTCTACTACAGCAAACCCTGAATATCTTAACAAAACTGAAACACAAGATTATCTTAAAGGCAATCTTATAAATATGATAAAAGACCTTAAAGAGGAAATGAATAAAACCCTTAAAAATATAGGAAAATACATTCAACCAGATAGAGGTATTATGGTGGTTTGAATATGCTTGGCCCAGGAAGTGGTACTATCACGAGGTATTGCCTTGTTGGAATAGGGGTGGCCTTACTGAAGGAAGAGTGTTACTGTGTGGGTGGGCTTTGAGATCTTCCTCCTAGCCATGTGGGAGCCAGTATTTCTCCTGTTTGCCCTCAGAACAAGATGTAGAACTCTGAGCTCCTCCAGCTCCATGCCTGCCTAGATACTGCCATTCTCCCTACTTGAAAATGGACTGAACCTCTGAACATGTAAGCCATCCCCAAATAAATGTTGTCCATTATAAGAGCTATAATGACTGTTCACAGCAATGGAAACCTAACTAAGACAGAAACTGGTACCAGGGTCAGGGGTATTGCTGTGATTGGCCTGATCATGGTTTTGTTTGGAATAATGTGGATTTTCAGACTTTGGATTACAAATGCCATGGAATGCTTTAATTTGGGATTTAACTGGACATCCTAGTAAAAATATGAAAGACAGTGCTGCTGAGGGAGATTTGAATTGTGTAGGCCTGCTGGATCAAAGCTTCAGAAGAGAAGAATTTTAGTATATATCCTAAAGACTCTTTTTCTGGTATTTTGGTGAAGGATTTGTCTACTTTTCCCACTTACCTGAAGAGTCTTCCTGAATTTAAGGTGAAGAGAGACCTAAGCATAGGCCTAGAAAAATAAGTTTAAGCAAAAGTCCCAGGTCCCAGGGTAAAATACACCTGGCCAGTTGCAGCTTCTGGGAATCACCAGTCCTTCTGTGACCTTTGTTCTCTGGTTAAGACTCATGGAGAATGTTTGAATATACATAGCATGCTTAGAAAGGAAAAAATATATAAAATATGTGGTTTGAGTATTAAAGCAGCACCAGGAAGTAAAATGGGGCTGAGTCCTTTGTTCAAATATATTACATTGAATTAAGGGAGTAGTGACCCTGGGACAAGATCCAAACCGGCTAATTTTAAGACCAGGCATGGTAGCACAAGCATTTAATCCCAGGATGCAAAGGCAAGCAGATCTCTGAATTCAAGGCCATCGTGGTACAGAGCAGGTTATAGGTGAAGAAAAGTTCAGACATGGAGGTACATGCTTTTAATCTTACATTCTTGTGGCTGAGGCATGCAGTTCTCTGTTCAAGGTCAATCTACAGAGCAATTCCAGGACAGTCCAGCTTAGGAAGTGAAGGGGTTGGAAAACAGAAATTCTATAAGAGAATAGGGGGATGGAGGGGCAGTTCTAATCCCAGAAAGCAGCTGAACTTGGCAGCTTCAGTAATGTGGCCTATGGGATTTATAAGAGCAACTCCAGTTGAGACTCCTAGCAGTGAGGGATACAGATCCTGAGATAACCACTTCCTGTAGCCAGGCAGGACTCCCAGTGGACAGATAAAGATAGCAATCCACCCACATAACTTTTAATCCAAATATATCCTATTTATAAGAGGTACAGGGACAAGGATAGAGCAGAGATAGAGGGAATGAAAAACCAATGACCTTCCCAAATTGAGACCTATCCCATGGACAAGAAACAATCTTTGACACTATTACTTACATATACTGTGCTATGCTTGTTGACAGGAGCCTGGCATAACCATCCTCTGAGATGCTCTACCCAGCAGCCAATTGAAAGAAATACAGAGACCCACAGACAACCATTAAATGAAGCTCAGGGAGTCTTATGGAAGAGATGGGGGAAGGATTCGGGGATAAGGAAGAAGTCACATATGGTTATTTATTACTAATATTTTATTTCTCTGTACAGAAGTGTAAGGAGATCCCTTGCAAGTATTTTTTAATTTTATGGTGGATTTTGGGGTGGTAGTCTAATAACAATATTTTACCATTCATTTTCTCTCTCTAAACTGTCCTCTCAATTGTTCCCTTCTCTCTTTCAAATACAAAGCCTCTTCTTTCTTTGTTATTTCATGTATATCCTTATATACATATACATTCCCAAATATAACCAACTTGTCTGTATAATGTTACTTTTCTGCGTATTTTCAGGGCTGATCACTTGGTATTCAATTAGCAATTCCTGTGTTTTCACTGAAAGGGACTTATATCTTCCCGTCTCTGAGTTCCTCAGAGTTCGAAATGCCTATACTTCTTTGTGTAGGGCTGAGACCTCATATGCTTTCCCTGCCTACTTTGGCATGGCTATGTCATCCTTGCTCACCACATTTAGGTGCTCATGTGAGATTTTAGGGACATAACCTCTGAAGTTAATAGGAGACAGAATCTCACAGTAAACTTCCTGGTCCTCTAGCTCTCACAATCTTTATGTCCCCTCTTCAAAAATGATTTCTGAGCCTTAACCTTAAAAAGCCTGATATAGCTCTCTCCTGAGAGACTCTGCCAGAGACTGGCAAATACAGAGGTGAATGCTTGCAGACAATCATTTGAAGCATGGGATCCCAAATGGAGGAGTTGGAGAAGGGACTGAAGAAGCTGAGGGGTTTTGCAACCCCATAGAAAGATCAACAATAGCAACCAACCAGAGCTTCCAGGGACTAAACCACCAACTAAAGAGTACATATGCAGTGAGCCATGGCTCCAGTTGCATGTGTAGCAGAGGATGACCTTGTCAGGCGTCAGTGGTAGGAGAGACCCTTGTTCCTGTGAGGGCTCTATGACCCAGTGTAGGGGAATGTCAGGGTGGGGAGGCAGGAGTGGGTGGGGAGGTAGGGGAGCACCCTTATAGAAGCAGTGGGGGTAAGATGTTATAGGGGGTTTGTGGAGGGGAAACCAGGAAAGGAGATAACATTTGAAATGTAAATAAATAAAATATCCAATTAAAAATAGTTTTCTTTATTTTATCTGTTTGTACTTGGATCCAAAATTCAGTATTTTGATTTTTGTTTGTTAGTTTGTTTTTGGCTTTTGGGTTTTCATTTATTTTTCAATTTTAGCCATTTATGCCAAACATTATCTATGCTTGCCTTGAATGATTATGTAGCTGTGAATTATTAATACACACAGAGCTTTTGGTGGGTTGCACTGTTAGCCACCCACCAGAGCTCTCTGGATTTGCAAATCAAAGACACATGTCAGCTTAATTTTTGATATGCTTTATTAGCTCAATGGCTGTGTACTTCCTGAACCTCCCCACTCTTAGCATACACTTCCCTCCAGTAATCCTTGCCTAACACTTTTAAATCTGTATTTTATCTTTGCTGCCCCAGATCCATTTGTGGGCTGGGCTCCTGTGGTGATTCTTACATGTCAAGGGTACCTTAAGTTTGATCTCTTTGCTTGATATCTCCTTGCCTACACAATGTAAAAGTCCTGCCTCTGTCTCCCTGTACCCAGCCATTGTCTCATTGGCTGTATGGTAATCCTTTATTTTGTTTATTCGTTTTTGTTGTTGTTGTTTTTGTTTTTTAAACCTTTAATCTTTTTTTTTTTTAAATAATCGTTATTCCCTACTCTGGTCTGCCCTCTGACAGTTTCTAGCCCTCCTCCTCTGTCTCCAAGAGGATGTTCCCACCCCACCCCCACCCACCAGGTCTCCCCACTCTTTGGGACCTCAAGTCTCTCAAGGATCTGGGGGTAGGGTGGCATGGTCCACTATAGTTGAGACTGTTACATTTCAAAGCCAGCTGGGGACAGAGACTTTTAGCATCTGAAAGCAGGACTTTTGAGAACCATATTAAGACAAAGCATTAGAACCAATTCCTAAAGTGATTAGGCTGACTAGCCTTCTTCCTTTACTTCTCTATCACCAATACTAGTCTGGGAGACACAGTTATGTCAGTAGATTAATGTAGGTAAGCCTATAACAATGACCATATTTGTGATGAGCTAATGTAGACTACCATTAACTGGAAAGGATCATGACTTAGATAAACAAAATTAAAAGTCATTGTTTATTAGATTCATATTGGTAGAAAGAATAAGGTAGAGATTAATGCAGAATTCAGAGAAGTAGAATTCATCACAAATAGTTAAGGAAATATGTAAATAAAATAGACATTTAAAATAAGGATAAAATGATAGATGAGATAACATGAAATTAAAGAAGAAAAATGAAAAGAAAATTTGAAATTAGAGAGATAAGGAAGGCACTGCATTGCATAGGTAGGGAAGTGGGGACAATTTGGAAGGAGTGGGGATCAAAAAGAGTGGTAATAATATATCACTTGAAAATTTACTTTAAATAAATATTTTAAGTTGTAAATTTCAAAACGTACAGAGAGAACCAATAAAAGAGCTAGGAAATAACAAAAGTCATGCAAAAAGAAAGAACAGCAAAAACAAAAGAAAGAACACTTTGGACTCTCTCTAGTGAAATCATATTTAGATCTCTGCACATTCTATGAAATAATGTTCATTAGGTACTGCAATCTTCCTTTATCATGGAGTCAGTCTTGGGATTTGTTTGTTTGTTTGTTTTTATGTTTTTTTTTCTTTTTGAGCAAAAGAGAAACTAGCCACCTTGACCCCTACCCTGTCCAGTGCACACAGGCTTGCTGGAAGTCCTCAGACCTATATTTTTCTATTCTCTCTAAACTTCCAGCACACATTCTATCTCTGGTGAAAGATGTAGTTGTGGTTCATTGCAGTGCCACTTCACCTCATGATTTTTTCTACAGACCTGCTTCAGAGGTAGAGAGACTCCAGAATCTAATGATAATCAAACCCATATAAGCCATGGAACCAAACATGCAAGCCAGTTTGAGTTTAGTAGTGACACCAGAAAAGATTTCAAGTCTGATCAGAGGAACATCATTCCCATGTATGGACAGATAGTGGCAGGTTGCTTTGTTCCTAGCCTCTTCTTTCATAAAGCCCTAAAACACTGATGAGATACATTTGGAAAGAACTTAGATGGCCACACCCCACATCAGGGAAGAGAAAACTCAAAGTGAAACAATGACCATAGTCTTGAGCAACGCTCTACAGGGCATATATTCACTTGACATTTAGCTCAAGTTCTGTATTACAATATAAGACATATTTTGTAACTGATAAGTTTATGAAGAAATAAAAGTAAAGCTCATACCTGCCATCACTTCCTCCTTGAGTCAATAGTTTATGAAAACATGAATAATCAGAGCATTTCCTGATTATATCTACTGCGGATAGTAAATTAGTCACAGTACTGTTAAGTACGGTAGATCATTCTCACACTCTACATCCTGGCCTAGTAAACTCCACACTAGACAACATTCATTTTATTTGATCTTAATTATTATGCTTACATTTCCTAAGCTCTATTTAATTACATAATATATTTTGATCTTGTGAATCAAATACAACTGCTTAGGTGTCTTGTTTACATTTTACAAACTCTGACTATATCTAACCTAAAATGAACTTGGGCCTTACTTAATATTTTATGGCTGAGCGGAGACATCATGACTAAGGCAACTTAATAAACAAAAGCATTTACTGGATGGCTTGTTTATAGTTTTAATGGGTAAGTCTATGACCATCATAGCCAGGAGCATGACAAGAGGCAAACAGGCATGGCACCAAAACATTATCAGACAGCTTGTATGCTGAAACAACATACAAGGGGCAAAGTCTGGCTTGGATTTTTGATACTTCAAGCTCACTCCCAGTGAGACACCTCCACCAACAAAGCCATGTCCCTAATCCTTCCCCAACAAGTCTACCAGATGTAGACAAGCATTCATGCATAAGAGCCTATGGAGGCTGGCATTCTTATCCAAAGCTCCATAGCTTGTGTTTTTTGGTTTGTAAATTTCTATAGCAAAATAGGCATAAGAAACAATACTGATTTTAACTATGTAGGTAATTAGTATGAAATATAATCACATTGTTGAACCAACACTACTACCATCCAACTCCTAGACTTTTCTTCTTTCCAAATCAAATTCTGTGCCAATAAAACCATCAAGCAAAAAATTCCCCAGCCTGATTTTCAAAGTCTCTTTCAAACACTACTTCCGGTTTATCTTTGTGAATTCAAAGCATTCTTATCTCATAACTATGTAGTCTTACAGTTTGGCCTCTTTTATATCTGATATTTTTACTTTATAAAATATTTTCTAGATTTAGAAAAATGGTTTTTTAGGTACAATGCTTGCTCCACAAGCCATAAAGTGTTCATTACACCCTCCTTCGTGTGTGTGTGTGTGTGTGTATGTGTGTGTGTTTGTATGTTTGTGCAAAAGTAAGTTCTGGGCTTTCCTACTGAAGATGGGAAGTAGAGAAAGATCAATGAAATGAATTTTTAAGTGCCAGATATCTGGGATTATACATCAAAATGATGGAAGGAATGAATCTATTCTCAAGACAATGTCTACTGATATTTCAACATGCACCTCTACTCTTGAACTCATAAAAGTAAATGAATAATTTAAATTTTGTTAAAGTAAAGTTCACTGTTTTAAATTGGGTCAGAACTTTTCCATGTCTATATAAACAAGCAATTTTTAACCTATGGATTGCAATCATTTTGAAGGTTGAGTTAAATACTCTTTCACAGGGACTACATATCAGATATACTGCATATCAGATATTTACATTACAAGTTTTAACAGGAGCATGATTACAATTAAGAAGTACCATAAAAATTAATTTTATGGGTAGGGATTAGCACAGCATGAGGAATTATTCTATAGGATCATAGCATTAGAAAAGTTGAGATTCAACAGTGTAGATGACTACACATGTATTTACACATGCATGCACATAGAAATACACCCCCCCACACATGTATATGTTAATGTATAGGTAACTAGAATGAAATACTCTATGTAGTGTATGTCTGTGTGTGTGTGTGTCTCTCTCTCTCTCTCTGTGTGAGTGTGTGTGTGTGTGTGTGTGTGTGTGTGTGTGTGTGTGTGAGAGAGAGAGAGAGAGAGAGAGAGAGAGAGAGAGAGAGAGAGAGAATGTGTAAATATGCATACAAAGATGTCTGCAGAGGCCAAAAGCCATTGAAACCTTTGGTGCTGGAGTTAAAGTTAGTTGTGACCCATCCAACATGGGTTTTGGGAGCTGGACTTTGGTCCTTTGAAAGGGCAGAAAACAATCTCAACAGCAGAACAATATCTCCAGCAGTATCACATATCATATATTGACTAACCAATTATTTGTTGAGATTTGAGTTGTTTCTATGTTAATCATTGATACTATCACTGCTGTACATTAGTGGGAAAAATAAAACAAAACTATTCAATTACTGATATTCATTTCCATTAATACCAGACCCAGAAAGAATTTTGACCACTTCATATTTTATTTTTTGAGAAATTTCCACTGTCTTAGACCCTTTTGTTATTTGCATTTCTGACAGTGGTAGACACAGGTTATGATTTCTTTACATCCACACAAACACTAAGCCTTTTCTGCTTGTGGAGCTCTCTCCATGAGTTTTCAGGCTTGCATTTCTTGAATTCAAAGATATAAAATAACAAATGAAGACTCCACAGGAGGCTTTCCTCATGTAATTAGCCACAGCAATGTCTGAGGGGGATCATGAATCTATAAGTCCTCTTAAGAGCTGATGAAACTATGTAGGAGGTAAGAGTATATATCACTTGGTAGGAGGTGTTTGGTTTGGTTATTTGGTTTAGTCTCAGTGCCTTCCAACAGATTTCAGCTATTCTCATGATTTATAAATGTTTTGGGTTATACAGAAGGAGAATCAAAAGTGGATAAATGAGAAGTTCAGCATGATTTACCATAAATAAATATTTAAGAAGAGTCGTAACATGATGTAGCAGCTAATGCATCAATTAATCAATACCTTGTCCCTGGAAAGTTTTACAGCAAATTACACATCAGGACAGAATTCTACAATGCTGATTTGAAGTCAAGTTTAACTATCAATTTGGGGTATAAAAATATGGTCTTACATATCCATTGACATTTGTTAAATTTTGAGGAAATCCAGTATTTTTAGTGTTAAAGGGAAAACATAATTCATATTTTTAATGTATAAAGATAAATTCACTTTTAATAATATGGTCAAATTTTTCATGAAAAGATGCTTAATTCTCCAGAATTTTAGTTCATAAAGACATTACTTACAGAGAAATATATATATATATATGTATATATATATATATATACATATATATATATATGGAAATAATTTTGGGGAAAAAGAATAATGTAAAGAAATTTCTTTTAAAAATCAGATTTTTTATGTTTTCTGGGTTATTTTCTAGGGATATTGTGAAAGATTACAGCTTAGTTAAAATCACCCACTGATTAAATGCACTTATATAAAAGTTACACCTTACAGCTTTTGGAGATGGAATTTGCAATAAAGGTGCTGAAAGGACTGCTCCCACTGATTCTCTGGTACAGAATCTTTCTTCCCCTTATGGCTGCACTGTTCTTTACCTGGCACAGGGTTGCAGGAATTCAGTCTCTGATTCCAACTGCACATGCTCTGCTTATCTTTCAGATGTCCCTTCTTGTCTCTTATGACTTATAGAGGTGCTCCTTTTACAAGTAGGATCAGTTTAGTTGTTACAAAGTAGATGTACCTTTTTCTGAGGAAGAAAAAGAGAAAGGACTATTTTATTCACTAGACTCTTCTATAAAGTTTTAAACACCTAAGAAATACAATGTATCAGTCATGTGAGCCAGATTGGTAAGCTAGAGTCACTGTTATCACTCACTGCATTTCCATTACAAGAATACAATATCCAGAGAAACAAATAACCCTATTAAAACGGGGTACAGAGTTAAACAAAGAATTCTCAACTGAGGAATATCTAATGGCAGAGAAGCACCTAAAGAAATGTTCAACATCCTTAGTTATCATGGAAATGCAAATCACAATGACCCTGAGATTCTACCTCACACCAATCAGAATGACTTAAGATCAAAAACTCAGGTGACAGCAGATGCTGGTGAGGATGTGGAAAAAGAGGCTCACTCCTCCATTGTTGGCGGGATTGCATGCTGGTACAACCACTCTGGAAGCCAGTCTGGCAGTTCCTTAGAAAATTGGACATAGTACTATCTGAGGGCTCAGCTATACCACTCCTGAGCATATACCCAAAAGATGCTCCAACATATAACAAGAACACATGCTCCAATATGTTCATAGCAGCTTTATTTATAATAGCCAGAAGCTGGAAACAACCCAGATGCCCCTCAACAGGGGAATGGATACAAAAACATGTGGAGCATTTACACAATGGAATACTAATCAACTATTCCAAACAATGAATTCATGAAATTCACAGGCAAATTGTTGGCTCTGGAAAATATCATCCTGAGTGAGGTCACCTAGTCACAAAAGAAAATACACAGAATGTACTCACTGATAAGTGGATATTAGGCAAAAAGTTTGGAATACCCACAATACAATTCTCAAACCATATGAAGCTCAAGAAGACCAAAGTATGGATGCGTCAGTCCTCCTTAGAAAGAATAAAATAATCAAGGGAGGTGGAGGGTGGAAAGGACTTGGGAGGAAGAGAGGGGGAAGAGGTGTGTATCAATGAGGGATGGGGAACTAGGAGTAGTCAACAGAAAGTTCCAGATGTCAGGAAAGCAAGAGTCTCCCAGGACCCAATGGGCATGGCATTAGATGAAATACCCAGTAAAGAGGAGGGAGAACCTGTAGAGATCACATTCAGAGGTAAGGCAAAACCCCTGGTTGAGGGAAGGGGCTACCTCTACCCACCCCACCCATCTCAAAAATATTAACCTAGAATTGCTCCAGTCTAGAGGAATTACAGGAACAAATAGTGGAGCAGAGACTGAAGGAAAGTCTGCTCAGAGACTGCCCCACCTTGGAGTCCATCCTATATGCAGCCACCAAATTCAGAGACTTTAGCTGATGCCAAGGAGTACTTGCTAAGAGGAGCCTGATATAGCTGTCTCCTAAGAGGCTCTGTCAGAGCATGACAAATACAGATTCAGATGATCACAGCCATCCATTGAACTGAGCTTTGGGACCCCAATTGTTGAGTTAAGGGAAGAACTGAAGGATCTGAAGGTGTTTGCAACCCCATAGGAAAAACAACCGTATCAACCAACAGACCCACCAGAGCTCCCAGGAACTAAACCACCAGCCAAAGAGTTTGCATGGAGGGACCCAAGACTCCAGCTGTGTATGTAGCAGAGGATGGACTTCTCTGGCATCAATTAGAGGGGGATCCTTCTTATTGTGTAGGATTGATGCCCCAGTGTAGGTGAATGCTAGGGCAGTGAGCCAAGAGTGGGTAGATGGGTGGGGGAGCACCTCATTTAAAAAAGAGTTAGGAGATTTGAGGAGGGGAAACAAGGAAAGGGGATAACAATTAAAATGTAAATAAATAATATATATAACAAAAAGGAATAAAACAAGAATATAATAGCAATACATACAATTAATAACATAAAAGAAGACATTAAACAATGAAACAAAATGGAGTTGCAAATATGAATAAATCACAAAGAATAAAATTGGTAAAAGAGAGCACAAAACAAATTAGCTTTTTATCATCATTGTCTTTTGTTCTTTATTTTAACTTACAGTTTTGTGGAGAAGATATCAGTCTGAAGAATACTACTCTTGTCAACTGAAGAATTTGAATTCTCTGTCTCTGTGTCTGTCTCTCTATCTCTGTTTCTTTATTTTTGTCTCTCTCTTTCCCCCACCCCCCTTCTTGCCTCTCTCTCTCTCTCTCTCTCTCTCTCTCTCTCTCTCTCTCTCTCTCTCTCTCTCTCTCTCCCTCCCTCTCTCTCTCTCTCCCTCCCTCTCTCTCTCCCTCCCTCTCCCTCTCCCTCTCCCCCTCCCCTTCTCCCTCCCTTCCCTTCTCCCCCCATCTCTCTTCCACTTTCCCCCAAAATAAACAGTTTGTAATCTCTCTCTCTCTTCAAAGCAATTTGCGAGTTTGGAAAGAGCATTAGTAGCTTTTAGTACAAATATATTGAGAAGTTTTCTATTTCATTGTACTGTGGAAGCAGTGAGTTAATTCATTGCAGAATGCTTTGTACCTCAAGGTATAAGTGTTGCATGTTTAATACCAAAATTGCAGATATATCAATTCTTCAAAAAAGTGAATATACATTATACACAATCATATTTGAAAACAAAATTATCTTGCTGGAGGTTTGACTTATCCACAGTATACAACCATTATCTAGAGATCATTATCAATGTCTCATCTGACCCCTATTTCTTCTTAGAATACTATGATACTTCCATGTCAGTTCTTTCTACCCTGGTCTCTAGATATTCAGATGATCACAGAAACTGTTGTTCTCAAATGCTACACAACTTTATGAGATTTTGTGTCAGTGTAGCCTCACACTGGATAGATTTCATATTTTGGACATTTTTCTGTTACCACTTTCCTGCTTCTACAATTATGTCTATCCCCAAAGCAACACAGTGCCTGATGCAAACAGATATATCAGTTTTCTACATTCTAGCTCCTTGAAAGCCCATGCCATTTATCATACTTCTAAAACTAAAATTTCTGGTTTGAAGAAATTGTGATTTTCCAAGGTAATCTTACTTATATATAGTAGAAATGTCTTAAGTATAAAATATTTGTCAAATAAAATATAATGTAAGAAACAGCATGGAATTATGAGTTTCAATGAGTCTCTAATCCACATTGAAAACAACATTCAACAAGAAATTGAATTCTATGAGCTTGTTTGAGCTGGCTTATGAGTTGGCTTGATAAACACATCATCTGCTATTTCCAATGTTTTTTTTTTCCATATAGCTATCTGATGGCCAAGAGATTAGGGAGATTCATCAGCACTTAAGGAAATGTGCTGGGTTTCTAACTGATGTTCAGTTCCCAGAACCAATATAGGACATCTTATGATTGCCTTTAACTCCAGTTTAAGGGAAACCAACACCCATGATTTGAATACCCATATACATTTGTAATGTACACACATGTACACATATACACACACACACAGACACAAGCACACATACAAAAAAGACACACACACACACACACACACACACACAAACACAGAACTAAATTTAAATCCATGAGATAAACTGACATATTTGTCTCTAGTATTTTATATTATGAATTCCAAACAGAGAAAAAATGAGACAAATATATATATATATGCATATATATATAATTTTAATAATCCATACACTAAAAGCAAAAAGAAGCAAAGAAATTCAGCAGTCTAATGACATATTTCAGAAGTGAATAGTTTTTATTCTTATCTTGAATCTGGAAGTTCACAAATTCATATCTTATTCATTTAAAATGTCCAAACATGGCATAGTTTCCAAGGTATGGGAGGCTATTTTTTTCTCTTTCTAAGATACCAGTCAATTGAAGCAGTACTCTTATAATATAAAGCTTGAACATTCCTCCCCGTTAAATTTTAGGCTGTCAGCCAGCTTTCTAATTTTTCCATTACTCTTGGCTGCTCATATGCTATTTCCGTCTGCTTTTTATTATGCTTCAAGAACTAGAAACTCTATCAAGATTGAACTGTGTGGTTGTCTCCTCATCTAACTTACCATTTGAATTGGAAAGGATGTAACTGTAATTTGCACACAAGTTTTATGACTGTGCCACGGAAGCCAGGGTTGGGTTTACATTAATGATCTCCTTAGTTTTGATCTATGTTCCTTTGATGTTTTCTCAAGTGAGGCCAAAATCAAACAGGGCACACAGAGAGGCAGACACCACTGAAGAACTTAGTACAAACCATTAAATCTTTTATATACAGATGCTCTATGACATAGAAAATATACATTAAGATTATGTAAATGGGATCTTCAACAAACACTTCTATAAATAGGACATGGTGGCTGAACAAGCCTGCAATTCACTACTTCTGAGTCTTACCCAAACAAGTTTAAGGTGACATATTCTTATAAAACCTGGATGAGTTAGCCTGAAACAGAAGGCTCATGTTGACAGAATGCTTTCATAAAGAAGTAAAAGAGAAGGAGGTAGTGGTGATATTGTTGAAGAGTAGGAAGAGGGGAAGGAGAAGAGAAGGAAGAGAGGATTATAGGAAGATGATTCAAACTTCAATATCTTAAGAGTACAGAGCATTCATTCCAAAGGAGGTTATGCTAATCAGATAGTTTATTTACATATATACTTTGTGTTACAAAATTTTTTATAAACAGGACTCTATATTTTAGGTAGCACTGCTTCTAATCAATAGAAAACTAATTTTTTTAAAAAATGAAACAAACAGAATTAACAGAAGCTTGTTACAAGTATAATGGATTATTACTTTGCTTTCAATTTTATCTCTGCATACATGAATAATGCTATGGCGTGTGCGTGTATCTGCGTGTGTGTGTGTGTGTGTGCATGTGTGTGTGTGTGTGTGTGTGTGTGTGTGTGTGTGTGTGTGTGCAGAAAGAAAATAAGAGGAAGTGTGTTTATAAATGTCACCATCTTGGGAGGAATAAAATGGGAGGTTTGTAGAAATTTTAGTTTTAGCACATGATATTCAATAGTTTGGGAATATGGGCTATATATGTAAAACAAATTATTTCTAGTACATGTATTCATAGCATCAGATTCACATAAGATGAAATCATTAATATTTTAATATCATTAGTCAAATAATATAAGAAAACATCTCTCCTACATTCTAGATATCTTATTCCATCAGTCAAGCAGTTTTATACTCTTCTGATATTTTCTCATCACTCTGTGCATTAGTTAGTAAGACTACCATAAAAAATGATCATAAAATGAATGGCTTTAACTAATAAAAATGAACTGTCTTATAAATCTAGAAGCTAGAGTTCTATAATCAAGGAGTCATTTAAGTTGGTTTCTGCTGAGACATTTTTGCTTGGTCATACACAACCAATTTTTCCTGAGTATTGCTTGGGTCTACTAATCTGTGTCTATTCTCAAACACACTAGTAATGCCACACCCAAGACTCACTATAATAGTATCATGGTGACTTACCTTTTTAAAATATCTCATTCTCTGCATTTTATCCTCATTAAATCATCTACTGTGGACTCCATTTCCTAGAGTGTATTTTGACTACAATAGTATCATTGTAATTTAGTGACAACACTTTGAATAGAATTATTCCTGTTGAAAAATGAAACAATATTAATGTGGGGCATACATAAGCAAAATAGACAATCAAATCATTTCTCAGTGGGCGTTTATAGAATGAAAAATTTATTGAAAGAATAACTTTGATATAAATAATGAATGATCAAACACCATAATATGTGAATATCTTAGGAAAAACAATTTCTGTATTCCAATACATTTTATAATAATATTTGAGTTTTTAAGTGGTCAAGTAAAGATATAGTCAAATTTTATAGGCATTTACTGAAAGGAGAGCTCTAAAAATAATCCTAGGGACTTAATAAAGTGTTGCATGCTACTTAAAAGCTTCTGTTCAGCCTAAGGAAAAAAAAAACTCAAACACCAAAGTGAAATCATGCAATCAACAAATGAAGAAATGTATTATAGGGAGATGGCTCCACGAGCTTTTGCCTCACAAGCAGAAGAACATGATTTTGAATCTCTATAACCTATATTATAGCATATTGGCTTTCTTCTATATGCTTAACAATGGGCATATTAGAGACAAAAACAGGTGGACCCTTGGAAGTTTTCAGCCCCAGTTTCTAGCCAAGAATACTTAGTAAGGTTATAAGACTGTGACAGATTCTGTCTCAATCAAAAGGTAGAAGGTTCCTTAGACATGACTTTTTGGCCTATTTTCCTATTTTTACCTTAACATATATGCATGTACAAATGAACCCACAAATCCACATATATATTAATGCAAATACACATTAACAAACAAACGGTAAATCATATTTACAGAAATTTCTCAAAAGAAAAAAGAAGTGGAAATGGTCAATAATTATATAAAAAAAATGTGTTTGACTCTCTTGGCCATAAGTTAAAACACAAATTAATGGTACATAGTGATTCATGGCTATCATCATCCACAGTGGCAACTGGCAAGAATATCAGTGGCATGAGTGGTGAAATGCATGCAAAAAAAGAAGACTTATTCATTTTGGTCATGAATATCCAGCATTGCTCAGTTATACATATCATTATTAAGCATCTTTAAAAATTTATGATTTACTATTTGACACAGATTTGGAACGTCTTGTAAAACACTATAAAAATCTGTTTGTTCACCACTGAGATATACACACAAATGCACTCAGACACACACACACACACTTCAACATACAATTTATAATATAACATCAAATATACAGTAGCAGACTATATGACAATCTATGGATAAATGCATAAAGAAAATATAATATATGTACACAATGGAACTTTTATAACTATTTAGATAAATGGATGGAACTGAAAAGCATGATATTAAAAAATAACCTAGATTTAAAAAGAAAAATGTGAAATATTTTCTCTTATATGCAGAATACACTTTATACATGTACATAATATGACACTTTACTCATAAAAAATATTTGACAGAAACCAAAAGATAGAGACCCAGAAAGTAGGTAGAGTCCTAAAAGATAGTGGTGGGCAGTACACAGTATAGTAGTGAGGGCAGAAGAGAGAGACCTTATCTTTCATTCATAACAAATAATATTGCCTAGTATACAATAAAGCATATCTTCACTTGTGCTAATATAGGTTAAACATTATTATATCATATCTGACTGTAAATAGGTTTAAATTAAAATTCTAATATTAATGTATTAATTGATACATGGAAAATAGTAGTTCTTAATTCTAATTTTGTGAATGATTTTATAGATGCTGATCCATTGGGCAGAAATAAAGTAGGACTACGAGAAAGCACCCTTAAACTTTTCTAAGTATATTCTTTTAAATTTTATACTTAGAACTTCCTGAAATGATCAGTCCTCCTGAAACTATGAATGTGTACCTGTTAAAAAGTGGAAAATGTGACACAGACTCTATAAATTGCATAATACCAACTCACGAATGTTAAATTCAGCACAGTATTAGAGTGATCATGGGCACAGAGTGATCAGAGTATGGGAAACAGGTCGAAGAGATGTGGCCAAGTTATTCTATCAGGGTTTTCTATATTGTTTTTTGACTATAGATTACGTTCTCTTGATCTTTGCATGTCTCATAATTTTATATGTTTAGAATCATACTTTAACCTCTAAGATCTTCAGTTTACTGGTCTGCTTGCCTAACTTTGCTAGTTCATTCTTGCTCTCCCTACCTTTATTCTTGACCAGTCAAGTCCTCTACCTTTCTAAGCCCAATATGTTTCCTACTCAGAAGAAAAATAAAGAATTGATCTAAGTGACAAATTAAGAGTTCTACTCTTAGGTCCAGACTGTTGTGTTTTAGAGCACAGGACTAATCAAATCCAGAATCCCCCAACCCTCAAATTCATCACCACTGGCTAATTTTCATTTATCTCATTGGAAGCTCATTGGACTTGTTTGTTTGTTATTTGATTGGCTTAGTTTTGTTTTGTTTTGTTTTGTTTTGTTTGAGGCAGGTTTCTTTGTCTATTCTTTTCTATTCTGGAACTACCACTCTAATGAGCTAGACTGGCCTCAAACTTACAAAGAGCTATCTGCTTCTGATGTATACTACCACCACTAGCTTCAATTTTGTTATTCATGAAACTTTAGCTGTCTATATCACATCATCTTTCTGATACTTCAAAGTTGAACAAAAGCTTTCTTTCAAGTCACAAATTTAATTACATAAAGTCCATTTACCTTGAATATAGCCAAAATATTAGAAAAGATGGATATTAATATTTTACAAACACAAAAATATTTCATTTGGAGTTCTTCACACCTCAGGATTATGAGCACATGAGACTCTGAAACAGAAAAAACAGGGATGTTGTGCCCTCCAGAGTATAGCATTGTGAGAATGGACATTAAATACCGTGATTGGCTCTTAGTCTCTTATGCTCTTATCCTCTTGTTGTCTCTTTCCCTCTGGGGCTCTTCCCTTCCCCCTTCCCTTTCCCCATCTCTCCACATGGTCATGTCCTGCCTCTACTTCTATCCTCTTTCCTCTCTGCCTTTGTCTGCCTCTACTACCCTCTTCACTCCCCTCTCCATGCACTGAATAAACTCTAGTCTATACTAAAAAAAAAAAAAAAAAGACTGTGATTGTTATGGGGTATGGAGAGGCATGTCTAACTTATAACTCAGATGTTTATTACATAATACCAATGTTAGGAGCCTCAGGAACTATGTCACATCAGGGTACATTTCTTTTGTGTAAGCCCGTCTTTTTTTTTTATCTGCTTCAGAGTAAATATTTCCTGCAGAATTACTTGGAGAACAGGATTATATTTAGATGTTTCATTATGAAATATCTAATTCAAAGAAATGAACATAAAAATCAATATTTTTAAATGTCATTCTCAAATCATTTTTGTGAGTTACAGGAAAAGTACAACTTTTAAAAATTTGATAATAATGAAAACTTTCATGTTCACTCTTTTACTAGCATGTATAGAGACAGGGTAACAATGTTTATGTTTTATACTGATATAATTCTGTAAGATAACAAAAGTAGACAGTTAATATACATTTCAATTATTTATTCATAATTTTAAATGATGTACACATTTATTGTCAATGTTTAAGTGAATGTATTATTATGACAGTATGTGCAATATAGGCTTCTTCCTATTGTGTTAGTGAGGAACATATAACATTAACAGAAAAAAATTCTCATTGAGACAAAGTCCAGGGAAACAATTAAAAGCACCAAATTAAATGCACAGAAATGCTTCTCTTATCTTAGTTTAATGTCTTAACTTCTCTCCTGCATAAGATTCTATTTATTTGAAATTTAGACATCACAAATAGAAATACTTTGTATTATGTGAAATGAAGTGCTAACATGTAAACAAGTCACTCAGATATGTATGCCAAAGTGCTCACATACTTTGAGAAAAATATAAAACTCAAAAAGTATTCCTTCTTTAGTAAGTGATGTATTAAGTGTTCTGCCTATATTGGCAGATTCTTCTCTATCCCTTTCTATCCATTTTCTGTCCTCCTCCGAATTTTGTACTTCTTATGATCTCAGTGCTTCCAAGATAAAATGAGATGAGATGAGATGCGAGAAATGCTTTCCCAGGATTTTTGTTGACTTTTGCAAATAAATTTCAACCCAATTACAGTACTCACTAACAAAAATATAATTTTCCAAAACATAAATAAATTAATAGTCTCTATTTAAAATCCATAGCATTTCTTTCCAAAAGAATTGTCTTGGAACCTTAGAATGAGCCCTCAATTTTGAGAAAAAAATTAATATAATTCTGTGCTGACCGAATTTTTTTTATTATTTTATAGCTCATTATTATTTAACCAGAGATAAAGGACTCTTTGATTTTGGTCATTTAAGTGTCACTCATACTTTTTAATAATTCTGAAATAAATAATATTTTATCATCACAGCCAATTTAATGAAAATGATTTGTTTCTGCTAAAACTTACAATTTTATCAAGACGTTTTAAAACATTGGTTTCCTATAATATTTATCTTGGTAGAAACACAAACTATTACTAGCATAACTAAAATAATTATGAAAGTGTTGAAGTTTAATATTGTTTAAGCAACCACTGATTATTTTTAAAGTTGCTTCTAACATGAAAAATACAGACCTTATTACAATAATAATATTATTTGATAAAGTATGTATGGATGTTTGACACTGACAAGGAAGGCTACTTTGAGCACTTATCTTCCAAGGAAGAAAAATTAGAGTCCAACACAAAGATTGTTCAGCTAATTTTACCTGACGGAAGGATTATAACCTTTGATCTCTTTGTTGTGTTAAAGAAAATGAAGAGAACCAACAAGCATACTCAGCTGACACCATGAATTCTGAAGTCACAGCTTCATCAGAATAATGTGACAGTCTTTGTCACCATTAGGGATAACAGGTATTTCCCTGTATAGTGAAGAGTCACCATATTGTTTAGATCCTATATGAATTTGGCACTTCTATTTGGGAAGGAATAGTTAATTCCCAATTTTAGATTTGTGAATAGTTATCAGGACAATTAAGTTAGAAAAAATGTCATGCATATATCTGTATCTGTTCTTACATAAGACAAAATATCAAATATTTTTAAAATTAGTTTATTGGTATTGTCAATACAATTAGTTATTCTTATGAAACACAAAGCCATAAACAGAAAATAATGTAAAATTGTGCCTGTGAATATGGAAGAATATCATTAAAAGAAAAGAATCATTATAATTTACTAAAAAAACCTAAGACACTGAATATTTTATAGGTGGGTACATTTGATATTTTAATGTTTCTAGCAATTCTTGTATTCATGGGCTAAGAAATGTAAATTATTTTCTTTTGCTTTTTAACTGAAATTATTTTTTCTATTTTTATTGGATATTTTATTTATTTACATTTCAAATGTTATCCCCTTCCTGTTTTTTTTCCTGTAGAAAACCGCTATCCCAACCCCACTCCCCATATTTCTATGAAGGTGTTCTCCCATCCACCCACTCTCTCCTGCCGCCCCCCCCCCGACATTACCCTATAACTGGGCATCGAGCCTTTACAAGACTAAAGGCCTCTTCTCCCATTGATGCCTAACAAGGCCATCCTATGCTACATATGCTGTTGGAGCCATGGATTGCTTCACGTGTACTCTTTGGTTGGTAGTTTAGTCCATGGGAGCTCTGGGAGGTCTGGTTAGTTGATATTCTTGTTCTTCCTATGGGGTTGCAAACCCCTTCAACACCTTCAGTTCTTTCTCTAACTCCTCAATTTGGGACCATATAGTCAGTCCAATGGTTGGCTGCCAGCATCCACCATTGTGTTTGACAGGCTCTGGCAGAGCTTCTCAGGAGACAGCTATATCAGTCTCCTGTTAGCAAGCACTTCATGGTACCCACAATAGTATCTGCCTTTGGTGACTTTATATGAGATGGATCCCCAGGTGGGGCAGTCTCTGAATGGCCTTCAGTTTCTGCTCCACACCTTGTCTCCATATTTCCCTCCTGGAGTATTTTGTTCCCCCTTCTAAGAAGACTGAAGTATCAACACCTTTATCTTCCTTCTTCTTAAGATTCATGTGGTTGGTGAGTTGTATCTTGAGTATTCTGAGCTTAGGGCTAATATCCACTTATCATTTCGTGCATACCGTGTGTGTTCTTAACTATTCTCTTGCCTGTGCTTCATTATAATGATGTAAAAATGAACACTGTGAGTTCTTATGTGGGAGACGTAACACATTTTATTCCCACAATCACTGACATAATACAGCAGGTATGTTCTACATACACACAGAGAATATATGATATATGGTATATGGTATATGATATAATATACATAATATAATATAATATAAATATATCAATATAATGTTAACATATAAATTATATATTCCGTTTATATATAGATATATACATATATACATATATATGTGTGTAAGTGTATATAGGATATATGACATATATATGTCTATGTACATATACATATACATCATGTGCATATATATATATATATATGTATGCATGTGTGTGTGTGTGTGTGTGTGTGTGTGTGTGTGTGTGTTAAGGAAAATGGGGTTGAGTGGGAAATGCCACCCCGTAGATGAGAGGCTAAATAGCTACTTATAGTTGCTAGAATTTGAAATCAGTGTTCTTTCATAGTGTGGTTCCTGGTAAGTTGATTATGCTCCTGTGCATGGCTACTCACGTAAGAGCACATGATTAAAACATTTTTTCTTTCATTTTCTTTTCTTTTGTTTATTTTTGATATTGTATTTTGACAACATTTCTACCTTCCCTCTCCTCCTTCAAACACTCTAATATATCCTCCCCCCCCTACTTCAAATTCAGTGCCTCTTTTTTATCAAATGTGTGTGTGTGTGTGTGTGTGTGTGTGTGTGTGTGTGTGTGTGTGTGTGTGGTGTATACTTAAATATAAACTTTTGATTCCATATGTTACTTTTAGATACGTTTATAGGTTTGAATGTCTGGCACAGAACAACCAATTGTTATGCTCTTCCCTGGGGAGAGCTACTAAGTTGCCTGAAATTCTTCTTGTAGGTTACAACTTTCAATGAAATTCTGTGTAAATAGTCATCTTAGGTAACATACGGTTTGCCATGAAAATAGCTAAAACCATGCATATACTTAAAACATTAGAAAACATTGATTGAAACTAACATGGATGTGCTATTATTAATCATTACTTACTAAATTTGGAGAATAAAAATGCAAGTGGGTTGTTAAATATTGTATTTGATAAGTACTGATGTAAAGGCAGCTTTGTTGACAATATTAGTAACTATCATAATTATTTCAGTTGATCTTGGAAACCTGATAAGAAATAGAGGGGGAGGAATAAAGATCAGTGTCACTAAAAAAATGACAACACCTGCACAGAAAGTTTGGGTCAGATGGACTCTGCACTCATATTGAGGGGAAACAACTAAGAAATCATCTACCTAAAACATTGTTATTTTTCTTATGTATACCACAGGGGGAAGATGGGGGTCTCTTTAGGAGGTGTCTGTCAGCAGATGGTCTCAGTAAACATGCAGAATGAAAAAGATACAGTTGCTAGGTTTCTTGAGCACTGGTCAATCATCTATAAATGTCTTACTTGGACCTGAAAATATTTTCCAATTTCTTCTGGGTCTGACCTTGGTGAAGATTGGGCTGATTTACCACATGCCTTAAGTCTTGATCCTGAACATGATCAATTCATGTTAAACGATTCACATTCACTCAGATCATCATATATTCAGGATGTAAGTCATCCCCTACAACATATTCTGTAAGATTTATAATAAAATTTTCCTTTTATTCATAATTATAGAATCTGTTCAGTGGTGCTTGAGAAGCAGGGTTTTGGTAGTTGTTGTCCTTAATTTTCAAATTGCTTTAACTCTTCCTCTAAAATTGATATCTCAGCATATTGGAGGTATAATTTCCAAAGTTGACCATTAACTAAATCTACAACAGGAGATGCATCACTCATTCCTTGATAAGAAGCAGATGTTCAGAGCAGCTTGTGCTCAATTATGATACAAATATTTAAGGTCTGCATTGATGTAAAATCTTCAATCTTCATAACCAGATGTAAAAGTGAGTGTGTATTTTCTGGAAGTCATTTTAATGATGCTTTTTAATGGGTGGCATAACACATATTGAGTAAAGTACATCAGTGATGACAGGTGGCACAGAATCTGAAGAAAAACAGCTCTCCCATATTCCACAATGAGGGACTCGTGGTTACAACATATTCATGTTACTTTTTGATACCACTTGACCACAACTACCTCAGCAACCACACATCATCTTTAATATAGTTTATAAATGAAACTGGAGTACAAATGATTCCTAATATAGTCTCCCTTGTAAAGCAATCAAACATACCGAGATTTATTAGAGTTCATTTTTGGAAAGAAAATCGATTATCTGAGGGAAGAAAATAATGGAAATATAGAAATTACAGTCAAAGTGCATAAGAATCAGTGCCTGAGCCTTCAGCTTCTGACAGTTTAGATATGTCTTTGCAGTAGTGTGTGTCTTTGTTTTGTTTTCTTTCTTTTAATTTTGTAAGTATTTTTATTTACATTCCAAATAATTTCACCTTTCCCGTTTCCTCCCTCGCCAAAAGTCCCATAAGCCCCCTTCCCTCCCTCTTTTCCCCATTCAACCCCCTCTCACTTCTCTGTCCTGGCATTCCCCTATATCCAGTCTTTCCAGGACCAGGGGTCTCTCCTTCCATCTTCTTGGAAATCTATTGATATGCGAATTGTGTCTAGGGTATTCTGAGATTCTGGGTTAATATCCCCTTATCAGTGACTGCATACCATGTGTGTTCTTTTGTGATTGGGTTACCTCACTATGGATGATATTTTCAGGTTCTTACCATTTGCCTAGGAATTTCGTGAGTTCATTGTTTTTAATTGCAGAGTAGTATTCCATTGTGTAAATATACCACATCTTCTGAATCCATTCCTCCGTTGAGGGACATCTGGGTTCTTTCCAGCTTCTGGTTATTATAAATAAGGCTGCTATGAACCTAGTGGAGCATGTGTCCCTACTGCATGCAGGGGAAGCCTCTGGGTATATGCCCAGGAGTGTTATTGCTGGATCCTCCGGGAGTGTCATGCCCAATTTTCTGAGGAACCTCCAGATTTGTTTTGTTTTCTATACAGGTTGACTGCATTTAATAGTAAAAATATTAAAAGAATGTCAGGGTAGGGGTTTTTTTTAACTAAAGAACTTTGTGGAAATATTTGGTTCACAAAGAAATTTAAGGCTAAATGCTTAATAAGTACTTGGACATTTGTATAATTCTTATATTTTGGTCTGTTGCATATAATCACCTTTCAATGATCTCAAGAATTCTAGAAGTCCATTAGAAAAAAAGGAGAGAACATCTCTTTAGGTGCTTCTCAGCCATTAGATACTCTTCAGGTGAGAACTCTTTGTTTAGCTCTGTACCCCATTTTTTAATAGGGTTACTTGCCTCTCTGGAATTTAACTTCTTGAGTTCTTTGTTTATATTGGATATTGGCCCTCTGTCGGATGTAGGGTTGGTAAAGATCATTTCCCAGTTAGTTGGTTGCCGCTTTGTCTTTTTGACAGTGTCTTTTGCCTTGCAAAACTTTGTAATTTAATGAGGTCCCATTTGTCTATTCTTGATTTTAGAACATAAGCTATTGGAGTTCTGTTCAGGAAATTCTCCCCTGTGCCCATATGTTCAAGGTTCTTCCCTAGTTTCCTTTCTATTAGTTTCAGTGTGTCTGGTTTTATGTGGAGGTCCTTGTCATTTTAGGGAAATGCAAATCAAAACAACCCTGAGATTCCATCTCACACCAGTCAGAATGGCTAAGATCAAAAACACAGGAGACAGCAGTTGTTGGCGAGGATGTGGAGAAAGAGGAACACTCCTCCACTGCTGGTGGAATTGCAAGCTGGTACAACCACTCTGGAACGCAGTCTGGCGGTTCCTCAGAAAACTGGACATGACACTCCCGGAGGATCCGGCTATACCACTCCTGAGCATATACCCAGAGGCTTTACCTGCATGTAATAAGGACACATGCTCCACTATGTTCATAGCAGCCTTATTTATAATAGCCAGAAGCTGGAAAGAACCCAGATGTCCCTCAACGGAGGAATGGATTCAGAAGATGTGGTATATTTACACAGTGGAATACTACTCTGCAATTAAAAACAATGAATTCACGAAATTCCTAGGCAAATGGTCAGAACTTGAAAATATCATCCTTAGTGAGGCAACCCAATCACAAAAGAACACACATGGTATGCAGTCACTGATAAGGGGATATTAACCCAGAATCTCAGAATACCCTAGACACAATTCGCATACCAATAGATTTCCAAGAAGATGGAAGGAGAGACCCTTGGTCCTGGAAAGACTGGATGTAGAGGAATGCCAGGACAGAGAAGCGAGAGGGGGTTGAATGGGGCACAGGAAGGGGGCTTATGGGACTTTCGGAGAGGGAGGAAACGGGAAAAGGGAAGTCATTTGGAATGTAAATAAAACTTAGAAAAAAAAAAAGAATGTGGAATTATAAACATTTTCTGATAAAATTGAAGATTTACATGGCAAATATCTCTGATAAAATTGAACAAATTGGCCGGGCGGTGGTGGCGCACACCTTTAATCCCAGCACTTGGGAGGCAGAGGCAGGAGGATTTCTGAGTTCGAGGCCAGCATGGTCCACAGAGTGAGTTCCAGGATAGCCAAGGCTATACAGAGAAACCCTGTCTCGAAAAAAATAATTGAACAAATTGGTAGTCCATGCATTAGTCTGGATTTTATGACTGTGAAGAAACAGCATTAATAGAGCATTTTATAAACAGGGAAATATTTAATCAGCGCTGACTTACAGTTCAGAGGGTTAGTCCATTATGGTCATGTTTGGAAGCATGACAGCATGCAGACTTATGAGGTGCAGGGGAAGAAGCTGGGATTCTGCATCTTGATTAATAGGTAACAGAAGGATATTACTGGTCACATTCAATAGCTTGAGCATTGGGTTGGTAAAAAAAACTTAGAAAATAAAAAAAAAGAAAGAAAGGAGAGATGGCTCAGCGGTTAGGGGCATTGACTGCTCTTCCAGAGGTTCTGAGTTCAAATCCCAGCAACCACATGATGGCTCACAACCATCTGTAATGAGTTCTGATGCCCTCTTCTGGTGTGTGAAGACAACTACAGTAGTACTTGCTGGAGTGAGCAGAGGTCCTGAGTTCAATTCCCAGCAACCACACGATGGCTCACAACCATCTGTACAGCTACAGTGTACTCATATACATAAAATAAATAAATCTTTAAAAAAAGAAAAAAGGAAAAAAAGTGAGTTATCTAATGGAAAATTGTATTGAGTTTCTAAGGAAGAATAATGAAGGTCAGTCCTCCTAGCTTATTAAACAAATTTTATTTCATTGACTTTCTATATGTCTATATGATTTCCTCCATAATCAAGCACATTTAAGAATTAATATTAATTAATTGGAAATGTACCATCGATTAAATTCCTTTTGAATTCTAAAATTATTTTATTATTCACTTTTTATTTTTTATTTATTTTAGTAAAATTATTTTATTCATTTACATTCCAAATGCTACCCATTTTCCCTGTGCCACCTCCCTGAGTTCTTTTCTCCCTCCCTCTTCCTCTTTGCCTCTGAAAGGGTACTTCCCCATCTACTCACCCAAACCCACCTCAACCCCAACAGCATCCCCCATCCCTGGGGCATCAACTTTCTACAGGATTAGGTGCATCCTCATCCACTTAGGCTAGACAAGGCAATACTCTGCTACATATGTACCAGGGGCCATAGACAGACTATGTATGCTCTTGGTTTGTGGCTTGGTTTCTGGGAACTTTGAGAGGACAGGGTTAGTTGATACTGCTGTTCTTCATATGAGGTTGCAATCCCCTTCAGCTCCTTCAATCCTTCTTATAAATCTTCCATAGGGATCTCTGTCCTCAGTCCAATGGTTATCTGTAAGTATCTCCATCTGTCTCAGTGGGCTGCTGGCAAAGCCTCTCAGAGGCCAGTCACACTAGGCTCCTGTCTGTAAGTACAACATGGCATCAAAATAGTGTCAAAGTTTAGTGCTTGTGGATAGGCTGGATCCCAAGTTGGGCCCATCATTGAATGGGCCTTTCCTTCATTCTCTGCTTCATTTTTTACCTGCAATTTCTTTAGACAGGAACACTTCTGGTTCAGACCCATTTCTGGGCATATAATCAAAAGGTGTTCCACCCTACCACAATGACACATGTTCCATTATCTTTACAGCAGTCTTATATATAATAGCCAGAATCTGGAAAAAAACGTAGAGGTCCCTAAACCAAACAACAGTACAGAAAATGTGGTTTATTTAAACAGTGGAAAACAATTCAGCTATTAAAAACAAGGACATTATTAATTTTGTAGGCAAATGGATAGAACTAAAAATATCCTTAGTGAGGTAACCCAGACACAAAAGGACATGTATGGTATGTACTCAACGATAAGTGGATATTACCCAAAATGTAAAGAATACCCACTGATAGGTAGATATTAGCCAAAAAGTAAAGAATAATTCACATTTTCTGTATCCATTCCTCTGTTGAAGGACATGTGAGTTCTTTCCAACTTCTGGCTATCATAAATAAGGCTACTATGAACATAGTATAGAATGTGTCCTTGTTCCATGTTGGACCGTCTTTTGAGTACATCCAGGAGTGTTATAGCTAGGTCCTCAGGTAGTACTATGTCCAGTTTTCAGAGTAACCGCCAGACTGATTTCCAGAGTGGTTGTACCAGCTTGCAAATCCTACCAGCAATAGAGTGTTCTTTCTCTACATCCTCTCCAGCATCTTCTGTGTCCTGATGTTTTGATCTAGTCATTCTGACTGGTGTGAGGTGGAATCTCAGGGTTGTTTTGATTTGCATTTCCCTGATGACTAAGGATGTTGAACCTTTCTTTATGTGATTCTAGGCCATTAGAGATTCCTCCATTGAGAATTCTTTATTTAGCTCTGTACCCCATTTTTAACAGGGTTATTTGTTTCTCTAGAGTCTAACTTCTTGAGGTCTTTGTATATAGTGGATATTAGCACTCTGTCATGTGGAGGATTGATAAAGGCCTTTTCCTAGTCCATAGGTTGCTATTTTGTCCTGATGACAGTGTCTTTGCTTTACAGAAGCTTTTCAATTTTATGAGATCCCATTTGTCTAGAGTTGATATCCTTAATAGTCGGCTTTTACCTTCTATAAGATTTTTCTTATTAGATTTACTAATATTTCAGATTTAAAAAACATATTTTACCTTTTACATTGCAAACATAAAGTAAATATTTTTATGCATCTTTCTGACAATACTACAATTTATAATCATCTCATTTCTGGCATAATTCATTTGTTATATTGTACTGCTAATCTGGATAATTATAGAAATATTATGATCTTTCATTTTGAAAATAGGCAATACTTTAAGCAGCCTATATTGTACCTAAAAGATAATCATTTGAGGGTTAAAAAAAGAAAACAAAAGGAAAGAAAGGCACATTCTTCCTTAAGCACATACACTGTTAGAAATTGAATATCATGAGAAAATGTGCTGAACAATGAGGAAGGTGTAGCATGCCTTAAATTGAGTGGCATAGTAGGGTCAAGAATCACATTGGCCATTGATGTTAGTATATTTGTAGGTTGTTTTTGAATTTGTAAGGAAATGTGTGTAAGAAATGCACAGGCAAATTAATTTCAGTGAAATTAATGGTTGTTTCTGTGTAAAGGAAAAGAAACATATATAAAGAATGACTGAAAGCAATGGAATGGTATGACTTATTTTTAGAAAATAAATCCAATAAAATTTGTGTGTGCATACCTTTTATTAATAATAGATTTTTTTCTCATGTCATGTACCTTGATTCCAGTTTCCCCTTCCTTTATTCACTCCAGTTCCTCCCGACTTTCTCTCCTATCCACATCCACCCTGTTTCTGTTTCTCATTGGAAAACACACAGGATTATGAAGTATAATAATAAAATAAAATAGAAAAAAATTAACACATTAGAACAGGAGAAAATAAACAGGAAGGAAAACAGCCCATGAAATGGCCCAAGAAACAGATATAGTTGCAGAGACATACACACTCAGGAAGCTCATAAAAACACTAAAATGAAGTGTTGTATTAAACACTTTTTTATTAAAACTAAGCTCCACTTGTAAGTATATATTTCAGTATTTTAATTGTAGAAAATTGTAGACTTTAAAGTATATCAAACAATAAACAACCTCAATTTCAAGAACAGAAATGAAGTGATAGAAGCTTTATTGCCAGTTTAATCATGAACTTCATAGTTTTCCTTTGATCACAATCAACATTTTTCATTATTTTATAAAACTAATAAAAATGAGGTAGGTGAACATATTTCAGACAAATCAGTACTTGGTTTTTTTATTTTACAAAAATATGCATTTGTTAATTGTACTGACACTAAAACTAAACATGCTTTTTCCAAATTCAAGTGTCGCCAGCTATTTTGCGTTAGTGTTTAGTGTGAGAGTAGTAAGTATTGACTATAAATGTTATGGTTATTTCTGTGAAGCTCACTTCTTTTCTCTGTGTATTATTTCACTGAAATTAGCTCAGGTTAAATTTTATGATTCACTCTAAATACAAATAGCATTTAGTATATGATACTGACAGTGACTTCGCATATCCTGATAGCAGTGTTCATTTGTACTAAATACAAGAATTGGAGATTAAAAGTCAGTAGATAAAGGTTAATAACTCGACATTTACTACATAATTAAAATAACTTTATCCTCTCTGGTTTGAAAATAAATGTGGTATAAATATTGTTGCAACTTCTTTTGACTGTTCAGTTGCAAAGTTTAATATTCCTGGAGTTTCCTTTATTTCATTCTATCTCAAGAGATATGTGTAAAACTATCAGGATTATGGTTTTTGTTTTGGTTGGTGGTTTAGTCCTTGGGAGCTTGAAGTCTGGTTGGTTGATATTGTTGTTCTTCCTATGGGTCTGCAAACACCTTCAGATCCTTCAGGCCTTCCCCTAAAACCCCTATGGGGTGGCCATGCTCAGTCTGATGATAGCTGGCTACAAGCATACACATCTGTTTGGGTCAGGCTCTGGCAGAGCCTCTCAGGAGACAGACTATATCAGGCTCTTTTCTGCAAGCACTTTTTTGGCATCAACAAAAGTGTCTGGGTTTGATGGTTGTATATGGGATGGATCCACAGGTGGGGCAGCCTCTGGAAAGCCTTTCCTCCAGTCTCTCCTCCACTCTTTGTTCCTGTATTTCCTATAGACAGGAATAATGTTGGGTTAATATTTTTGAGGTGGGTGGGTGACCCCATCCCTCAATGGGGGCTATTCCTATCCACTGGATATGGCCTCTACAGGTTCTCTTTCCCCTTTGTTGGGTATTTCAGCTAATGTCATCCTTGTGGGTCCTGGGAGCCTCCTGTTTTCCTGGCATCTGGACATTCTGGTGGCTATCCCCAATTCCCCACCCCCCACTGTTCACACCTCTTTTCAGTTTCCTGACCATCTTTACACATACCTTGTCTCTTCAGACACCTGATCCTAGTTTTTAGTTTGTTTGTTTTTTTTTCTCTCTCTCTTTTTCTTCTTGTCATATGATCCTAAACTGTATTAATTCTGTTTCTTTGTGAAAGTAAAAATTAAATCTAACATTATCCAGAAATAACATACATATCAGATATGGATGGAGGGAGGGAATTGTGTGGGATAAAGTATGTGGAGGAGAAATGGGTGCGGGAATCAGGTATAGGAAGAGCTATACGGGGATGGAGAGAGAATGGAAATCTGTGGTGGGAGGCACGCCCAGGTAGTCTATGCAGGTGAGTCTTCCTGAGATTCCTAGCAGTGGGAGATATGGAGCTTGATATGGACATCTCCTATAGACAGGCAGGAGCTCCAGTGGAGGGATAAGGACAGCAACCCACCCACAAAACCTTTGACCCAAAATGTATCTTGCCTACAAGATGTGCAAGGACAAGGTGGAATAGAGACAGATGGAATGGCCAACCGATGACTGGCCTAAATTGATACCTATCCTATGGACAAGATCCAATCCCTGACACTATTAATGACTCTCTCTTATGCTTGAAGACAGCTTGAATAACTGTCCTCTGAGAGGCCCCACCCAGCAGGCAATGGAAACACATGCTGAGAACTACAGCTAAACATTAGATGGAGCTCCTACAGTCTTGTGGAAGAGTTGGGGAAATGAAAAAGGGACACAAAGATATCTTGGACTCCACAAGAAGACCTAGAGAGTTGACTAACATGAACCCTTGGGGGCTCACCAAAGAATGAGAACAGGCTGGGCCTAGGCACCCCCACACAAACATAGCAGGTATGCAGGTCGGTCTCCATGTGGGTCCCTCAACAACTGGAGCAGGAGCTATCCCTCAATCTGTGGATCCTGCTCCCCTAACCGGGATGACTTCTCTGGTCTCAGTGGAACAGGATGTACTTAGTTCTTCAGTGACTTGAACCTGAGTGGGGTGATTTGAGGGGGGAATCACATTTCTCAGAGGATAAGGGGTGGGAGAAATTGGTTAAGAGCTGTTTGAGGGGATACTGGGAGGAGTGGTGGCTGATATTGAGATGTAAATTGAATTAATGAAAAAGTGTCAGGTGTATTTTTTCCTTTAAGTGTATTGTCAGTATGTATTTCCCTAGTATTTTTTCAGTCGCTATTTCAAGAAATATATTAAAAGCTAAAAGATAACTATTGATCTTATTTTCATTCCTCCAGGTGATAAAAGTTAACAGAAGAAATAGTCAAGACATCTGAAGGCAGTATTTCTTCATCTCCTGATGAGCTAAATGCCAGGTTCTAGGACTTGTCCCCAGAATGGCAATAAACATATCCATAAAACTGAATGGCACATTTAGTTTGAGAATATGTGTTTTAGAAAACAACATACACTAAAAACCAAGATGAAAACCAGGAACTTGTCTTACATTAAACATTAACAAAAGTGTCATTGTGTGTGTGTATGTGTGTGTGTGTGTGTGTGTGTGTGTGTGTATGTGTATGAAACTTAGAAGAGGAAGACAGAAAACAAGTTATCAGAGCAGTGAGGGACGGAATATTAAAGTGTTTATTAGGGAGACTCATGGATATAGCAAAAAAGGGTTTGACCATAAAAGATCATTAATATGGGGATGAAAAATAACTTTTGGAATTAGAAAAGTAAGCTCAGGAGACAGACACCACAGAGTATCCAAAATCCATAGAAATACTTGAAGATACTGCAAAGTTAATTGAGAACTTTGGGCCCATTTGTGTGGATGGATATTTAAAATAGTTACTGAAATAGACCATTTAAATCATGTCCTCAAATTTGCATATTTTATATTTTATATGCATTCTTCATGCATAGTGTGATCTCTTCTTTATTTCCTTATTTCATCACAACTTGATTGTGACTACTTCTTTTTCTTCTTCAGCCTCACAAGCCAATCATCTTTCACGTGTATTATAGTTTTCCCAGAACAGCAGCTGCAACGCTCCTTTCTCTCTGAGTGATTGCTTCTCTTATGGCTCCGCCTGACTGGTGCGGAGTCAAAGCAGGAGGAAATGACTGTTTGTATTGTTACCACTTTGTGAGCCAAATGGAAAATAGCTGTGCTTTGAGACACCTGTTTTGAGATTTCTCTAGTTACAGGAAATAGTCAAGCATAATACAAGTAAGCAACAAGATCGAATTGAAGTTTGAAAGAGCAGTACAAGGATGCTCACCTGCGAAGCCACATTAAAACAAACAGAAAACTTGCAAGAATCTTGGAGTAGCAGGTACATTGAATGTTAAATAAAACACTTCTCAGACTCTGCAGTTATCTGCTATCTAATATGCATCTGTTACTTGGAATATGACTTTTGTTTTTCCTTTCCCCAGACACATTGATCCAAATCAAAATGTCTACATAAAATTCTTGTGATGTAATTTATCAATTTTCCATGAAAAGTTGAAGCAAAGTTAAAAGCAGATAAAAGACTAGATTCCTATTTATTTCCAAAATGCAAGTCTGTACATCAAATATTCTTCTGCAAAATGTTATAATTCTTTAAGGGTACCACAATTTGGAATTATATGTAGATACCTTTAAAAGGATGACATTGAACATATAGTTAAAATTTGGTAAGATTTTAAAACTTGTGGTAATATTTTCTCATTAAAATGAATTCAGAAAATTTAATATTTTCATGTATTTTTGTTTTCTTAAATTTATTTCCTCTTTTTTTCTGTAAATTTCATTATTCAGTTCTGCTTTTCTACTTTTTCTACCCACCTGCACCTGGTTCAACTCCTTTGAGCAATTTCTCATTTCTTTCAAATTTATGGCATCCTTTATTTTGCTATTTTTATAATTATAATGTTATATTATATAACATTTTATGTGTCATATATTATAATACACATAGAATAATATATAAAGATTAATATATTATATATAATATGTAAATAATATTATACATATATAACATACACACACACATGAATGAGGACAAGTAGATACTGGATACTTACTAGTCCAGTATCCCAAAAAGGATCTTCTATTTCTGTGAGAAATCCTCTCTCGAAAATAAGACAGGGTACAATAAAGCAAAATACCAGATGACTTCCTTTGGCTTCTAAGTGGACCTATGCATCCATAAAGTCAGATGCGTATATCGCACAGGCACATACACATACAGGCAGAAACACAGAGATACACAGATAACACAAATACACACATGAATACGCTTATATACAATCTGCCATACAGAGATCACCTATACATACACATGTCACAAAAACAAGATATATATTATGTGTGTGTATATAATATTAATATATTGATCTATCTAGGAAGCTTCTAGAAGAATCTGTGTCTGCAAAAATCATGGTTTGGTTGAAGATGTCATGTGACCCGAGATGATGAGGTTATGTTTTCCTGTTTTACCTCACTAATTCTGAATTCTATGAGAAGGTTTCTAATTTTAAGGCTCTGCATTCATTGTGGAAGGGGATATAGGAAGACTGTAAGAGTTTGACAAACATGAAGTTTGCTATGAGATTAGATTATCTAGAAATGTCAGAAAATACATCCATAAATTCTCAACAACATGACTATACAAACATGTTCTGTGTTTGTGGGAAATATTAAGAAAGAACACTGACAAGTTTCTGCACTAGTGCCAGTAAGGCAATGGCAATCCACAGACCTCACTCTGCTGGGCCACACAGGGCTCCTCCTAGCCCACTAAAGGACCTGTGAATTCACCACGGGTTAGACCCACACTCCAGTGATCTGCCGGTCTGCCCACTTTCCAGCCCCCATTCGTCCAACTCTCCGGCAAAGGTCGTGAGCTCATATTGCTTCCTCACAATGCCCACACATCCCAATTCCCCTCTAGAAGCATGACTTTTAATGCTTCATTAGTTAGACAATTAGATTTATGTATAATTAAAATCGCAAATATTAGATGCCAATACAGTAATTTAAGCGTCAATTGATAATGATAAAAGCTTTATCCCAATATTTCTAACCTTATAACAACTTAGCTATTTGTGGCTACTAAATACCACATAGGTCAATATCTGAAGTCATTTCTGTTCACCCTTCCTCCCCTCCTCTGCCTGCAATCTCTGTCTGTCTCCCCAACTCCTATCTCAACAACCCCTTTGCTGTCCAATTATAGTCCTTTCACTGCCCCAATGTGATTGATCAGGAAATATTCTGCAACAGTTCTTAACAAGGACAACACCACGACATGCTAATACAAGCAGGGAATGCATATCAGCCTTCAACTTTTATCAAGGCAGTTAAGAAAGAGCAGGAGAAGCAGTATTCCCTAAGGCAGAGCACACTAATTGTTTATTCAACACCAAATGGTCATCCCTGAAAAAAAATACATACTACTAACTCAATGCATAAGTAGCAGGCTATATATATATATATATATATATATATATATATATATATATATATATATATAAAAATATGTGAGTGTGTGTGTATACATAATACACATATTTTAATATTTATTTTTAAATAAACATGTGTATAAATAGATACATACCTACATCACATACCTACACACACAGTGTGTGTGTGTGTGTGTGTGTGTGTATGTATGAATATAACAATACTCAAAGAAAAAGGGAAATGATTTTCAAAAATACAAAGAAGTACATAGGAGAATTTGGAGGGGAAAATAATATGATGTTATAATTTCAAAACTGCTATTTTAAAATAATTTATAATATTTTCCTATAAGATTAAGAGTCAGTCACCCACACTTGTCTTATTCCCTACAGAATGAAATTGCTGCTCCAGTGTCTGATTCCATCAGTTGTCTTGAAAGCTAACTCTTCCTCACATAGACCAGGCTTCAGCTCAATACACAAGACTAGAATCTGCAGAGGAACTTCAAGATGTATTCATCTTTAATTCTAATACACACTGAGAGTAAACAACAATGATACATGCAATGAGGAAACAATTGTCCTGCATATACAAACTTCCACCAAAATCATAGAATGAAACATGTTAGTGGTCTTTCTTTCTTTGTGGGTTCAAAAGACACAGTCTTGATTTTCTAATTTTAATTCCTCAGCTTGAATTAGTTCATGGAGATGATGAGATCTGACAATTCGTTTTCTGGAACAAGATGTTTTATGCTTTTTAATAGAATGAAGAAAGAACTCAGAATTTTAACATGGTAGTATATGGTACAGAAGGCAAATCTTGTTGTCATATGGAACTGAAAGCAAAGCTTTTGTATGCTTTATTTTAATACTATATTAAACTGTCATATCAAAGGAGTGAATACTTCATTGTCATTCAAGCTAGTTGATAATAATTAGTAGAAGAATCATGGGGACAGCATAGCTTACAGAAGAATTTATTTCCCAAGGCCCAGAGACAGTGGCAAAATATTTCATCTCATATTGGCTGTATTTTACTCTCAGTAATCAAAATCTGGTTAGACCAGTCATGGCCCTAGTGGAATACCTTCTACAATTACTATGCTAAATTCATAGAGCATGAAACCAAATTCTAATGACTTATTGCTATTCGCATAGATCAGTTCATCTGAGAAGTTTCTATTTGCATTAGATTGTGATTAATATAAACCCACAACTGACACATAATGCAAAGAAATTAATCATAGATGAAACAATATACCACACCATCTCCTGTCAAAACTCACTGAGGAAAAAGTGATAAAAGAAGGAAAGATCCAGAAATACTAGATGACTACAAAGACACGCTGCATGTTGGACACAGTAAGTCCACATATGAACTCACAGTTGATTGTGACAGTACACACAAATCTTATTTAAAACCAAACAAGAACAAATACCACTATGCAGCTGAATATGAGGTACAAAATGTAACCCAAACCTTAGCTGTGGAGCTAAAAGCAATTATGAAATGTTAGGAAATAAAGTATCTTTTATCCTAAGAGTGTTGTCACTGGTATGCCAACCACATACCCAAGTTGAAGAACACATACTCAAGAAGAGTTGGGAAACACAGTTGGACCTGATGGGCTTTGAAAAACAGACATAACATTGTGTGTGTAGGATAGCAGGGATGAAAGTCGAAGGACATGGAGGAGAAAGGGTGAATAACCTTAAAACAGTATAAAACATATTCTGTGAAGCTATATCCTCTTGCCTCAGCCTATTGGGTGATTTTTAAAACTTAAAGGCAGGAAATGTACTTTATTACTTCTGTCCTCACCATGGTAGATTTTGATGTAATTTTATGAATTTTAAATACATCAGGAAGAAAAAAAGTCACACATATTCATTCCATCCCAAAGTCACATGTGTGCATTTGTGTCTGAGCATGTCCCCCTGCCCCTGCACTCCCCTCACACACCTTAAGAACTACTAGATTGTTTTTAGAATCATCATATTACTCATACTGCCAAGAGGATTACTTCACATTTCATACCATTCCTAAAGGGTCATGAAGAAATAAATATTGCAATACACTTTCTCATGGGACTTCCCCTATCATTATTGTAATCACAAATACTGGATGGAGGGAAAAAAGTAGCATTGGGTCACCTTCCCTGTGTTAAGGATAAGTTAGGAAAAAATGTTGCTTTGGAAATAGTTCTTAATTGTCTATCTGCGATGCAAGGCTCCTTTTTTTTTTAATATACTTCTGGTATTTGCTGTAAACATGGACAACTGGAGCCAGGAAATGAAGTAACAATTAATATGTCTCAATGTTTTCTGTTTTCAGTTTTAAAGATATTATATGCGTGTGTATGTGCATATATGCTCTTGTGTGCTTCAGTGTGTGTATGTGTGTGTGTGTGCATGCGCACACACGTGCACGTGCGTGTGTGCAAGTGTATACTATGTATAAGCAGGTGCAAGTAAAAGCCAAGAGAGAATCTTAAGATATCAGCTGAATAAACGAATATTGGGCCCAGCCATATATATGTTCTAAAAACAAAACAAAACAAATAACAAAACAAACCAAAGAAAACAAAACAAAAATCAACAACAATCTTCTGGAAAGGCAACAAGTAATCTCAACCATTAAGCAACTGCTGAAAAACCTTCGCTTTTTCTAAAATATTTTTGATAATATAATACAGCTACAGTATTTTTCCTCCCTTCAAACTATTCCCTGATCCCTTTAAAATCAATGACCTCCTTTTTCCATTGGATGCTATTACATGTATGTATATAATAACAAATATATGCATACATATATATTAAATTCTAGAGTTTTGATTTGTTTTGTAAATGAATATATAAGTGAAATAATATTTTCTGTATTGTAAGTATTGACTTAGTATAATGTCTTCATATCCTCTACATTCAACATTTTGTGCAACAAAATAGAAAAAGTACAAAGAAAAAAAATCACACTAAAATGGCTTATTACATGATATTATCAGAATAATATGTGACGTACTTAGGATTTCTATAATTGTTTTAGTTTATCTTTTTCTGTAAGGCATATATCATCTGTTAAAACAGTTATATGCATTTTACTAAGTGATAAAACAAATTTATTAACAAAATATAAATTTACAACTAACAATTTTAACAGACAGAAACTGAAACTCTGGATCCAATATTATAGATAAGTTCTTCAAAACACTGAAAACAGAGAGTTAACACTAATCAACAAAGTCCTATAGACTTTGAAATAAAACATTTCTAAACTCATTTTGATATGTGAATTTTCTCAAAATAACCTGCTTAGTTTGTATAATACTGCTTTTATGTGTATTTTCAGGATAACCATTTGGTTTTGTGTAACAGTTTGGTGTACTATTCTTTGGGAAAAATATTTCTCTGACTCTCAGCATTTTGTTGCTTACAATCTTGGGGGCTTAGGGGTGTTGAGACCTTGTAGGCTTTTCCCAATCACCTCAGCATATATATTGATATTGTTCTTGGTCAGCTCTTGTCTGGGAATCTGAACTGGTGAGATTTTTTTGTTATAAATTCTGACATTCTTAAAATCTGAATCTTATTACATATCCAAGTTTGAAATTTTCAATAGATTGTTTTTATATGGTTAAAAATTTACTTATTGAAATGGTTGATTTTATTTGTGAGAATAATGTTTAAGCTAGAAACTAAGGAACAGTCCAAGAGAACAGAATTCTAATTACAAATACCTTTAGAAACACTTCAAGTGCGTATGAAGACTTACTTGAGTATTCTCATGATTGAATTTCATTATATTACTGTAAAATAGCTAAACTCGCCTGTAAGCTTATCTCATATACAAGCTGATCATTAGGGATCCATTATTAATGAACGAGGATGCTAAAATATGACAGCAAATCAGTTCCTAATCTCTTGTAAAAATATGACCCCTTATGCATATATTAAAACTCCCCAATTATTTTTTGAATAACACCATGTTTCAGAAAGTGAAGAATACTGATTAAATTGAATAATTGTAACAAGTTTAAGTCAAACTAATTGTAGTAATCCTAAAAATAGATGTTTTTCTAGACATAGAAAAAATTACTATAATTAAATTAATTAATATGTCCATGATCTTAATAGATTTACTGCTGTGAAGAGATACCATGATGAAGATAAATCTTATATAGGAAAATAATTAATTGAGGCTGGCTTACAGTTTCAGAGACACAGCCCATTATCATTATGGTGAGAAGCATGGCAGTGCGCAAGCAGACATGATACTAGAGGAACTGAGAGTTCTACAAACAGATCTGCACTCAGCAGAAATGGACTTTGGCACACAGCCAAAAGAAGGCTCTGATTCTATTCTGGGCACAAGTTGAGTTCTAAGGGACCTCAAAGCTCACCCCCACAGTAACACACTTCCCCTAGCAAGGCCACACCTTCTCCAACACCTCCTTATAATGCCATTCCCATGGACCAAGCATTCAAAGACAAGAGTTTATGGGGGCCAAACCTATTTAAATCACCATATGTAGCTTACCACAAGTGATGTGAAAGTCTTTCAACATTTCTCTTTTCAGAAAATTTCAATCTTATAAATAAAATATTACTATTGATTATATTTTTAACCTTACACTAGATCTCTGTCTTACCCACCATGCAAAACTCAAACATTATTCCTAACTCCTCAATCACTACAGACTTTTCCGTCTTGTTCCTAGCTAATCTATTTCTACCTGCTTCTATGAAATTTGTTTTTGTTTGTTTTGTTTTGAAAATGAATATGTGAGATATTTTCTGTATTAAGCATAACATTTAACATGATGTCTTCTATGTTTGACTATGTTCTTGTAAATAAAAACAATCTTCATAATGATGAGCAAGTATATACCAAAATTGAATAAAGAGAAGAAATTTAGTATTTCCTATGAGCAGTTTATGACCAGTGAATAGTGAAGCATAATGAAACATAATAAACACAGTGCTTAAAAATAGATATTGAGGGCAGTGGTGGTGCACGCCTTTAATCCCAGCACTTGGGAGGCAGAGGCAGGAGGATTTCTGAGTTCGAGGCCTGCCTGATCTACAAAGTGAGTTCCAGGACAACCAGGGCTACACAGAGAAACCCTGTCTCGAAAAACCAAAAAAAAAAAAATAGATATTGAAATAATATTAACAATTCCAAAAGATCAGCATCTTGGACCAAATGATATTATTGAAGATTTCTACAAAAACACTAAAATAAAGAATGAGCATTTATTCCCAAATTCCAACAAAAAAAAGCAGATAAGGGGGAGGTACGTCATGTTATGATGCCACGACCACCCTTCTGCCAAAAACAGAGATCATGCCAAGAAAAGAAAACAATAGGTTGTCATGTCTGATGAATATTAACACAAATTTTCTCAATAAATATTAAGGAAAATATATTCAGCTCTGTATGGAATATGAAATGGAGCAAGAAAGGGTAGATGGACGATTTAGAGGGAAGAAAGAAAAGAAGAAATGATGTAATTTAATCACAAAATTAAAATAAATATCAAAATACATAACATCAATAATTTTGGATTAACGTGTGCAAAGGTAGAGCTGTGATTTACCATTTGGACTTTAATCAATGACCCAAACAAATGATAATCTTAATTGATTCCAAAACCTGTTCTTGAAGTCTTACATACTTCTTTGATGAAATCTGTTTAGAGATAGGTCTAGAAAAAAATTCCCAGGCACAGTGAAGGGTATTTGCAAAACTAATTTGTTTGATCATAATCAGTTATGAATATCTGAAAGTATTTCCTCCAAAGTCAATTCAAGAAATAACACATACCATTACCAGTATCAAGAGTAAAAATATTGAGACCATAACAAGAAAAATCAGTAAAAGCATTCATGTAAGGACAGAAGAAAGTGGCAATATGATACATTTATCACTTCCTGAATATTTTATTAAATATAACAGTACAATGGGCTTAGGAAGTCACTGATGATAAAATTGATAAAGGATTTTTTCCATTACATTAATAGCTCTAACTCACATGATTATTGTCTCCCTATAGTTTGAACATGAACTTGTAAAATAAACATTATTTTTTTTTTATTTTATCACATCTTAACTGTGTAGTTTCTTCTTTTATATTTTGAATAATACATGGGTTGTATTCATATGAGATAATGACAAATGATTTTCTAAGTTAAAATTCATCACTTACAACTAAGCCTTGCAATGTAAAATTTTGAGTAGGGAAAATCTATATTCTGACTCTTCCCACTTTGTAAACACCATTAAAATATAAATGACAGTAAATGTTAAAAGGTAAAATACATTTTAAAATCTAGTTAGAATTTCAGCTTATTATTCAATATCAGAACTTTCAGTTTACTTTGATGTTACTTCCAAGAATATTATGGCCAGGTATTTCATTTAAAATAAAATTTCCTCATTTAAAAAAATAAATTTGCCCAGAAAATATAAAATAGTGGTAATACCTGCTTTAAAATTAGCAAGACATAGTTATTGAGTCAAAATCATTTCTACAAAGAATCTTATTTTAGTCTCTTTTTAAGATATAGGGATTATTATTGTATTTGTAGTCTCTCTCTGTGTGTGTGTGTGTGTGTGTGTGTGTGTGTGTGTGTGTGTGTGTGTGTGTGTGCTTGAGTGCACACATGTATGTGTGAGTAGAGAAAGCTTAACTAAAATGTCCTCCATAGTCTTGGGCATGGGAATTTGAATCTTGTAGATCTTGTAGTTGTGGCTGTTGTTTGGAAAAACTTAGGAGGAGAGATTGTACAAGAGGAAATATGTCACTGTGAATGCATTTGAAGTTTCAGAACTATGCACCATCCCTGACTTCTTCCTCTGCTTCCTCTTTGTTGTTATAGATGTGAGCCCTGAGCATACACCTTCCAGCCCCAGATGCCATGTCTGAAGCTTGTTGTCACAGTTCTTATCACAATGGACACCATTTCTATAGAGTTTTAAGCATAAATAACACCCTACTTTAAGTTCTTTTTGGAGAAAAGTTTTCTTCATCCCGTTCTTTTCTCAAGGCAATAGAAACGATAATGTCTATCTGTCTCTCTGTGTGTGCACATGCATACATGCATATACATACATATTCAAGTGCCAGAAGATGGAATTTAATCCTATATATCTAGAATGACAGATATTTGTAATGATGTGACATGGGTGATAAGAATTAAACTCTGTTTCTCTGCAAGAAGATTTAATTTCGCATAATTAAATTCTGAGCCACCTGTCTAGCCTATGCATTAGTATTTAAGTCAGAAATTCAAAGTTCTTGTGAAAATGGTATATTTAAATGCTTAATTCGACTTTCAGAGTCTTGAGTTCTAAAATATTATTCAGCAAATGATGAAACACTTGCACTTTTATGGCTCATAAAATTATTCTTAGGAATTATGTTTTGTTAATAGTACATATTTTAAATATTGAAAAATGTGTCATAAAAATTCTCTACTATCAAATTCAAGGAATCAAAGAGTATCTAATTATACTCTTTGAATTGCACTAAATTACACTGAGTTAAGGTAGAGCAGTGTAATTTGCTATTTACCAAAGAAGCTGTTTAACCTTTATTAAATGTTGGTGATTGGTGATTATGCACAGCAAGGGATAATATTAAGAATTAAAAAAAAAACCACAAATGGATAATTCTTCAAAATATAATTTTTATGTGTCACTTTAGCATCATTATTAAAAATAAATAATTAGACTCAATTCTTACATTTTCACAGTCAGTTAAGATGATTATACAAATGTTTTTTTTACCAATATTTTTATATCATGCATTTTATATATCTTTGATATGCAGAGAATTTCATTGCTTCTTCTTATGAAGTATGTGAGTTATATGTATTAATATTATTGATAGTCATTATTGTTGTTTTAGTGACTTTTAATTACAACCATTATAAAGAGTATTCTTGGAATATAATCAGATCAGAATTCTTGGAAACACAAAAGTGGGAGACTAGCAAATTTTCCAACTGTGGATATATTTTTTAAAGTATCTTCTAAATAGCATTTACAATATCTGGGGGAAATTAGAAAGACAAGGTTTGTCAATAACTAGGTACAAGCCTGAGGATATTTCCAATTCTTCTCTTCAGAGCAATTTTAACTGAAAAGCTTAAGTACAAACAAGTAGATAGACTTAATTCAGTTCCATTTCAGAAAAACAGCCTTACCTGAAGTTGTTTGGACATATTGGAATTGAACAAACAAGCTGTAAAGAAATTTTAATATGAACTAGAACTTATTCCCATGAGGTCCTTGGGTAGCAAAATCAAGTAGAGCCTTTAAGGATCTGATTATAAAGAAGGTTAAAGTTCATATGTCAGAATATTGGACAGATTAACTGAATGTTCTATTATAAAAGTGAGAGTAAGTTTTCAACCCTATGGTGGAATTGAGACCATCACAAAACCATTTTCCTCTAACCTGTCCTGTCTGCAAGTTGTGTGGGCAATGGTGGCTCCAAGCATGTTGGGGCAGCCAACCAATGACTGCTGTCACTTGAGACACACACCTACAAAGGGAGAACATTCTCAACACTGCCTGGATAGTCTGCAACTGGAAGCTCGTTGGCCCAGAAACTTAGGGTAAAACAAAAATGACTGGCAAAAAAGTCATTGAAATGATTCTGAGTGATATTCTTCTGTACTCACAGACAGGATTGCCTAACCCAATCATCATCAGAAAGTCTTCCCCCAGCAGGTGATGGGAACATATGCAGAAATGCCATTGAAACATAAGATGTGGTATATTTACACAATGGAATACTACTCTGCAATTAAAAACAATGAATTCACGAAATTCCTAGGCAAATGGTCAGAACTTGAAAATATCATCCTTAGTGAGGTAACCTAATCACAAAAGAACACACATGGTTTGCAGTCACTGATAAGGGGATATTAACCCAGAATCTCAGAATACCCTAGACACAATTCGCCTATCAATAGATTTCCAAGAAGATGGAAGGAGAGACCCCTGGTCCTGGAAAGACTGGATGTAGGGGAATGCCAGGACAGAGAAGCGAGAAGGGGTTGAATGGGGAAAAAAGGGAGGGAAGGGGGCTTATGGGACTTTCAGGGAGGGAGGAAACAGGAAAGGGGATATGATTTGGAATGTAAATAAAACAAACTTAGAAAATAAAAAAAAAAAGAAAAGAAAAGAAAAGAAACATTAGGCAAAGATCAGGGAACCTCATGAAGGAGGGTTTTGAAGAATTATAGGAGCCAGAGGGATTGAGGACAACAGGAGTACATGGCCTACACAATCAATTTAACAGGGCTCATACGGGCTCACCCAGACTGAAGAGCTAATCATGCAGACTGTTTGGTTCTATGTTAGGTCCTCTGCATATATGTTGTAGTTATTAACCTTTGGGTACTTGTGGGAATTCTATCAGTTGCAGTGAGGGTATCTGACTTTTTGGCCTGCTCTTAGGATCCATTTCTTCCTCCTGGTTTTTCTTGTTCAGCATTGATATGAGATTTTGCGCCGAAAGTCTTGTGATGATATCTTGATGCAATATTCCTGGAAGGCCTGGTCTTTCCTGAAGAGAAATGGACAAAGAGTGGAACTGGGGAAAGAGGGGAGGTGTAGAGTGGTGCTGCTGAGAGGAGTTGAGGAAGGGGAATGGCAATCAGAATTTATTGTTTGAGAAAATGATAAATTTTAAAAATAAAAATATAATACATTTTAATCAATTGAAACTAATAGTTTTGAAAATCACCTTCTGAAAAGTATACTTTAGTGTTTATTGAAATAAAGAGAATGAGGGTTTCTTAACACCGAAAATAGTTGAGAGCAAGAACATTTACTTGCTTAAGAAAAAAACAAGGATATAAGATGTAATAATATTTATATACATAAGGCTATAATATATGAATGTGGCTTTACCTGTGATTGATCTGGAGAGACATTTTTTCTTTACTAGAGAGAAATGGATTATATTCTTAGTTTTTGGGCCCCTCAAAAATATGTTCATCATAAAAACTCACTCTCTCTCTCTCTCTCTCTCTCTATATATATATATATATATATATATATATATATATATATATATAACCACAGTGTGTGTATGAATCATAATTTCTTTACACTTTATATTGGGTTCAGGAATCTCTCCTGAAAATAATAAAGTAAAAGCTCCTAGTTCTCTTAATTCATTGATCCTTTGAAGGCCTTGCATACATTTGCAAATCTATAATTTTTATTATTAAAGGTTCTCCTACATATCATATATGTTTGCAAGTACTCATAGTTTCCCTTGGAGATATTAGAGACAAGTTCTAAGTACCAGGTAGAATTGACCAAGTACAAAAGAAAATCAATATTATTGCCATCATTTTTAATTATGTAAGTTCTTTGGAATAAATAATGGGTCTTGATGTTGCTAAAGCTTTTGAGTTCCATATGGTTGCGATGGTATGAATCCTCTTACGTTTCTCTCAAAGTACAATTATTAGTATAATTGCTTTCAAATCACGCTTTGTAATGCTCATCAGAAATTCTTTACACAAAGTTGAATTGAAAGGCATGGTTCTCACTTCTAGTGTGGAGATTATGTGGCATGTCTCCCATAAACTAACATTTTATGAGAACATTACCAACTGGCAGAAAGCAAATCTGCTCTTGATTAATAAGCAACACTATGATTCTAAATAAGGAAGTTAAATTCAACTTGATGCTGTTATACTTTTAGATGTGCTGATATGATAGAAAAAATGTTATTGTATATCCATTATGAGAAAATGAATATGGGTATTTCTGGGTGCCTGTTTGAAGAGGACAAGCAGGGCAAGCAAGGGGAATAATGAGTTAGTGGAATTAGGTTGGAACCAAAGACAATCAGTTCAAGTCAAGAGAGTAGAAGTGGACCTCTCAGGTACTGATGCAATGTAAATGCTGAAGCAATTTTATGGAAGGATTTCAGAGTTAAGTCAATTAACTGTCAGAATGTGAGCCATGTTTTTTGGCTCCACAATCCTGTTTGTTGGTGAGGATTATACGTAAAGACACTTCATCATATAATAAAATCTAGGAAGTAAATCTATCACAGTTTTATTAAACAACACTTTTCTTCTCAGTGTCTCCCATTAGAGCCACCTTGATCTAGATATTAACGTGAAAATATTTGCTTTTGAAGACATATAGAAAGGATGTTTTTTATTCATTACAGAGAAAAGTAACTGTTTATCGTTTATTAATTAAGAGTCTCTTTAAGCCTTTTACATGAATTCTTGGTACTTCTGTCAGGAACTCACCGTACTAGTTTCTTCCTGCATTCTTCAGTGAAGAATGAAAGGTTAATCTTCGTAGTATTGCTTTGTTTGCAAAAATGTGTGAAGATATTTCCTTGGCAGTGAAAAAAAATGTAGAAGTCTTAATATTTTAAAACATCACTATGACACATAATCTTCTACTATTCACTACACAAGTTACATATTCAGTTTTTCAGAGTTTCAACTAATTGCTTATGAAAGTAAATAGAGCTTTGTGATATCCAGAAATTTGTTCCTTAATGTTTAACAATTTTCTATATTTTTGATTGTGTGCCTCCAAGCTCAAAATTTAAAATTCTGAGTAATATTGTTAATACATGTATTATCTGAGAGGTCATCAATTCATAAGTCCAGCAAATGTAATTACTGTCGTTATAATGGAGACCTTAGAGAGAATGCTTTCTCCTTTGCTAGTGATACTTAACAGAAAAGATGCTTTCAATGAATGAGGATATATCACCATATCCCTTTACCAGACACTGATTTTTCTAGAAACTTCTCAAGCTTTCCTGTCTCTAACTGCAGAGAGTGAATTGTTCCTGTCTAAAGGAAATGCAGGGACAAAAATGGAGCAGAGAACATAGGAAAAGTCATTTAGAGACCAGCCCAATTTAGAATCCTTCCATGCACATACACCAAACCCCAGACACTATTGCTGATGCCATGTTGTACTTGCAGATAGGAGCCTAGAATAGCTGTCCTCTGAGAGGCTCTACGAGCAACTGACTGAGACAGATACAGATACTTAAAGCCAATCACTGAACTGAGGTCAAGTACCCCTATGGAAGACTTAGGAGAAGGACTGAAGGAACTAAAGGGGATTGTAACCCCATAGGAAGAACAACAGTATCAACTTACCCCGACCCCTGGGAGCTCCCAGAGACTGAGACAACAATCAAAAAGCATCCATGATTTGGTCCTCTCCGACCCCCACCCAGCTACATATGTAGCAGAGGACTGACTTGTTTGGCCTCAGTGGGAAAGCTTGCCTTTATGTCTTTAATAATTTAGAAACTTGATGTCCCAGAGAAGGAGGAACTAGTGGTGTGAGGTAGGACTGGGTAGGTGGGTGGGTCAGGGAGCACCATCTCAGAAGCAAAGGGGAAAGGGGTTGTATGAAAGACATGATGTAAATAAATAATCATGCAATAAGGACACATGCTCCACTATGTTCATAGCAGCCTTATTTATAATAGCCAGAAGCTGGAAAGAACCCAGATGTCCCTCAACGGAGGAATGGATTCAGAAGATGTAGTATATTTACACAATGGAATACTACTCTGCAATTAAAAACAATGAATTCACGAAATTCCTAGGCAAATGGTCAGAACTTGAAAATATCATCCTTAGTGGGGTAACCCAATCACAAAAGAACACACATGGTACACAGTCACTGATAAGGGGATATTAAGCCAGAATCTCGGAATACCATAGACACAATTCGCATATCAATAGATTTCCAAAAAGATGGAAGGAGAGACCCCTGGTCCTGGAAAGACTGGATGTAGGGGAATGCCAGGACAGAGAAGCGAGAGGGGGTTGAATGGGGAACAGAAGAAGGGAAATGGGCTTATGGGACTTTCGGGGAGGACAGAAATGGGAAAGGGGAAATCATTTAAAATGTGAAAAAAAAAACTTAGAAAATTAAAAAAAAAAGGAATTAAACATAGTCACACACTTTTCCATTATAAAAAATGATGCCCCATTTTTTTGTGATACTTTGGCAAAACAGACAAATAAATCTCTCCTATTTTGGACTAATAGCATTTTATTTGTTATCCATAATTGTGTATATGTAGATTTTAATAAAAGAATGATTATGAGCTTACAAAATGTAGAGATTTGTATTATTCATTGTGATAAATTTCTTCACTTAATTATTAACCTCTCTACAACTTTACTTTTCTCTAAAAATATGAAGTAGTTATTTAGTAGATAATATTATACTCATTTCATTTTAAGTAACATGCTTCATTATTTGATATATTATATGTCATTTGGTATATTATTGCATGCAAAAAAATAAAACTACACAATACAATTTGAAAGTAATTTTCAATATAAAAACCATGTAGTATAAGTTAAGGTAAAGCATTATGCTCATATACACACAATTGGTACATGAACTCTCATTTTTTTTTTTATATATGTCTACTAACAGAAAAGATCCTGAATTCTTATTTCAAGGTACTTAAGATTATAATATTTTCCTAAACATCAGCATTTAATCTTATACATTAGTCTTATCACCCACCCCCAGATTGAATCTTTTGATATTTCCCAGAACTACAACCTGCTTACCTACTAAACTTTCTACTTCACTAACTTTCTAATAACAAGTTACTTCCATAAACTTTTGAATAGCTAGTAGGGATAAACTTTTGAATAGCTAGTAGGGATTGCAGGTCTTCACACACACAGACACAGACACATACCACACACACGCATGCACCACACACATGCACACACACACACACACACATATATATATGTATATATATATATATACATATATATATATATGTAAGAAATAGTGATCAGAAAACCTAATAGAAAGGTGAGTCTCAGGATCATTAACTGTATACAGATGCCTAGGATTTTAATATATTAATTTTGTATCTCGTATGAAGGTACACATGAATGTGAGAGAACTGTGCTATGTAATTAACTGATGACTACCTGTTTGGTGACTGATGTCACTAATTGTTCTTAATAATCTATTATGTAATACTGAAAATGGATTTTGTACCATAATGCTCAGATTATATGTAATTTATTATACTTCAGAAAAGCATATCAGTCTGAAGCTTGTTACTTTTCTTCTTTGTACAGTGTTCTTAAAATATATAAAATATAAAATAAATCAATCTTCAGGTATTTGCCTCAAGTAATTTTCTATACATTATTACTCAGCTACCCTGGACATATAGGTTGAATCATGAGAAACAAAGTTTTTCTCCCTGACATTTCCTTGATCCTTCAACAACAGGTATTCTCTCTCCTGTCACCTATATTTGAATTTAAATAAATGGGTTCATGTATCACATCCATTAATTTTATTCATCCACTATTATCTGTGTCATATAATATACTTCATCATTCATTTATTGGTATGTTTTCAGCTTTTTGTCAGTAGATGCAAAATCAATATAACAATTATTGATCAATAAATAACAACTTTGATCAATAAATGTATTTCTTTTGTGAATATATCATAGGAATAAAATTACTGATTGAGAGCCAAAGCATACAATTAAAGTATAAGTTGATGCTTTAATTTAATAGAAAATATAAATAATCATAGTAAAATAACATTCAGAAATATATATTAATAATATTATTATTAATATTACATGTCAAGCATAAAACATATTTTTCTTCTTTTTAAAAATTATTTTATTTATTTACATCCCAAATGTTGCCTACCTCTCGGTCCCCCATTACACACCCATTTGCCTCTGAGAGATTCTCCCCCAGTATCCACATACCCTGTGACATTCAGTCTCTACAGGACTAGATTCACCTTCTCCCACTGAGACAAGACAAAGTAGCCTTCTGCTACATACGTGCCTAGGGCCTCAGACCAGTCTGTTTATGCTCTTTGATTTGTGACTTAGTCTCTGAGAGTTCCAAGAGATCAGGTTATTTGCCACTGTTGGTCTTCTTATGGGATTGCAATGCCTTTCAGTTCCATCAATCCTTCCCTAAATCTTCCATAGGGGTCCCTGACCTCAGTTCAATGCTTGGCTGTGTGTATCTGCATTTGTCTCTGTCAACTACTGGTAGAGATTCTCACAGGACAGCCATGCTAGACTTCTGTCTACAAGAACAATATAATATTAGTAATAGTGTCTGGGATTGGCGCCAGTCCATTAGATGGATCCCAAGTTGTACCTGTCACTGCTCAGCCATCTGTTAGTCTTTGCTCCATTTTTGTCCCTACATTTTTTTTTTAGATAGGAGCAATTTGGAGTTGAATGTATTGTAGGTGGGTTGATGTCTCTATCCCTCCACTAGAGATCCTGTCCTCCAGACTACTGGAGGTGATTTCTTCAGGTTCCATATGCCCACTGTTGAGCATTTCGGTTAAGGTCACCCACATTGATTCTTGGGAATCTCCCCCACTCCAGATCTCTGGGATTTTATAGAGGTTTCCCTACATCATGGACCACAATGAACAGCTGCATATTTGCATTCATTCTCCTGTCCCACTGAGACTGTCTCCTCTTTAACCCCATACCCGATCTTGCCCACCTTTCACCCTCCCACTCCCCTTTCCCTTCCAGGTCCCTCCCATCTTCTGCCTCCCACAACTATTTTGTTCCCATTCTAAGTGGGATTTAAGCTTATTTGCATGGGTCTTCCATGTTTAACTTCTTAGGAACGATGAGTTGTATCATGGGTATTATGCAAATGTTGGCTAATAGCCACTTATAAATGAGGACATGGATTGTATGTACTTCTGATTGTATGTACTTCTGGGTCTGGGTTACCTCACTGAAGTTGATATTTTCTAGTTCCATCCATTTGCCTGCAAATTTCATGATGTCCTTGTTTTTACTAGCTGAATAGTATTCTCTTGTGTAAATGACCACCTTTTCTATATTGTTCCTCTATTGAAGGACATCTGGGTTGCTTCCAGTTTCTTGCTATTGCAAATAAGGCTGCTACAAACATACTGGAACATTTGGATATGTTCCCGGGAGCAACACAGCTGGGTCATCAGGTCGAACAATGTTCAATTTTTTTGAAAAACTCAAGATTAATTTGCAGAGTGGTTGTACCAGTTTTCTTTCTTTTTTTTTTCTATAGTTTTTTTTTTTTTATTTACATTCTGAATGATTTCCCCTTTCCCGGTTCCTCCCTCCCCAAAAGTCCCATAAACCCTCTTCCCTCCCCCTGTTCCCCATTCAACCCCCTCTGGATCCCACCAACAATAGATTCCCTTTTATTCATATCCTCTCCAGCATGTGCTGTCACTTGAGGTTTTTTATAAATCTTACCTAATCTGATTGGTGTAATGAGGAATCTCAGGGTTGTTTTGAGTTGTATTTCCCTGATGCCTAGTGATGTTGAACATTTCTTTAAGTACTTCTCATCATTCATGATTCATTTGTTGAGAATTTACTGTTTAGCTCTATAATCTCATTTTTAAATTGGGTTATTCTGTACTTTGGAGTCTAACTTATTGAGTTCTTCATACATCTTGGCTATTAACCCTCTATCAGATGTAGAGTGAGTGAAGGTCTTTTCAAAATCTGTAGGCTGCCAGTTTGTCTTATTGACAGTGTCATTTGCCTTATAGAAGCTTTTCAGTTTTATAATGTCCCATTTTTCAACTGTTGTTCTTAGAGCTTGAACCACAGGTATTCTGTTCTGAAAATTTTCCACTGTGTCAATGAGCTCAGGGCTATTTCCCACTTTCTCCTTTATTAGATTGAGTATATCTGGTTTTTTGTTGAGGTCCTTGAACAACTTGGACTTGACCGTTGTGCAGGGTGATACATATGAATCTATTTTTATACTTCTACATGTAGACATCCAGTTAGACCAGCACCATTTGTTAAAGATTCTTCTTCCATTGTAGAGGTGTGGCTTTTTTTTGTCAAAAATCAAGTGTCTGTAGACATATGGGTTCGTTCCTAGGTCTTCAGTTCTATTCTATTGACCAATTTGTTTATCTCAGTCACGACCAATACAATGATGATACTATTGCTCAAAAGTACAGCTTGAGGTCAGTGATGGAGAATCCCCAAGAAGTTCTTTTATTGTTAAGAATTGTTTTTAGCTATCCTGGGCCTTTTTTTCTATATGAATGAGAATTGCTCTTTCCATGTCTGTGAAGAATTGTATTGGAAATTTGTTGAGGATTGCACTGAATCTGTACATTGCTAATGATAAGATGGTCACTTTCACAATGTTAATTCTACTTATCCATGAGAATGGAAGAACGTTCTATGTTCTGAGGATGTCAATTTCTTTTCTTCAGGGAAGTTCTTGTCATGCAGATATTTCACTTGTTTTGTTAGAGTTATAATAGTGTATTTTGTATTATTTGTGGCTATCATGAAGGCTCTTATTTCCTTAATTTCTTTCTCAACTTATTAGTGTCAAGGAAAGATCCTGATTTCTTTGAGTTAATTTTACATCCAGCCATTTTCCTGAAGGTGCTTTAAAGCTGTAGGATTTCTCTGGTAGAATTTTGGGGGTTGATTATGTATACTATCATATCACCCATCAATAGTGAAACATTGACTTTCTCCTTTCCAATTTGTATCCTTTTGATGTCTTGCTGCTTTAGCTAGAACTTCAAGTTGTATATTGAATGTATAGGAAGAAAGTGGGCAGCTTGGTCTTGTCCCTAACTTTAAAGGAATTGCTTCAAGTTTCCCTTCATTTAATATAATGTTGGTTATTGGTTTGTTGTACATTGCTTTTATTATGTTTAGGTATGTGGCTCAAATTCCTCATTTCTCTAAGACTTTTAACAGGAAGTGGTGGTGTATTTTCTTCTCTAAGACTTTTAACAGGAAGTGGTGGTGTATTTTCTTGAAGGATTTTTCAGTATCTAATGAGATGATCATGTGATTTTTTCTTCAGTTTGTTTATATATTGGATTATGGTGATGGGATTTATATATATATATTGAATCATCCTACATCTTTGAGATAAAGTCTACTTGATTGTGGTGATTGGTGGCTTGGATATGTTCTTGGATTCAGTTTGTGAGAATTTACTTGGCATTTTCAGTGATGGTCAAACATGAAATTGGTGTGAAGTTACCATTCTTTGTTTGATCATTGTATGGTTTAGGCCATGATAACTATGGCCTCATAGAATGAATTAGCTGGTGTTCCTTCTGTTTCTATGTTGTGGAATAGTTTGAAGAGTATTAGTACTATATCTTCTTTGATGGTCTATTAGTACTTTGCCCCAAAACATCTGGCTCTGTCTATCTTTTTTTGCTTATTTTGTTTTGTTTTGTTTGTTGGGAGTGTTTTAATGACTGCTTCTATTTCCTTAGGGGTTATGTGCAGGGGATGTGGCACCATATCACCAGATAAAAACTTGGTAAGCTCATGTGGATTCTGAAACCTAGGTACCCTCATACTTGAAGAAGGTAGGAGTTTTAACTACTCCAGACCTAGAACACATGACCTCGATTCCCCGCAGATAGGATTGTTACAGTCAGTCACATATGGGCAGCATCCAAAGCCTCCTCCTTTTAGACTCTCAACCCACTCCAAAATATATATAAGACCCTGTGCACAAATAATAAAGGCACTTTTTTTTGTTTTTTTTGTTTTTTGTTTTTTGTTTGTAATCAAAGACCCTCTGAGCACTTTTGTCATATAGAGCTGTAACACTTAGAGGAAGAGAAATTCTATCCTAAGGCTTTGGCAGCTGGAAGCTGAGCAATCCTACCATTGTCTCTTCTCATTCTGTTACCCCAACCTCAGTTCATAGCTACAGCACTGCACCAACTCCAGAGCCATGGTGGCTATGGAAGAGACCCAGAACTTGCATATATATTATGCCACCCCTCCTACCAGGTTGCCATGTACTCCTCCCCCAAGATCTCCGCAGAGAATGTCCAGTACACAGACCAGCAGTTATGGGAATATATAGAAAGTTTATCTGGTCTCTACTGAACTTTGGTATGTGCTGTCTGTATAGAAAAATCATCAATGTTATTTAGATTTTCTAGTTTTGTTTAATATAATTTTTTTGTAGTAAGATCTAATGATATTTTTTTTTAATTTCCTCACTTTCTCTTGTTATCCCTCTCTTTTAATCTCTGATTTGGTTAATTAGAATTTTGTTAATTGTGGAGTATACCTACTGTTTCTGTGCTTTTAGTTAGTTTTACTAAGGGATTTGTCTTGAGTTTATTTTTTTATATTCAATTTCATTTCCACCAAGAAATTAGGCCATGAGCAAATAGCTAAGATACTTTGCTTTTGCAGCTAATCCTCCCATCTGAGTCATTTTGAGGCTGGAAACTGCAGCCTCCAGTTAACACTTTAAGTGACATAGCAAGAGGCTAGAGAATAGTAGCCTGCATGAATTGGGCAGCTGTAAAGTTGAAGTATCAGAGAGAAAAGGGAGACTTATCTCTTCCCTTTGTTCTCAGTACTTATGGGACTCTCAGAACATGTATTCACATGGGAAAAACATCACTTTCCCATCTGCATATAAATTCAGTCAAAATTGAGTAAGAGGTTATAACAGAGTATATCTATATACATATAATATACTACGAGCAATTATCTGGCTAACTTTCACTATTTGTTACTAGCTTGCCTGATCATGGAAAGTTTAAGACTGTAACTAAGTCATCCTTGACATTTTGTTGAGATAAAACCAGTCAATATCTCCTGCTTTTACACCTGGGTCCTGTGGTGTACATCTTCTTTATGACCTTCAGGTAATGGTTTCTGTAACCCCTTGGAATGGGCCCTAAGTTTTAGAAGTCTGCTGTCATCTAAGAAGTAAGTAAGCAATCCTGTTGTCAAAGGGAAACAAATAATCTCCATTTTTCAGGGAAATTATTTATATCCTAGCTAAAGGCATCTCTCATCATCAATAAATGGAATTTAAAATTAGAATCTTATTCTTCATATATTTTATAGTATACAGGGCTTGTTGTATTAACTGAGTTCTGATGGTGCCAAATTACATTGGCTTCTGTTGATTATATTCTTGCACTTGTCTTTCACCATCTGTATGTCTCTTGTGTTAACTTTCTTTTGTGTCTTAGGTTGGAGCAGTGTTCCCTGAAGGCAGGCAGAGCTGTGTGTCCTAGGTTAGAGGAGGCCTCCTGGGAGGCAGACAAATCTGTGGGTGGGGAGCAAGCACACCAGTTTGCCCCATATTTTTCTTCTTACAGTCAATATAAAACACAATATTTTTTTTCACTTTATCACAGTTGGGTATGTGTTTTGTCGATCATCATCATCATTACCATCATCATCATCACCATCTTTATTTTATTTACAATAGTTTGTTTTTCATATTATATATGTTCATTATTGTTTCTCTTTTCCCAACTGCTTCCAAATACTGCCAAATCCATAATCACAGGAATCTACACCCTTTTGTTCTTTATGTCTTTCTTTATTTACTTCTTATAAGAAACAAAGTAGCCAATGGTCTGGAGTCAAACTCTAAAATAATTGTAATATAAAAGAGAACTTCCTGTGAGTCAGGGCCTTTAATCCAAATGGCACTGGGTTAAAGTTATTATATTTAATTGGGTATATACAATTCAATTTAAAAAATAACAGGAAATGATGAGAAGAACTACCAATCAATCCATAATACAAAATTTATTTAAAAATTAAAACAAGGCTGCCCCAAAGGAATTGTCTATTAATATATGTATATATATAGATATTGATATATAGATATAGATATAGATAGATATAGATATAGAGACCTATTAATATGTATTGAAGAAAAATACTTATTTTTCTTTTCTCTCTTCTTTATTCCACTTTTTATTAGAATTTTTAACAAAGCATTGGGATGACATAACTGTATTTATGGTTCTAGATAAAATATACCTTGATCCTTCTGATACAATTATAAATGGTATATCATTGGCGAAAAGCCAGCATTGACATCCAAGTGTGATTTACAGGTAACAAGTGGTAAAATGTATGTGTTCTTTAAATAGATGTAGAATTTTTAAATAAGTGGGATATGGATTAACTGATGACTACAAAGTCCTAAAATTCATAAAATAGATATAGAAAATAATTTCATTGCTTTAAGCTTTCATGATTCTAAACATCTATACCTCAGAGAAGTCCTCTAAAGGGTTCTATACTCCAAGCAAGATAAAAGATGTATATATTGATTTTACAATTATTTCATTATTCCTGTAAAAAAATGGCACTTTGCATGTCAGTTACTTATTCTTTCCCAAAGAGTATTGTTTTGGGGCTTTTAATCAGAACAAAGCAATTAAAACCTTTATATGCAACACATTCGTTTTTACAAGGAAGTTGTGATACAAAGTTTTCATACACATTGAAAAGTTTACATATTTTTGTAAAAGTCTTTTCTGCACTCATCCCCAAATATTATTACCCTTCCTACTTTATGCATCTTTTCCTTTGGCACCATCATCTACTCATATATTTTTATATTTACAATTAAGCCATATGACATAGAGAACATTAACAGTCTAATTAGACTGAGAAATGTCAACTTATTCATTCTCAAGTTATCATGAAATAGAAAGAACATACTAAAGCACTGGTCTGTGTCCAGGAGTCAGCAACATTATAAAATGTTGAATAAATAGCAAACACAGGTACAGCTACAATTTATGTTCTCACATTGACAGTAATTCATTATATTATTATATAATGCTTCTACTTTATATTTTATTGGCTTCTATGCCCCATCTTTATTGCCTTGAGTAGTTAATTTCTTGTCCTCACTTTATAGGTTGAGTTTAGAGATGCTCAAGCTGTAGCAACAGAAACTTATAAACTGTCTTTCAGATCTCAAGTTCTACATTGTCCACTGAACACCTATTCCATTATTACTCTATATCTGATTAAACTTAAATATATTAAATGTGATGTTTATTTTCCACTTTGCTCAGTATACAACACCATGGCTCACATTACAAGCCCTTCCAATTTTATCATCTACTTTATATGAAAGATGAAAAAGTCTGTACACCATACTAAAATATGCTGACCACAACATATAAAAAGTAAAACTTTAAAAATGACATTTCTTTATTTGTCATGTGTCTAAGGTCACAATTTATGACATCAGTATTGTAGTCAATGGAGGAGTTATATCAATTAGATTGTCACCTGTGTGGGTTCCAGTGATAGAACTCAAGTCATCAAACTTTGTAACAAGCACTTTTTCTCACTGAGCTATTTCAGGCACCCAGGAAGAGTTAACTTTTAAAACATTACATAGCACAGCTTCAAATAATGAGAATATTGGTTTGAATTATCAATGATGTTTCAAACAACCACATTTTTCCCCACTGAACACACACATACTGCTTTGTGGATGCAGTAGACAGGCTGTCATACATGTACAGTTCAAGGCAAACATTTTTAAGATTGTGAGCAGAATTTCAAAAGCCAGTATTTTCAACAGTGTGAAGTGGAATGCTGATATTAAGGGAAATCTCATGTCAGAGTCCAGACGATCTTCTTCCACAGAGCAAGTCAAGTGTCCAAACATACTGTCAGGACTTAACAAAGCTGTTAACCCTCTTTCTTTGCATGCTGCGAAGGCAAGTCACAACCTGCCTATAATAAAGCACCACCTGGAAATTTCAGAGGGGAAGATTTCAGGCTGCATTCCAAAGCCAAATGGCCCTCTTCTTGAATTTTACTGTAACACAAATTTGCTGGGGAAAAACAAGGCTAATAGTTAAAATTATTGCAAGAATTTCCCTGAGCTGAAGCTGTGATGAAGACTGGAATTACCAGGTCATATATGGGAGGCATGTATAGAGAGATCTTATGGATGTTCAAATTTATAAGAGAGACCAAATGTTTCTAAAAGGCTTTGTCAACACATTAAACACTTGACAACTGTAAGAGATTTATTCCAACTTTACTAAACATGAAGTGCGATGTGATTTTGCAAATATAAATTTTATCATTCTAATGATATGTATGGGAAAACATTCTCTAAGTCTATGAGACTTCAATAAAATGTACACAGATATCTATACATATTCATATTTACATCTTTTGGAAGATTCTGATATGTAAAGGTTGTAGTATACCATGACTGAGCAACAACTTCCCTAAGATTATCACAAACTGGAGGACTTTCTTTCTTAGAAGGGCTTCTCCTCTACCTTATCTGGGGAGCCCCATTCCAACTCTCTATTTGAAGAATGTCTTGTAATTCTTGGCAAAATTAAAGGTTCAACTTTCTGAGGTGCCTCTCTCTCCATGCAAATGAGTTATTCCCAGTACCTCAACTCCCATCCAATGAAACTTCATCTTTATAAATAATTATATGTTTATTTGTATATCTACATATGTCAGATGGTAATGAATGGGTGATAGTTTTTAATGATGGTGAATACAGAGGTGATGAAATTTAAATACTTTGAAACCCATTGTTAAGCCTAAATGAAAATCATATATTATTTATATAGTCATTGAAAACAGACCACAGATACAAATGCAAAATTTGAAACTTTAAAATTCTTAGATGGCAGCACAGTGAGCGGCTGTGTGCCCGTAAATATCACTACTTTCATATCAGAGAAATATAAAATATTTACTCAGCGAAACTCAGAATTAAATGTCAGTAAAGGATTGAGAAAAATTTGAGGAGAAGGAGTTCTTTAATGGCTGGCATCCTAATATACTCAGTAACGAGAAAAAACATGCAGCTCAGTGTAAGGAACAATGTTTGAGACAACAACTCATAGGAGATTTATGGTGAGTTAATATCAGTTCAAAAGATAGAAACAGCACATACCATTAGGAACTGCACACTAAAACAAAATCAGCAAACAAAGTGCATGCTTTAATTCTAACAATCCCAGTGTCTTCGAGTGCACTTAAAGGAGATTTGAATAACAGCTGAGTCACATACAGTAGGTATGACAACTAGTATAATATGAGCCATTGAAGGGAGCAAAATGAGTTAAAACACATCCAAAAGCCCAATCTACTAAGAAATGTCCCAAATTGATCTTCCTGAGAGCATCCTGAGGAAGCTTGACTAATCAAATAGTTTGACTGAATTCATGACATTTTATTTATCTGACATTCATTAGTATGGCATTTAATTAAGTGAAGTAGTTGACTGGTCAATAGTGAAATAAAATTTAAACATCACAATTGGAACTAAAACTGGAGTTTATATATATTATGGTTTTGCAAAGTAATGTAAAAAATAATCACATAATCCATGCCATAATTCAAGACAGACAGTCTACAGATGTATAAATATGTGCACAACAAAAAAGGAATTTATACAAAAAAGTACATTAGGAAGTAAAAGTAATGTTTTATTATGATAAAAGGAAATATAAATATTTATTGTATATTTAGAAAGATTTGAAAAAAATTATGACAGTTTAAACAAAGAAATAAAAATTTAAATGCTAAACACTTTAGTATTCATTGTTTAAAAGAAAAAAATAACACAATTAGTGGTAACTCATTATACTAAAAAATTATTAAGGATTTATATTCTTCCATATATATACTCAGTATGAAACTTGTGTTTCTTGTTGTTGAGTAGGGCTTAAATCCAACTGGACAACTTTGGTTTCCAGTGATATGTGAAGCCACATATATACCTTTAAGTATGTCTTACCGTGTATTGAAGTGCTGTTATTCATAGGGATTGTAGGCAAAAAAGAATTTTTTTATTAGATATTTTCTTTATTAACATTTCAAATGTTATCCCTTTTCCTAGTATACTCTCCAAAACCCCCCTATCCCATCCCCTCTCCCCCTCTCATTTACCCACTCACTCCCACTTCCCTGTCCTGGCATTCCCCTACACTGGGGCAAAGAGCCTTCACAGGACCAAGAGCCTCTCCTTTCATTGATGTCTGACATGTCCACCCTCTGCTACATATGAGACTGGAGCAATGGTTCTCTCCATGTGTACTCTTCGGTTGGTTTATTCTCTTTGCTTGCTTGGAAACTTCCATAGTATTTTCAAGAGCACTGAAAGCAAAAACACAGGAAATAGCCATGAGAGGCAATCAAAGTAAGTATGATTAATATATATTGTTTTTAGATATACTTGGACTAACATGATCAACCCATCAATGGGAGGTTCCTTATGGATAATACTGGGAGTTTTATTAGCAAAATGTTCTTGGACAGACCATGTAGGTTCTTTTAGTACAAACACACATTATGATGTGCTTAAAATAATAAAAGCTGTCATCTTATGATAAGACCACGTAGGTTCTTTTAGTACATATACACATACAGACACACATGCACACACACACACACATATCCTATTGTATGTAATTTTTCATAAATATAAATAACACATTCCTTGTGGCATTAGAAAACAACTATGTTATTATTAGTTCCTCCTTATTTTTTGTGATTTCCTCTTCCTCAGTTGAATTACTTTCCATTAATTTAATTTACCACTTCTGTACAATGAAAACTTCACATCTTTGAAGGAAAAGATTGAAAAGATTCTAGGAAACACAACTATATTCCATGATCATTTATCAATATTTTTAATATATAAAATCTTACAGGTTCAATGCAATTTTAGTAAATATGTACACCTTCTTCATATAAATAGAAAAATAATCAAAATTAATATATAACCAAAGGCACAATGGTTTCAGATATTGTGTAAAGTTTACACTTATATTATCCAAATAATAATTTCTCTTCCCTCATGTCTTGTTTTAATCCAGACTAAGACTTATACCAAGAATCTCCAATCTGAAGTTAGTGTGAACATTTCCTAGCATTCATTATCTGCCTTGTCAATAAATGCTGATCATTTAATCACCCAATGGCTTGACAGAAGAGAGAATAGGGTAGGATATCTATGAACCAAAGGAAGGAGAGAGAAAGAATCAGAGAGGAAGGATTTCCAGACAGAGATCATGGAAATCACCTGAAGTCCCAAAAGCAAGATCAATAATAATCTGCAAGTATCATGGGATGGGGAGGAGAAGTAGCCAGATTAGTATAGAACATAAAGATAGATCATTTAACTGCTCAGCTACTGAGGTGCAGTTTTAAGTAAATAGTAGTTTTTCTGTGTAGTTATTGGGGAATAGTATAAGATGTTTTGATAGAGTCACCAGATTAATTCATTCCTTCTAGTGGAAAGGATCTCAAAGCAAATAATATTTTGGTTCATTTGGAAAATGTACATTTTTATGTAGTCTAGATTTTAAATTCTGATGATTATCTACTGTACTATTATTGCTTTAATTGGAAAACTTTTCTATATCTGTATCTACATATCTAAGGCAATTCTTGATGTGTTTCTCCAGTGAATTCAGTTTGTAAATTAAAGGGTTTCATTTTTATTTTGGTTTTTGGTTTGTAATCTACTTTGAACTGATTTTTAGGCTTGGTGAGAGATATGGATTTTTTTTCATTCTCTACTTGTAGATATCCACATAGCCCACAGCAGTTTTTAAGAAGACAATCTTTGTGTGTGTGTGTGTGTGTGTGTGTGTGTGTGTGTGTATGTGAAAACAAAGAGCTATGAAGGGGCTCTCATGATCCTTTATTTTGTACTTTTATCTGTTTTGTTGCCAGTATCATGGTAATATTGTCATGGTGAATTTGTAGACAACATCTACAGTCATCCTACTGCTGTGTTGTTGAGAGTAACAAGGAAATGGCACTGAACTATGTGTCAACAAGTGATCATAAAATGAAAACTTATTCATGTACAAAATGGAATTTTATTCAGCTTTGAAAAAATAGATTAAAATTTGCAGAAAACAGATCTGGATATTATTATATTTAATGTAGTAACTGACACTAAATAAAATGTCCATATTCTTTTCTTATATGTAGATCATAGCATATAATGTGCAAGTTTATATGCCAGTGTGGGTCTAACCTAAGACTATAAAAGCATGCAGAAAAACAGATGATGAGGCAGTAGGAGCAGGAGTAAAAGGATAGAGAATACATGTGTAGAACATGTATTTAGGGAATAAGGAAGGAAAGCAGAATGGAAGAAAGAAGTAAATAATATCTGTAAGGAAGAGAGGCAGTAATGAAAACCTGAAAAATATCATACATTGGTTGAAAATGTCATAGGAAAAGCTAATACTGATTAATCCTTGTTCAATATCAAGTGGTTGACCCCAGGGATGTGATTACAAGCACTATAAATCAGACTAGGTAGGTTATGTTTGGAAATGTGTGTGTGTGTGTGTGTGTGTGTGTGTGTGTGTGTGTGTGTGCATGTGTGTACTTGTAGCAATGATCAAAAGATATAAAGGTTATGATTTTGAAAGAAAGCATGCAATAGTGTATAAGAGGGCTTGGAGGAATGAAAAAAGAAGAACTGATATAATTACATTATACTCTCAAAACATAAAAATGTAAATAATGTTCTATCATGTGACACAATACAATGCACAGAACAATGAATACATTCAATGAAACTTTTAAAAATGAAAAATTGGATAAATAATTAGAATTATTTTTATGTTACATCCTAATTACTGTAGTATAAGAACTAATGAAACATAATTCTCAATATTGGAGAACATAGCTAAAGCAGTTTAACGTTTGAAATATCAAAATTTCATTTTCTAAAAGTTACAGAAAGAAACTGTGTATATGAATGAATTAAGCAACTCATTCATAGTGAAATAACACATGTGTTATCTAAAGAATAAACTTGAGAAAATTAATATATAATAGGGAATATAATTTTATCCTGGAAAGTCTACTGAAAATACTAGGCTTCAAAAATCAACTGAAAGACATGAAAATTTTAATTATAAAGTATCAAATGTAGGAAATCATAAAAGTAATAATCTCAAATCATATGAGACACATCTAGTGATTTGTTCTCATTAGAATCATTGACCTAGGTATGTAAGACTATACCTATATAAATACCTTGGCAGGACAAATTGAAGAAAGAAGTTCCATTCCCTAACAAACAATAATTAACAATACTAGGTATTCTTTTGACTCAAAAAGAAAGAGAATATGGGATGATAGGAAGACAACGGGAAAAGACATGTGTAGAAAGTTAGATGAGAAACTTTAAGATTCATTCAAATGTCATTGATTTCAATAGAAAATTGTCAGGCAAAATATAGGGGAGAAAAATATCATTTACTATTGCTAAAGACCAGAATTTGGTAAGGCCAGTATAGACTATATGAAATAAGATGACAGCTTTTATTATTTTAAGCACATCATAAATGAAACTTTAATGAAACAAATGTGTTTGTGTTACAATGTACAACTAAATAACAAAAGGAAAACATCATATAAATTGAGATAGATCAGGATATGGTTTAAATGCTATTTATAAACATCAGAAAGTGTTTTCATGTTTACTCATAAATGGAGAGTTATATGACACTAATATTATAGTAATATTATACTAATTAGTTTAAAGACTGAGTGTAGACTTTCCTCCACAGTGTTCTGGATGTTTGGTAGCAACCCACTGAATGTTATGGACCACTTTTTCTCCTGGATTTTGATCTACAGATTTTGGAAATAGTAGGCAAAGGCCTAAATGACCAAGCTCAGTCAGTCAACAGTATCTCCAGGGAGGGAATGAGGATTGAAAAAATAGAAACTCAAACAACATTGTAACATGAACCGCAGCCAGATTTAAAGCTGAAGTGGGTTTATTTTTATTTCCAATCTGCCTTTATATCATTTTAGGTACATACAAAAATATAGTCAGTCCTAAGGCATAAACTAAGTAAACAAGGAATAAACAAGCAATAGACAAGTTCCATAGTCACTGTGTCTAGTTTATTAGTATGACCAAGATACAAGGAATACAATATGTTTACCTGGAGCCTACTTCCTTGTCCTAGCCTACTTCCTTGTCAAATTTATGCCAAATTCCTAGAAGCCACCCCAAAAGCTCTCCACATCTAAACTAATACAATAATAAATGGAAAGAATAAATTTAGGGATTAAAAAAATTGTACTAGTTAATAGAATAAAGAGTAACATCAAAAATGTGCAGATATATGCAGACATTTAATTTTGACTTGAGATTTGTATGTTAATTTAGAAAAGAATTAAGCATTATAACAAATATATTTTCTTCATGAATTAATATCCTTTCATTCCAAATCATACAGAAGCAAATCTCATTTTCTAATAATAAATTATAAGATTTTTTTAGCAAAATGGAGAAACAGCTTAAATTTGGAGAATGATTCTGTATTTCATGCAAAATGGGATGTAGAACTAATGAATATTTTTGCAAAGAAATGAGAATATATGAGTCATATTTAAAAATCTTATTTGGACCCTCATATAGTCTTAGATATTCATGAACTGGAGAAGAGGGTTGGGAATCTCAGAAAATCAGCCAATAACTATGGTTAGGTATGTGATAGTTTGAATAGGAATGATCCCCATATATTCATGTGTTTTCTTGGACCATAGGGCATGGCATTATTAGGAGGTATTGTAATGTTGGAGTAAGTGTGGGCTTTTGGAGAAAGCATGTCACTGTTGAATCAACTCTGAAGTCAAATATACTCAAGCTATGCCCATATTTGCTCACAATATGCCATATAGACTCAAAATTGCAACTGCTGCCTTCTGATCAAGACATAGGAGTCTTAGTTCCATCTCCAACACCATGTGTGCCTGCACACTGCTAGAATAATGACGAACTAACCTATAGAAGTGTAAATTAGCCCTATTAAATATTTTCCACTCTGGAAAGCAGTCTGGTGGTTCCTCAGAAAACTGGGCATGACACTCCCAGAGGATCCGGCTATACCACTCCTGGGCATATACCCAGATGTTTCCCCTGCATGCAATAAGGACACATGCTCCACTATGTTCATAGCAGCCTTATTTATAATAGCCAGAAGCTGGAAAGAAACCAGAAGTCCCTCAACTTTTTTTTTCAGGTAAAATTCTTGTAAGCCTTATTCCTGTAATACCCTTCATATTTCCTAAACTTCATATTTAGTCTCTGAATTCTTAATACTTTGCACAAATAAGTTACTACAGTGTTCCTTGTCAAAGATACTGTTTTATATAAATATTAGCATCTTGAAACCTCAACATCACACTTCCATACAGTGCTGTATAACTGAATAAAACATATATGTTATGGCTGAGTAGCTTGGTATCTTTGTGGAAAAACCTAACAGTGAAAAACCTAACAGTGAGTGCAGGGATTTTCCCTGACTCTTTTGCCTACTTGTGAGACCCTTTTTCTTTTACAGGGTTGTCTTGCCTAGTTGTCATGTGATGGTCTTAATGTAGCTTGTTGGGCTATTTGATTGATGTCCCTGGGAATCCAGCTCTTTTCAGAGGGGAGGCAGTGGGTGTGTTAATCTGGGGAAGGGCAGGCATGGTCATGGTGGACAGAATGTGGTCAGGAAGTAATACGAGAGAATAATAAATAATCACTAATGCTACTGCATCAGTAAAAACTATATACTGTTGTATATATTACCCAATATGTTCATTGTTACACTTACATGAAAAAGTAGCAAAATTAGAGTTATGAGATAGCCATAAAAATAATTTTACTTATGGGGTCACCACAAAATGAGGAATTGTATTAAAGAGCCACAGCATTAGCAGGGTTGAGAACCACTGTCATAGAGCCTGAAATACTCTGTCTATAACCAAATTCAAGATTACACAAGGATGAGGCTATATTCACTTTTCAGAAAACATGATTTGGAGAAATTATGTTCTCATTAAATGGACCTAAAGATATTACCACTAAGATCTCAACGATACTGGGCATTCCAGATTGAGTTTATTTCTGTGGTTTGATATTTAACTGTGTATACTGATCGAATCACCATACTGCTTATTACATTCTGCTTGTGGTCCTTGGGGGTCTTGCTAATTGTAAAGCAGTCTGAGGACTTTAGTAAATGGCTTATCTTACAACTTATAATGCTTTATATGTGGGCAGGCATAATGAGTAAAAACTAATGTTCATATGTCCTTAAATTCTGAAATGAAGTTTGTTGACTTTCTGGGAGGGTTTTTTTTTATGAGGCATATAAGAAAGAATATTAGTTAATATCTGGAGATAAACTAGCTTGTGATAGAATACCTCTATTAAGTGACAATAAATAATACAATGTAGATTGCTTTTCTTAGTTTGATTTTCTGTTAGAAATGTTAAAATAAATAAAATCCCCATAAGCAAAGAAACAAGCAAAATAAATAGATGAACTAAAAGCCAAACCAAAGCAAACCAAAGCCCCACCAAATCCACTTAATTGCTTTAGTTGCCAACAACAGAAATGCCAATTACAAATGCAAATACAAGCAGACAAACAATCTCCTCTCAGAACTCTGGCTACATGCCAGCCTCAGTCACCATCCCCATCACACCCTTGGGAAAGAGCCAGTCCACTTTTCTGATTCTTTTTGTTGTTTCCTTATTGACCTCAATAAAGTCTGCATTAATAAAAAATTAATTAATTAATTAAAAGAATTGCAGTGATCACAGTATCTCTTCTCAGCAATAGAAAGTGTAATTAAGGATAGAATCTTAATCTTGTGAGCCAGAAACTGCAATACAAAATAGATTCTCCTGTAGCAATTCAAGGTATATATTTAAATTACTCTTTAAATATATGTGTGTGTGTATGTGTGTGTATTTTTGTATTTTATATTAAACTTCTGTAATACTAACATTGTAAATTGATGTAATGTAACATATGCTCTTAGCATACTTTTAAGATAATACTCATCAATATAATCAGAGAATTTATGTGTGATTTAATCATTTTTATAGTGTTTTGCCAACTCAAAAATTTTGAATATTGAAAGTGGTGCTTAGTAGCAGTTCCTTTTAAAAGGTAAAACTTTTTACCTGAGGAGGAATCATTCTAAGCATCTTATAAAAAGGGAGGTAAACAACATGATATATTAGTACAAAATATTTACTGGAATGTAATTGATCAGGATGTTCTAAGAGCGACAAAACATCAAATCAAATCAAAATAGCTTCAGGAAGTCCCTGAAGTTGACCCTCAGTCATGAACAATAAAAAAGTCAAACTCAGAGAAAGCAAACTGCAATGAAGACTCCCAGACTAGAAATACTGCCTTAAAGACACTCATAATAATTAGCTTGGATGAAGTAGATGCCAGTCAAGCTACCTGGGAAGGACTTGTCTTGCTGCCTATAGGCTACGTAGTGTGCTTTAGGTATTCAGTTTTTATGAAATGTCACATAAGATTGAGTGGACTTTGGTGAAGCAGTTGTCTTTATAATATCTCTTCACCAATGATTAGCTCTTCATTTCCTATTTCTGTATGTAACTCAATACAACTCAACTTGTTCACCAAGTTATAGTCTGGTGGGGTCTACAGTTTGGTTTATCTTCAGTTTTATATCTAAGTTAGTTAGAATTTTGTATATGTCTACTCAGTAATAGTGTCATACACTTGATAACAAAAAGCTTAATTCTTCTCCTTTCAAAATTCACTTAATGTCAATATTTGAAAGATAAATTATAACCATATTTATCCCACTACTCAGAGGACACTGTGTGATTTAGAAGACAAGACTTTCTTTTTTTTTTTCTTTTTTTAATTTTTTTAGTATTGTTTTTATTTTCTATATTCTTTATTTACATTCCAAATGATTTCCCCTATACCGGTTCCCCCCACTCCCTGAAAGTCCCATAATCTCTCTTCCCTCCCCCGTTCCCCATTTACGTAAGAATTTCATGAATTCATTGTTTTTAATTGCTGAGTAGTATTCCATTGTGTAAATATACATGGAAAATATCTCTGATAAAATTGAAAAAATATATAGAAAAACACGTTAAGATTGACTATTTCATGGAAAAATTATACAGATAAAATGGTAGTCATAAAAATATCCATAAGTTGATTGAAAGTGTAATTATAAATATTTTCTGATAAAAATTGAAAATCTACAAGGAAAATATTTCAGATAAAACTCAAGAAATATATAGAAAAACACGTTAAAATTGACTATTTCATGAAAAATTATGCAGAGAAGATGATAGGCATAAAAATATTCCTAAATTGATTGAAAGTAGAAGTAAAAACATTTTCTGATAAAACTGAAGATTTACATGGAAAATATTCCTGATAAAATTGGAAAAAGTATGTGGAAATTTGAAGATTATCATGGAAAATTATACAGATAAAATGGTAGGCATAAAAATATTTCTAAGTTGATTGAAAGTAGAATTATAATTTTTTTTTTTTTTTTTTTTTTTTTTGGTTTTTTGAGACAGGGTTTCTCTGTGTAGTCCTGGCTGTCCTGGAACTCACTCTGGAGACAAGGCTGGCCTTGAACTCAGAAATCCACCTGCCTCTGCCTCCCAAGTGCTGGAATTAAGGGCATACGCCACCACTGCTCTGCAAAATGGTCAGAACTTGAAAATATCCTCCTTAGTGAGGCAACCCAATCACAAAAGAACACACATGGTATGCAGTCACTGATAAGGGGATATTAACCCAGAATCTCAGAATACCCTAGACACAATTCGCATACCAATAGCTTTCCAAGAAGATGGAAGGAGAGACCCTTGGTCCTGGAAAGACTGGATGTAGAGGAACGCCAGGATAGAGAAGCGAGAGGGGGTTGAATGGGGAACAGGAAGGGGGCTTATGGGACTTTCGGGGAGGGAGGAAACGGGAAAGGGGAAATCATTTGGAATGTAAATAAAAAAACTTAGAAAAAAAAGAAAGTGGAATTATAAACATTTTCTGATAAAATTGAAGATTTACATGGTAAATATCTCTGATAAAATTGAACAAATTGGCCGGGCGGTGGTGGCGCACGCCTTTAATCCCAGCACTTGGGAGGCAGAGGCAGGAGGATTTCTGAGTTCGAGGCCAGCCTGGTCTACAGAGTGAGTTCCAGGATAGCCAAGGCTATACAGAGAAACCCTGTCTTGAAAAAAAAAAATTGAACAAATTGGTAGTCCATGCATTAGTCTGGAATTTATGACTGTGAAGAAACAGCATTAATAGAGCATTTTATAAACAGGGAAATATTTAATCAGCGCTGACTTACAGTTCAGAGGGTTAGTCCATTATGGTCATGTTTGGAAGCATGACAGCATGCAGACTTATGAGGTGCAGGGGAAGAAGCTGGGATTCTGCATCTTGATTAATAGGTAACAGAAGGATATTACTGGTCACATTCAGTAGCTTGAGCATTGAGACCTCAAAGCCCACCCCAACAGTGTCATATTAACTCGAAAAAGGCCATACCTAAACCAACAAGTCCATACTTCCTAACAGTGCCTTTGCATTGGATCCCGATACAGATGGTTGTGAGCCACCACATGGTTGATGGAAATTGAACTCAGGACTTCTAGAAGAACAGTCAGTGCTCTTAACTGCAGAGCCATCACTCTAGCCCCTCAAACTTCTTTGAAAATATATTTATAAGAAATCTACTTCGAGACAGGCATAATATCTCTTGGGTCTCGGGCGGCTTGTGTGTATGCGGCTCCCAAGTGCTGGGCAGATCTGCAGTAACCAGCGCGCGAGGTCTGCTGTGGGACTTCTGCCTGGCAGAGGGACCCCGCACTGGGCGGGAGCCTACCAGCTTCCCTTCCGTGACCTCTAGTCCAGTAGACTGCACTGAAGAGACAGGTACCCAGGCTCTCCCCAATATAACATCGCTTGGGACACGGCCTGTTGGGGCTTCCGCCTGTGCCCAAGAACAGGACAGCGCGGTGGTCATCTGGGTGGCAGATCTGCAGGCCATCGCCTCTTCAGGGTGACCAGTGCCACAGAGAGAGTGCAGAGTGCACTCTGCCATCTCTGCTCCAGTGGCCGGGAAGTTGGGACTGCCAGGCTCTGAGACAGACAGGCATAATATCACTTAGGTCTTGGGCGGTTTGTGTGTATGCGGCTCCCAAGTGCTGGGCAGATCTGCAGTAACCAGTGCACCAGCTCTGCTGTGGGACTTCTGCCTTGCAGAGGGACCCTGCACTGGGCGGGAGCCTACCAGCTTCCCTTCCGCGACCTCTGTTCCGGCTCTCCCCAATATAACATCTCTTGGGACACGGCCTGTTGGGGCTTCCGCCTGCCCCCAAGAACGGGAGAGCACGGTGGTCGTCTGGGTGCCAGATCTGCAGGCCATCACCTCTGCAGGGTGATGAAGTGCACTCCTTCATCGTTGCTCCAGTGGCCGCGAAGTTGGGACTGCCAGGCTCTAAGACAGACAGGCATAATATTGCTTGGGTCTCAGGCGGATTGTGTGTACGTGGCTCCCAAGAGCTGGGCAGATCTGCAGTAACCAGCTTTCTAGCTCTGCTGTGGGACTTCTGCCTGGCAGAGGGTTGCCGCCCCCCCCCCCACTCTAGGAGAGATCACACACACCTGCACAGGACAGCTGCCTACCAGCCCCCCTTTGGCGACCTCTGCTCCAGGAATCCACTATGCTGAGCCTTTGGATGTGCAAGGACTCCTCAATATAACATCACTTGGGGCAAGGCACATCAGGGATCCAAAGTCACTCAGGAGCAGGGCAGGCCCCAGAAATCGGTGCCAGGGGAATCCTGGTAAACCAGTCGGGGGAGAAATAGCTTTGCAGGCTCACAGGAGGTCCAACCAACAGCCAGTGACAGCAGGACCAACTAACCTCAGAGGTAACCAGATGGCAAAAGGCAAACGTAGGAACGTTACTAACAGAAACCAAAGTAAGGGCTGGAGAGACGGCTCAGTGGTTAAGAGCACTGACTGCTCTTCCAGAGGTCCTGAGTTCAAATCCCAGCAACCACATGGTGGCTCACAACCATCTGATGACCTTTTCTGGTGTGTCTGAAGACAGCTACAGCTATATAAATACATACATATATACATATATATATATATATATATATATATATACAGCTACATATACATATATATACATATATATACATATAATACATATATATACAGCTATATAAATAAATAAATCCTTTAAAAAAAATAAAAGAAATCAAAGTAATATGGCACCATCCGAACCCAACTCTCCAACAGCAGCAAGTCCTGGATACCCCACCACACCCGAAAGACAAGATCTGGATTTAAAATCACTTCTCATGATGCTATTAGAGGATCAAAAGGAGGACACAAATAAATCTATAAAGAATTACAGGAGACCATGAATCAACAGTTAGAAGCCCTTAGAAAGGAAACACAAAAATCGCTAAGAGAAATGCAGGAGAACATGGATCAAAAGATGGAGGCACACAAGGAGACAATAAAAAAATCGCTTAACGAGATGAATCAACGGGTAGATGCACTCACAAAGGAATCACAAAAATTGCATAAAGAAATGCAGAAGAATATGGGTCAACAGATGGATGCCCATAATGAGGCAACACAAAAATTGCTTAAAGAAATGAATCAACGGTTAGATGCCCTTACAAAGGAAACACGAGAAC